>JAXGGA010000073.1:0-373843 GCA_038373865.1 Uloborus plumipes | reverse complement strand
TAACTCTTTCAAAGAGCTTTTAGTTGATATATTTGAGTTTTGCAATAATTGAATCTATGATGGAGTTTTAGGGGGAGTTAAACAAACGTATTTACCCGCAAAAGCGGCCATTTTGATGACGTCATCACAGGTGGGCTCTTGACCTTAGAAAGAAAAATTAAATTTTTCTAAATAGCTCTTTTAAAGAGCTTTCAAATGATATATTGAGTTTTGCAATAATTGAATCTATGATGGAGTTTTAGGGGAGTTAAACAAACGTATTTACCTGTAAAAGCGGCCATTTTGATGACGTCATCACAGGTGGGCCCTTAAAATTAGAAAGAAAAATTAAATCTTTCTAGACAGCTATTTTAAAGAGCTTTTAGTTGATATATTTGAGTTTTGTAATATTTGAATCTATGATGGAGTTTTAGGGGGAGTTAAACAAACGTATTTACGTGTAAAAGCGGCCATTTTGATGACGTCATTACAGGTGGGGCCTTGACCTTAGAAAGAAAAATTAAATTTTTCTAGATAGCTGTTTTAAAGAGCTTTCAGATGATGTATTTGAGTTTTGCAATATTTGAATCTATGATGGAGTTTTAGGGGGAGTTAAACAAACGTATTTACCTGCAAAAGCGACGATTTTGATGACGTCATCACAGGTGAACCCTTGACCTCAGAAAGAAAAATTAAATCTTTCAAAATAGCTCTTTTAAAGAGCTTTCAGATGATATATTTGCGTTTTGCAAAAAACAATCTAGGATGGAGTTTTAAGCAGTTAAACGAGCCTATTTACCTGTAAAAGCGGTCATTTTGATGACGTCATCACAGAATGACCTTGACCTCCGATCAAGTGTCTCCCGGCGTTTTTTTGTCCTCCTACGTGAATTTAAGCCCCACATAAAATTTCAGACTGGTATCCGGAAGTGAAATATGTTTGCACTAACTCCACGGACTATATGAGAAAAATGGCTGCCAAGATGGCCAAAAACGCATTTTTTGGCTTATGGCTTATCTTTAAGCTAAAATATTTCCAAGAAGGAGTGAGAAATCAAAGTTATGCATTGTGTAACCATTTTTAGTAAACATCTGTACACTACCAGAAAGTGAGTAAACCTTTGGTTCTGTCTTCCTTTTTTTGGAATAAATTCCTCAATTTTAGCAAAATCGGGAAAATCAAATTTTTGTGATGGCAACTTCTAAGAGTGCTGTACCTTAACATTTTCCGTTATAAACATTGCCATATTTTTTTTCTGAATGCTAGGAGTAGCTAGTTTCCGTAGATATCAAACACTTTCATATTGCATGAGTAGAAATTTTAAGAAAAAATTATTAAAAAACATCAATTTTTTCGTATTTTGAATGTCCGGACAAACTTTGAGGACCCGTATCTCGGGAAATAAGTGGAGCAGGTAACTTTCCTTTTGGGTTTTTTCATACCTCTATACCATCAATCTGTGTACCAAATTAAAAAAAAAAATCCGAGTCGGTCGTGCGTTGGTGAGTTGGTGCGTTTCGGTGAGTTGGTATGGAATCGCTCTTAAGCAACGGTAGCGCAAATCCGAGATATTGCGAATTGATGGCCTTTGAGCTCTGAGCCGCCGTGTCATGACATCCTAAATGTGTTCTATCGGATTCAGATCCGGTGAGTTAGGCGGCCAGGACATTAACTGGAAATCTGCGGTATGTTGCTCGAACCACTCCGACACAATTTGAGCCTTGTAACATGGGGCGCTGTCCTGTTGGAAAGTTCCATTTTCAGTTGGAAAACAGACACCATATGTAAGGGTGTAACTGGTTCGCAATGGTATTCAGATGCCCTGTAGCATTCATGATGTGCTCTACCACAACCACGGGTCAGTGGCGTACCTATAGGGGGTGTTTTGGGGACAACCCCCCCCCCCCCCCGAAACGTTGGTCCAAAAATGAAAAAATGAGATCAAAAAATATAAAACTCCTATGAAAAAGTACGATTCTCCAGCTAATATCATTGTGTTACAGACTTCTCATTGCCATCCCCCCCTTCCCAGAACCATTAAGGATTGTCTTTTTTAGGAAATAAATGTCAAAAATTTCCAGAGGTAGGCCTCTAAACCTCCCATTATGATCGAAATTCGTCTGAAATTGCGTTTTTAGAACTGAAATTTCGAAACAATCGCTGTAAAGAATTTCTGTATACTATCATTTTCTTTCACATTATTAAAAATGGCTGGCAATCGTGTTTTGCTGACTGAGGAAGAGATCGAACATCACTAAGATAGTCTAGAATGGAGTTTTCAGAGGTACAATTTATGAAAATTTCCGGGGGCGAACCCCCGGACCCCCCTCCCATTTTTCTACAGTAATATTTCTTAACTCTTTAAAAAGCTGTCTGGGTTTTCGAACTTCGGAAGTACGTATTTTCAAGTGAGTATTATATATATATATATATATATATATATATATATATATACTGCTCGACATTGAAAATGCAACACCAAGAAGGAGTGGTCAGAAATTGATGAAATTTGGTAAGAAGACAGAGACAGCATGGAACAATAAGTGATATTTATTTCAAAATAAATAAGCAAAATTTAGAGCGAGGACGGCGTCGGCTCAGTAAGAAGTAGGACCACCGCGGACAGCGATGCACGAAGAAACACGTCTAGGCATGGAGTCAATAAGCCTGCGGATGGTGTCCTGAGGGATGGCACTCCATTCCCTTTCAACCATTTGCCACAGTTCGTCCTCTGAACGAGGCAGTGACAGGTTCTGCAAACGGCGTCCAATCACGTAACACACATGCTCGATTGGTGACAAGTCAGGAGAGTATGGTGGCCAGGAAAGCATCTGTACACCTCGTAGAGCATGTTGGCTGATTCGAGCACTGTGAGGCCGGGCGTTATCCTGTTGAAAAATTGCATTTGGTAGACCCTGAAGGTAGGGGATTGCCACCGGCCGCAGTACATTATCTACATATTGTTGGGCCGTCATAGTGCCCCGAATACGAACTAGAGGTGATACGGAATTGTATGCAATAGCGCCCCAAACCATTATGCCACGTTGTCGCGCTGTGGGGCGTTCCACAGTTACTGCCGGATTCGATCTTTCTACACGTCGACGCCACACACGTATGCGATGACTATCGCTGGACAAACAGAAGCGGGATTCATCTGAGAACACTACGGTTTGCCATTCTGTCATCCACGTCGCTCTGGTCCGGCACCATTCCAAACGTTGGAGTCTGTGCTGTGAGGTCAATGGCAGTCTTCTTAGCGGGCGCCGTGATTGCAGGCCACGTGCAACCAGTCGACGGGAAATGGTTCTGGTCGACACAGGAACATCCAGGGTACCTTGCACGTGCTGCAGAATCGACGTACAAGTGACTTGCGGGTCCGCCACCGCTTGTCGGTGAATCCGTCGATCCAAGCGGTCTGACGTCACTCTGGCTGCACCTGCACCCCTCAATGTGGCTACATTTCCTCTTTTCAACCATCTCCGATACAGCCGATGCACAGTGCTTGCATCCATGTGGGTATCAGCTGCAATTTGACGTATGGACCATCCTCCCCTTCTCAGTCCGATCACCATACCCCTTGTAAAGTCGTCTATATGCTGGAAGTGTCTTCGTTGAGGACGGCGTGGCATTTCCTCCTATCACACGTATCCTTCGAGACAAAAACCAAATTTCTCCGATAATTAGTCTGGCAGAAAAACCAACATGAACATAGCCCACTTTTCATCTTCATTCTCTTATATCTTACTTCACGTGCGTCGGAGAGCTGCTCATTTCATATTATTTGCATAACTCAGTGACGTGCGTCTACGGTAAAATTTGCATGAATTTCTGACCACTCCTTCTTGGTGTTGCATTTTCAATGTCGAGCAGTGTATATATTGTTACAAATCTTGTAAATAGTTGTTGTTTTTCCTGCCTTGCATCATTTTTATTAGTTTTGGTTTTATCTGACGTCATGTTGCAAAAGTATCTGAAGATATCACTTTTATCACTTGTATACCGGCCCCGTAACACTTTGTAGTTTTTACACTTGCCCTAACTTTAATAAGCGTGAAGACATTTTCGCTCGGAGTGGTGTTTTTCTTTTTATTTCTAGCGTTTTCTTGAATGAATTGTTTAAAGTTATGAATGATTTGGAATATTCCAGATATTACTAGAAAGTTGTCGGGAATTCTTTCCGTGTATAAATAGCTGGCCTTGAACACAAGTCAGTCAGTTTTTCTCAGATTGGATTATTGAGAGGCTCGTTTTTATTCGCTTTGGGCGAATGTGTTTTTGCTTTTGTAATTGCTTAATTACTGTTCACGTTTGATACGTGGTGCTGAGTAACTGTTGAGAGTACAGTGTACTGTTTTGCTATCTAATTGCTGGATGTTTAGCAATTGTTTCCTGCTTTATTGTAAATAGTGTACATACTTGTAAATAAATTTATAGTTACTTCCTCAAGATTGGAATGCTCATTTAAGAAAGTTGAAGGTGCTACGGACTCGTTACAATTTTGGCGCCCAACGTGGGGCATCTTCAAGGACTTTCTTGGAATTATTATTTGTGAACTTGGACTTTTCTTCCTGCGGACTTTTCGACTTCGGAATTTTATGGTAATTACTCGAGCAATGGATGAACAACTGAAACAACTCCTTGATGCGATCAACGCTGTTAAAAATGACATGGCTGCGAATCAAGAACAGTTTAAGAGTGATATGGCGACTCTGGCTACTAATCAAGAACAATTAAAAAAGGATCTAGCTGAAGAAATTAAATGCGATCTAACGTCAATGAAAAGTTTGGTGGAAAGTAAATTTACCAATATGGAAAATAAAGTGGAGGCTCTAGAAGAGAAAGTTGACAGCGTTGAAGATCGAATCACCACAGTAGAAAATCATGTGGAAAAGAAAATTAAAGAACTTGAATCGAAATTATCAGCATCCTCCAACAACTCAAGTGACTGTGTAGCTGCAGCTGGAACTTCTCGCCCGTCCATCAAACTGGCCACGTTTGACGGGAAGACCTCGTGGAATATTTACAAGAAGCAGTTCCTCATCGTTTCAGAAGCAAACTCCTGGGACTCTTCCACGAAAGCCTGTCACCTTGCAGCCTCGCTGAGAGGGGATGCAGCCGACATACTACAGACCTTCCCAGAGGACAAGCACCGCGACTTCGATGCCTTATCATCGGCCTTGGAGCTTCGCTTTGGCGAAGCATGCCAAAAAGAATTCAGCCAACTCCAGCTGAAATCCAGACTCCAGAGGGCTGGAGAGACTCTACAAGTTTTTGCAGCAGACGTTGAGAGGCTTTCCCATCTCGCCTTCTCGGACTGTCCTTCGGGTGTTCGCGATAGCCTGGCCCTGAACTACTTCATAGATGGAGTGCGAAATCCAGAAATTCAGACGGCTCTCCGGATGGCGGACATTAAAGATCTTAAATCCGGTCTGGTCTACGCAATGAAGTTCGAGGCTGCACAGCAAACGTCCCGCAAGGATCGCCATTCAATCAGGGGCGTGGAAGTGCGTGCTCCGGATTCGAACTCAACTTGTCTCGTGGAAATTAAGCGACAAATTCAAGAGCTCTCGGGGACCCTGAAGAAGATTACGGCTCACAAGGACCAAAGTAAACAACCACTGAAGTGCTGGAAATGTGGCGGTGAGGGCCACGTACGGAAGAACTGCGAAGCTCGCCAAGAAAAGAAGAAGTCTCCCAAAGTTTTCCAGATTTCCCCAAGAAGTGGCGGCTGCAACGGACTCTTCATTTACGCTTATGTGAATGGGTTTCCCTGCGAAATGATTGTGGACACAGGAGCCAACGTTACCATTATTAAGACTGATGTGGCTCGTCAATTTGGACTCAAGATCTTATGGACGCCGCCCTGCGTTACTCTTCAAACTGTGACAGGTGACAAAATCGAGATTGAAGGAAAAGTGAACTTAGAAATAATGTTCGGAAGCGCCACTTACCATCACACGGCATTCGTCGCTGACATTACAGATCCCTTCATTCTCGGACTGGACTTTTTGAGAAAATTTGATTTTTCTATTGACTTTAAAAATAATGAGCTGCACTCGATGAGGGAAGACATAGTGATTTTCAATAGCGAAAATAACTTAAAATCTGCTCATCAAATAATAGCCCAAACTGATTCATTGATTCCCTCTAGATCAGAAGTACTAATACCCGGCTCCATCAAGGAAAACAACAGCTTTAAATTCGGCCTAATTGAATATCCTAACCAGAATAATAGCCCAAAGGGAGTACTGGTGGCATCTACGCTTGTGGACCTTTCAAGGAATGCAGTTCCTGTGAGAGTCGCCAATGTGAGTGAAAGACCGAGGAATATTAAGAAAGGAGAAGTGTTGGCAACTTGTACTCCCGTAAACTGCATCATCAGAAGAATAGATTCCTCCGAGACTGTGTCATCCGAGTCCTTGACTTCGAAATTAATTGGGAGTGCACCATTATCGAATGATCAAAGATACGCTGCGGAAAAATTGGTGGACAACTTCAAGCAGGTGTTTTCATCTACATCCGAGGATGTGGGTCGCACGAATTTAACGCAGCATAGGATCGACACTGGAGATCATCTCCCTATCAAGCAGCATCCAAGACGACTACCGTTCGCCAAGAAGGAAGAGGTTGAGATCCTCGTAAAAGAGATGCAGGAGAATGACATCATCGAACCCTCATCCAGTCCTTGGGCATCCCCTATCGTCTTGGTCCGAAAGAAAGACGGCTCCACCAGATTTTGTGTTGATTACCGACGCCTGAATGACATCACCAAGAAAGACAGTTACCCTCTTCCACGGATCGATGACACGCTGGACACCCTTTCCGGACACAAGTGGTTTTCGACCCTGGATTTAAAGAGCGGCTACTGGCAGGTGGAGATACACCCCGACGACCGAGAGAAGATGGCGTTTACAACCGGACAAGGCTTGTGGCAGTTTAAAGTGATGCCGTTCGGCCTCTGCAATGCACCAGCCACGTTCGAGCGTCTTATGGAATCAGTGTTACGAGGACTGTCTTATGAATCCTGTCTTGTCTACTTGGACGACATTATCATCATAGGACGCAGTTTTGAGGAACATTTGGCTAATCTTAGGAAGGTGCTTCAAAAGCTTAAGGAAGCCAACCTGAAGTTAAGCCCGTCCAAATGTAATTTGTTCCGCCGTGAGGTGAACTACCTTGGTCACATTATCTCTTCTGAGGGTGTACGAACAGATCCAGATAAGGTATCTGCAGTCAAGAATTGGAGCCGCCCTGAAAATGTCCATCAGCTGCGCAGTTTCCTGGGGCTCTGCACGTACTACAGGAAGTTTGTGAAGAATTTTTCCAACACTGCACGACCTTTGCATAAGCTGACGGAGAGCAAACAGAAATTTGAATGGTCCAAAGAATGCGAGGATGCATTTCTACAGCTGAAGGAGGCTTTAACATCAACGCCTATTCTCTCTTATCCTCAGCCTGGAAAATCCTTCATACTCGACACTGATGCGAGCCACGAGAGCGTTGGAGCTGTTTTATCTCAAGAAATAGACGGTAACGAGCATGTCATCGCCTACTGGAGCAAATGCTTATCCAAGTCGGAGCGAAATTATTGTGTCACGAGAAAGGAATTGCTCGCCATAGTTAAAGCTGTAGAACATTTCCATCATTACCTCTACGGCCGTAAATTCCTGCTCCGGACTGATCATGCCTCTTTAACTTGGCTGTTGAATTTCAAGAATCCAGAGGGCCAGGTAGCCAGGTGGATACAGCGGCTCCAGGAATATGACATCGAGATTAAGCACCGAAAAGGCATGTCACACGGGAATGCTGACGCATTATCAAGAAGACCTTGTTCCGAGAACTGCCATTATTGCTCCCGAATTGAGAAACAGTACGGGACGACAATCCCTACTGCCTGTCAAGTTACTGCTACTTCATCATCTTCAGATCCTGATCCATGGAGTGACGACCAAGTAAGAAAAGATCAGCTTGAAGACCCAGACCTAAAGCCTATCATGGAGTTAATGGAAAAAGACAGTCGGCGACCTAGTTGGCAAGACATTTCTATCTACAGTCCTGCAACGAAAAGATACTGGGCTCTATGGAAATCTCTCCAGTTGCGAAATGGCGTCCTGTATCGGAAATGGGAATCTGACGATGGCAAAGCATTTAAATGGCAGTTACTCCTTCCCAGATCAAGAATTCCAGACGTTCTAAAGGAATTGCACAGTAGTCCGACTGGAGGACACTTTGGTATCTTGAAAACCCTCCACAAGGTTCGAGAGCGCTTCTTCTGGAGCAAGGCGAAGGATGACGTAGAGAAGTGGTGTCATTCTTGTGACGCCTGTGCTGCCCGTAAAGGACCGAAGAGAAGAAGCCGCGGGAAGCTACATCTTTACAACGTAGGAGCTCCTTTCGAACGAATCGGGATCGACATTCTTGGTCCTCTACCGAAAACTACTGATGGGAACAAATACATCCTCGTTTCCATTGACTATTTCACCAAATGGCCCGAAGCATATTCCATTCCGGATCAAGAAGCTACCACTGTGGCAGAGACTCTAGTCCAGCATTGGATCTCGAGATATGGGACACCTTTGCAGATCCATTCTGACCAGGGAAGGAACTTCATCTCTGCTGTGTTTAAGGGCCTATGTAAAATCCTCAAAATTGAGAAAACTCGAACGACACCACTACACCCACAATCGGACGGCATGGTGGAGAGATTCAACAGGACAATCCTTAATAATCTCTCGCTTATGGTCTCCAAAAATCAACAGGATTGGGACAAGAAACTTCCTCTGTTCCTGCTGGCCTACCGCAGTGCTGTCCACGAGACCACCGGATATTCCCCATCACAGATGCTCTTCGGCCGAGAGCTTCGGCTACCTTGTGATCTCGTCTTCGGTCTCCCTCCAGATGCGCCTTCATCGCCTGAGGAGTACGTCCAGGATCTCCGGGCCCGGTTGGAAGACGTTCATCACTTCGCACGGGAGCGAATCAACATCGCGACGGAGAAAATGAATACCCGATACGACACAAGGTCCACTGGCCATGACTTTCAAGAAGGTGACAAGGTGTGGCTATGGAATCCCATCCGACGTAAAGGTCTGTCACCCAAATTGCAGTCACATTGGGATGGGGACCCTACACAGTCCTTCACCGGCTGAACGACGTCGTAGTGAGGATCCAGAAGTCATCACATTCAAAACCTAGGGTTGTACATTATGATCGGCTAGCCCCATACTATGGCCATAGTTCGTAAAGTAAATCTAAAGCTACCATGGTAATTTGTTTGTAAATTTTGTAAATAACTTTTGCCTTTAATTGTCTGTAATATTACTTCATCAATGTTATTATTTCTTTCATGTTCTCATTGTTATTGTTTATCATGTTTATGATTGGTCATCATGTAATGTGTGCACCTGTAAATTTTCCCTTGCTTCCTTTCTGGGGATTGTACTGCCCGGGACGTGCAGTCCTAGGGAAGGGGGCAATGTTACAAATCTTGTAAATAGTTGTTGTTTTTCCTGCCTTGCATCATTTTTATTAGTTTTGGTTTTATCTGACGTCATGTTGCAAAAGTATCTGAAGATATCACTTTTATCACTTGTATACCGGCCCCGTAACACTTTGTAGTTTTTACACTTGCCCTAACTTTAATAAGCGTGAAGACATTTTCGCTCGGAGTGGTGTTTTTCTTTTTATTTCTAGCGTTTTCTTGAATGAATTGTTTAAAGTTATGAATGATTTGGAATATTCCAGATATTACTAGAAAGTTGTCGGGAATTCTTTCCGTGTATAAATAGCTGGCCTTGAACACAAGTCAGTCAGTTTTTCTCAGATTGGATTATTGAGAGGCTCGTTTTTATTCGCTTTGGGCGAATGTGTTTTTGCTTTTGTAATTGCTTAATTACTGTTCACGTTTGATACGTGGTGCTGAGTAACTGTTGAGAGTACAGTGTACTGTTTTGCTATCTAATTGCTGGATGTTTAGCAATTGTTTCCTGCTTTATTGTAAATAGTGTACATACTTGTAAATAAATTTATAGTTACTTCCTCAAGATTGGAATGCTCATTTAAGAAAGTTGAAGGTGCTACGGACTCGTTACAATATATATATATACATACATACATACATACATACATACATGCAAAGTGTGGGTAAAAAGCCCCCCCCCTCCCCGCCGCGCCCGTTTTTTAAACCTCGTGACGACTTAGAATATAACCCCCCTTGAAACCAACGAGTAGTTACGCCACTGCCACGGGTCATAGAGACGCCCAAAAGAACGTCTCCCAAAGCATAATACCGCCACCACCGGCCTGTGTATGACCTACTGTACATTGAGGGAGCAACTGTTGGCTTGAAAGACGGTTTCTTCTGACACGACTGTCGGCGTGATGAATGGTAAACCGTGATTCATCTGACCAGGCAACTCTCTCTTACTGTTCCATGGACAAGTCGCGATGTTCCCTGACCCAGCGTAGGCGTAGTTGGCGATGACGCTTGCTCAGCAAAGGTACACTAGTGTAACGTTTGCTGCGTAGCCCCATATCGAACATTGTCCGCCGAACAATGTGCCCCGATACTATTCTACTTGGTCCTGCATTGTATTGGGTTGTCAGCTGAGCCACTGTCTGGCTCCGGTTTCGCTTCACCAACCGAGACAGTATCCGACGACCTTTTTCTGTGATTACGTGGGGACGCCCAACACCATGTCGTCTACTGCTGGTTTCACCGTCATTCATCTACTTTGCATAAGTACTAACAACTGTAGATCGCGAACAACCCACGAGTCTTGCAGTTTCGGAAATATTTGTTTCGAGCCTTCGAGACATTACAATCTGCCCTCTATCAAAGTCGCTTAGATCCGCAGCCTTGCCCATCACACACAGTAGTAAGTGAAAGAATGATTATTCAGACTCTCAAACAGCAGTTAAATACCACTTAAACCTGATCACATGCCTTAAATGTCATCCAGCGAGTTCACTGCAAAATGTAGGGGTATTCATAATGTTTTGTCTCTTGTGTGTGTGTGTATATATATATATATATATATATATATATATATATATATATATATATATATATATATATATATATATATATATATATCAAATATTTTTTTTTCTTTTAGCCCTATATAATTTTATAAGTTATCGCAACTTAACTTTTGGTCAAAGGTTCGAAAGAATTTTGCTGCACAATTTCTCCAAAAATCAAATCCCAAGTTTAAATCATATTTGGTCAAACTTTCGAAATGATTCAGCAGAAAAAATTCTCCTAAATGGCAATGTTACGTAAGCTGTTTTTTTCTGTTTTAATTACTAATGCCAATCACCTTTGGTTAAATTTTCGAAAAGATTCATCAGCAAAATTCCCCCTTAACATATGAGTGCAATTTAAGCTGTTTTTTTAACTAATAATACCCATCATCTTTGGTCAAACTTTTTAAATTATTCATCAGTAAAATTCTTCATGCATGCTAACGCTATGATTTTTTTTTTTTTCAATTAATAATGCCAGTCATCTTTGATCAAACTTTCGGAAAGATTCAGCAGCAGAATTCCTTCAAAATGCAGATGTTATGTAAACTTTAAAAAAAAAAAAATGATATAATAATGCTAATCATTTTTGGTCAAACTTTCGCAGATTCAGCATCAAAATTCCGTCTGGATGTCAATGTTATGCAAGCTGTTGTTTTTTCTTTTTTTTTTTTCCTGAATTGATAGTGTCACCTTTGATTAAACTTTCTAAACGACGCAGCAGCAAAATCCCTCCTGAAGGCGAACGCTATGTAAGCAGTGCAGAAGTCCGTGGGCGTGACGCGAAGGGCGCACTTCCCGGTCTTCTTGAACCTCTGTCCCACGATGGACTTCATGAAAAGAGTCTCTGCCACGAAGACGCATTTCCCATCCTCCACCTCATCCAGCCAGGGGGGGTAGGTCTCGGTCGGGGGTGCCTTCAGGTTCCTCTTTGCTCGGTGCCACAGCGACTCGTACTCGGTACCGATCAATTTCTGGAAAGGAAAGAATTATACCCCATGTAACGAGAGCTGTGGCGTCTCAAAGTAAAATTAATTCCGCACTTATAGTAGTTGTCATAGTTATGGCGCTACGGACTTTTTCCCTACTTAGCTTTAGCAACAATGGTTAAATGCAAACGGTTAAAATGGCTTTGTGCGTAAACTATTATTCTATTGAAAAATCAACGTCAATGAAGTACAACAGTTTCTTAGAAATTTTTGCTGAATTAATGTGTGACTAGATCTGTTAGAAAACGTTGAGAAATAGAACGCAATCTCTAAATACGGCGAACCTTCCGAGTACCTAGGGCGTGGCCTCGGAGGTCTGTATTTGGGTGAAATGAGCATGAGCTTACTTGTAAACCAGTGGTGAGTTGGCATTTATCAGAAGTTTAAAAAATTTTAAAATGAAGAAAATCATAATTACTTAAAATAGTTAAAAGAAGATACTTAAAGAAGTGTGAAAAGTACGAAGTGCAGTCTTTTTTTTTCCCCCGCAAGGTCGAAAACCAAGCGTTTTTAAGTTTTGAAATCTATCAAAAATCTAGTATAAATATATATAAAAATCAATTAAAAAGTAAGGAGCCCTTAAAAAAAGAGAGTAGCAAACGTTGTGGGGGGTGTTAGTCCTAGCCAGGAGAAATCCCTACTAGCAAAACGGCAGCCCCCCGCGGAAAGTGCCGTGCGTTTCTTATCTTAACAAGGCACGGGGCCGGCGATGATTAGCTGGATCAGCCGGGTCGTAGGACGGAAATCTGTCCAGCAGTGGGGATTCTTTCAAAGAATCTTTTGGCCAGATTTTTGGAATAGTCGTGGACGTTGAGAAACAACTGAGACGAGAATATAAATAAAAGCGTAAGCCTAATTCGATTTACATAAAATAAATGAAATGCATCAACAGCAGTGCATCAAAAAAAAAAAAGAGTGGAGCTGTTTTCTTTCGTACGGTTTCCATGGAGACGAGGCAAGATTTCTAAACTTGATACGCCTATTTTAAAGTAACCGAATATAATCTTCAACGAACTTAGGGCCGAATTCAAGTGAAACACCATTGCAGTCGCTTCGAGGCGATTGCATATTGCAACCGCTACTGTAAGTCGAATTCAAGTGAATTCGTTTCACTTAAATCCAAATTTTGAAATTTGCGATTGCATTGGTGAGTTGCGATCGTCCGTGTTTCACTTGAATTCCTGCCTTAGTAAAGCTTCAGTATAAGTTATATTCGATGTATTAGGGGGACCGCTGAAAGTAATGTCGCTTTTTTCAAGCAAATCAATTGTTAAAAACTTTTTGCCATCTAGTGGTAAATTTTAAATTGCGGATAGATATTTAAAAAAAAAAATGATTTTTAGAACAAAATATCTTGAAATGGCATCTTATATACAAGCTACATTTTCAAGTTTTTGTACAGTATAAAGTGTTTTAGCAATCAGAACTGAGGGAAATCTGACTGCTTCACTTATAATACTCACCTGACATTGCGCTATCTGATTCCCTGCGATTCTTGTAAAAAATGCGTTATGTAGCACATCTTGGTGCTACCCTCCTTCCTCCTTGTCACAATTTCTCGAACTCCCTCCCCCTTCAAAGCATTGCGCCAATTATGGACAGCCCTTGCCATCAGCTTCGACATACATGAGAACTGCGTACTATGCGCCTTGCCTCCTGAAAAGCACAGGACAGATTTACGGCACAGAGAGGTTGAAATAGCAACCATGGGCAAGGCGGGACTCGAAAGCTCGACCACTTACTTACGAGGAGAATACGCTACCTATAGGCCCACGTGGCCCCCAGCCCTAAAGTAAATCCAATTAAAGATTCACGTATTAACAGACATTTTGAGGAAAGTACGAATGCTAACAACAGCACAGGTTAAACATCAAACAAACAGGAAAGTACAAGAAAAACTTTCAACTTGACTACTCTAATCCCGAAGATCCTTGAAAAACTAAATTATTTAAAAATCTAAATTGTTTAAAAAGGTTCCAAAAGCCAACAATTCACTGAAAGATGCCTCTTCAAGGCACCAGGTCAGGCTTGAAATTAATTTTTTTACATTACTAACAACTAACTTTATAATTAACCACGTACACGTTCATCACATTTCAAGGATTAGTGCTAAAAGAAGCAACTTTTCGTTTGACATTTTAGAATACCAACCTTAAAGCAGTCTTCTGGGTAGGACTTTCGCAAAGTACATAACTCGACATCGGTCTCTTTGAAGAGTTGCATCATATTTTCTATTCGCGGTTTCATTCTGTTGGATGCAAAAGTCGACGTGATGGCCCCTTGGTAAGTGTACATCAAGACGAGCACAGGTCCGAGCAGCCAGATTGCGATCAAAGCTCTGAAGCTGGCGACTGCAAAAACATTTCGCAAAACCCATCCGTTCTTGCTTCCGATATCTAAAGGTATTGGAGGATTTGTTATTTTATTCAAACTGTTTTTTTTTTTGAAATAACTTCATACATTGAATAATGCAAAATCAGAATACTAATTGATGGTTTTCATCCACTACGAGAAAAATATCTACACTTTAAGCTATAGTCCATGCAAAGCTTGACCACGGAGAGATGGCGCGTGCCCTTGAGTCGGAAACTGACCACTTCAATTTAAAATAGGTAGGATTAGCGAGAACACTGATTTTTTACTTACGAAGAACAAACAAGTTTTTACTGACTGCATAATCTCTATGATGCTACCTTATATCAAGGGTGGATACGAGGGAGGGGCGACGGGGGCAATCGCCCCTCCCTTGAGGGACTCTTCTCAAACATTTTTTCGACTATTAAGTTCAAAAAAAGCAATTTTAGATGGTCTTCGATGATACTATAAGAAGTGGTTGGGATTCGGGGCTATGATCTGGAATTTTTTCGAAATTGAAGACTGAAATATTTGTAATAAACATGTGTTAACCAGGATATGTGGTAAAAAAAGGGGGGCAAGTAGAAAAAAAAAGCAATCGCCCCTCCCTTGGAACAATTCTGGATCCGCATTTGCCTTATATAAAGTGAAGCGGCCCGTTTCCGCTTCAAGGTCACCAGCCATCTCTGCGTGGTCAAACTTTAACTCGAATTGGCGTGTCAAGGTCAAATAACTTTTCCACTTTCCACCCTCTCCCCCTTCTTGTTGTCATGGTTGCGGCCCCCAAGTTCCATCCCACGCTACTTCTGCACACATGTAATTGAAAAAATCATTGTCTGGAGAGGGATAATAATACGATCGCGACGAAACTATGACAACCAGTAGGAGAAAAGGGTGGAGAGTGGAAAAGTTATCTGACCTTGACACGCCGATTCGCGATACATCGACTATAAATATAGAAGACGTCACATTCAGCATTTTTCTAAGAATTTCTGACGTAAAGCATTTGCAACAGTTGCTCACGGTGAATTTAGTCATTAAAAATAAATCAGCATCTTGCGTCAATCAACAATTAGTGGACAAAATGAAGCCAGCGCGAAAATATGACGGAAGTCAAAAGTACAACATTACTTTTCTGCGACTAAACGTTCTAACAAAACAAGTTAAAAAACACGTGGAACTACTTGCTTCTCTTTTTTCAAAATAATTCTGTTGAAGATTTATAATATTTACTTCTTTTACTCTTTATATTTTCTGTTGTTGCAAACTGTTAGCCGGAAATGTTTCAGAATGCAAATAATCAGTTTTCTTCAGTGTGTCAAAATAGAGCAACATGACAAAAACTATGAAGGAGGTTAGTTTAGGAATATGATATTTAAATAATTAAATTTATGTTACTTCCATTTTAATATTTTGAAAAGCATGGTAGTTGTAAAAACTCATGAATTCAAAACTCCTATCAATTGCATCTGACTACGATTTTACTTCAAACAATAATTATTAAAATAATCAATTTTCCATTAGTTGATTATTTCATGTCACCCAAAGAATCAAATCAACAAAACACTTAACTGATTTTGTAGGCATTGAAAGAAAGTCCAGATTGCAAAAATTTGTTTTTAAACAAGAAAGGAAAAGAATTGATAATTGGAGCGGTTAAAATGCAGTCCCCCCCCCCCCACACACACATACAGAAGCAACACAGCACACAAAGTACATCCACTAAGTTTTTTTTTTTTTTTTTTGAATAAAACGATGTGAAAACTAATTCTTTTTAAAATTTAGCTGTGTTAGTAGCTACACTGGCGGGAAAAAAAATCCCAACACCAAGAAAGACTTGAGCTAGATAAACGAAATTTGATAGGCGTGTTTATACAACTGAAAGATGACATTGATTGAAATTTCGCGCTCCGCGCATAAGTGTGGCGCAGCTGGCGTCACTCAAAACATGCAAATAAGACTTGTTTTAAAAGCGTGTTGTGAAGCTCGTGAGTATTATTTTTCCGTGAAATTTGATGAATTGCGTTCATGTTGGTCAGGAATGCCTTTAAGAAGACGAAGAAGTCATTATCAACAGCTCACCGTGTTTAAACGAGGTCGTACAATTTGGCTACGAGAAGGTAAATTTTCATTTCGCGATATTGCAGAAAGACTTGGGGTGGAATGTTTCCCCCATGCATGATTATTGAAAGCTATGGTCAAGGGATGGTACTACCTCAAGAAGATCGAGTTCCGAGCTGCCACGTGACACGACTGACAAGGAAGATCGCCGAATCTTGCGTACGACTGTGGCGCATCGTACTGCATCCGCGGCTGACATTCGAGCTGCAGTTGGTACCGTCGTGACCCAAGGAACTTTAAGAAACTGTTTACTTCAAGGACAGCTCCGAGCCAGGCAGCCTGTAGCCGGTATTCTATTGACTGCAAACCATTGCCGTTTTCGACGGCAGTGGTGCCAAGACAGATGTCACTGGAGGTCGGATTGGAGGATCTGTTGTAATTTTTGATGAACAGATTCTGCCTTAGTGCCAGTGGTGGCTGTATATTGGTCAGAAGGAGGCCAGGGGACCGCCTGCATCCAAGCGGTCTACGGCCTAGACACACGGGACCCACACCTGGAGTCATGGACTCTGGAGCGATTTCCAACAACAACAGGGGCACTCTTGTGGTTATCCCAAACTCACTGACTGAAAATTTGTCGTCAGTCTGGTAATTTAACTAGTAGAACAGCCCTTCATGAGTAGCATTCAAGGGGGAGTTTTCCAACAGGATAACGCTCGCCCTCACATCGCTGCTGTAACGCAATGTGCTCTGCAGAGTGCTGACATGTTACCACGACCTGCAAAATCACCAGGTCTATCTCCAATTGGTAACGTATGGGATATCATTGGACGGCACCTCGAGCATCATCCACAGTCAGCAACGACGGTCCTAATATTGACACAATAAGTGCAACAAGCATGGCACTCCATACCACAAAGTGACATTCGGCACCTGTGTGACATAATGCATCCACGCTTTCAGGCTTACCTTCAAAATTCTGGAGGTTACACCCTCAATTAAATTACTATAATTTCACATTTGCACAGCATTTTCTTGAGCTTAAATTAGCCAGTGATCTTGTACATTTAATCAATTAAACATGTCAACTAGACAATTGCATTACCCAAATTTCATTACTACAGTAATTTTTTCTTGGTGTTGGGTTTTTTTTTTCCGCCAGTGTATTAGTATCATTATAACTGAAAAAAAAAAAAAAAAACTCACGAAAAGCAATTCTATCGTTTAATAAGCTTGTCAGCTTTTTTTAAAGTGAATAAGTATTTCATTAGATATATGTATTTGAAAAAGAAAAAATATTTTCACCCGCTTTTGAACAAAAAGCTTGGACAGCTTACCTTTCCCAAGCAAAGTGCCGTAAAACAGCCAAAAGAACTTAAAGAATGCTGCTACCCGCTTTGTTTTATGCTCTGAATGCAACGTGTAAGTCGCAAAGGCTGTGCACGTAGCTATCATTATTGCGAAAATCGTCCACAACCATACCTGAAAATTACAAGAAAGCAATTTTATTATTGAAAACAATATGGAATTATGCATCACACTAAATTATTTGGTTACGTGATACTATATCCAATGTAGTTAAAATCGGTAAGTTGGTTTTATTTGGTTTAATGTCACAAGCAACTTCATATCATAGGCTATACTGCGCCAATGTTGTCGATTATTTACCCAATTTGGACACCAATGAAGTGTGGTAATACTTAAAATTTTGGAGAATAATGAAGCGGTAATCACAGGTAACCCAGTGGTACTCAACCTTCTTTTACCCACTGGAAAAATATCACATTAAAACAAACCTCTCGAGCCCAGAACACATACAAAATAAAATACATTTACTTGTTTTCTAGATAGCATGGGAAAACAAAACTAATGAAAGAAACGTACATACCAAGAATCGTTTTTATCATTACTAAATGTTTATTCTATTGTCACAAAATTTCCATCTGTTTTTTAGAAGCCAATTTCTGAATATTTACCTTCAAATTTGTAGTAACCATTCATAATACTGAATGAACATGATCAGTTCATTTGAGAGGTTTCAGTACATATTTTTCAAGCTATAACATTGAACTTAACAACAGGCTATATATATATCACATACAGCTCGCGGGCGATAGGCTGGGCACCAATGACTTAATCCAAAGGAAAAGAGGAGTGGAACATATTTCTTACATGACTATATTGGTTGGACTGTAGTAGATAAAGAAGTTCGTGGCCTAAATTTGGAGCAAATCCAGACCTGTCTTTAAGGAAATGCAGAGAACCTTTTCTTAACCTCCCAGAAAAGGAACTGAGGCATTATTTTTTCACTTTAGGCAGAAATGAAGGTCCGCTCCACCATGCTTTTAATGGCAGATAATCTTAGAATTACCACTGTCCGCTAACTCGAAAAATGAAGGCAAAAGCTTAAGTAATATGCAGTAAGTTACTCCCATAAGCCTTAATACTGACTGATGAATCCGTAATAATGACGAAACTGCGATATCAGGATGTCATGACCTAGCTGTGATGTATTATTTTTGGTGCTGCATGGCTTATGGCCGGTAACTTTTTGAACATCATGTTGAACGAAAATGTCTCTCTTACTGTTATAAATACAACAGTCGAATCTTGTTAAAACAAACTTCAAGAGACCTCAAAAATGAATTATCTTAACGGTAGTTTGTCTTATTCCTAAGGAAGCAAATAACGAGCAATCGGACAGGGATAAAAAAAATTAGCTCGTTTTAGCAGTAATTCGTTTTAAGCATGAACGAATTAAAGAGGTGCGACTCTATTATGTCAGATTGATGCCAAATGTTCAAAAACAAACCTGTAAGGAATATATTTTGAATATAACTAAGGGATCTTTAGAGGCTGGCACAAGACCCGAGACTATACCCTGCTCCGAGAATAAAAATGCCTGACTGAAGTCAACAACTGAAGCTCTCTGAGTGGTGATGAAATAGGGTCCTGATATGTCAGTCTCCTGCAAAAGAAAGAAGCAACAGAAAAGAATATAAATCAAGAAATGTGTAAAAAACTTTTTTTATTCGTGTAAATAATTTAAAAGCCATGGTTGTTATGTTCAGGGTAACTTGGAGCTACATTTAATTTTCAACTGTCTCACTCATATTTTGATACCTATACTGTCTTTGTCAGAAAAGGGGAAGGAGCAATATTTCAAACTATTGTATATTTATCCTATAGAAGAATTAATAACTATGGTTGGGGCAAATCTAACCTGGCAGCATTGCGGAGGCTACGCAGATCCTGATTACAGCATTCGACGCTGCCAGATTAGGTTTATCTTTTTGAGGAGTGGCTCGAAAACCGACATCGGTACGAAAGCCGACATACCAGTGTTTTTCTATCCTAAAATGTGTTCCACCTTATCGGGGAAAATATGAACTTTTTCTATTGTATGCAGTAGCTGGAATTAACACAATGGACAGTGGGTGTCATTTCAGTCAAGTGTCAGTGTGTATTGTATTGCAGAAATATGTAATTAGTTTTTGTTCACGCTGAATGTTTTGGTCTGCTATCTTCAAGAGCTTACTGTTCCAGAAATAGAGGTAAAAAATGTTTCAACATACTATTTTATTGCTGAAATACTGAACTTTTCAAATAACTACAGTTTTTACTAATAATTAATCATTACCATAGAAAAATTGCAGGAGTATATATTTGTGTTGTTTATAAATCGACACACCTGAGTGTGTCTGTAAACCGATATACTTGAGCGTATTTCTTATAAGCAAACTACCGTAGCATTAGACTAAATGCAACATTTTCAGTACGATTAAACTTTGTTTGACTGATTTTGCTTTATAATATTTCATTGTTTAAACCTTCAGAATTTTATTTTTGATGGTTTTCTGTTTTTTTATATAAATATTTTCATATCTCGTTGTTGTTGATATATAATAGGCTCTGTAAGTCTCACATAACGCAAATATAGGTTCCAAAATATTAAAGTGATAATCGAAGAACAATTTTATGTCATTGTGAGTTAATAAAAGGAGTTGTTGCAATATCTGACTGACTCGTCGGGTGCTTTTTGTTCGTATGTCGGTTTTGTGGTCCCATTTCTAGCAGTGTCATTAAAAAAAATCTAAACAAATACAAATTTTCCAAATATGTACATTTTGCACAAAATTGGCATGTACACTGCTCGACATTGAAAATGCAACACCAAGAAGGAGTGGTCAGAAATTCATGCAAATTTTACCGTAGACGCACGTCACTGAGTTATGCAAATGATATGAAATGCGCAGCTCTCCGACGCACGTGAAGTAAGATATAAGAGAATGAAGTTGAAAAGTGGGCTATGTTCATGTTGGTTTTTCTGCCAGACTAATTATCGGAGAAATTTGGTTTTTGTCTCGAAGGATACGTGTGAAAGGAGGAAATGCCAAGGCGTTCTCAAGGAAGACACTTCCAGCATATAGACGACTTTACAAGGGGTATGGTGATCGGACTGAGAAGGGGAGGTTGGTTCATACGTCAAATTGCAGCTGATACCCACATGGATGCAAGCACTGTGCATCGGCTGTGTCGGAGATGGTTGGAAAGAGGAAATGTAGCCACATTGAGGGGTGCAGGTGCAGCCAGAGTGACGTCAGACCGCTTGGATCGACGGATTCACCGACAAGCTGTGGCGGACCCGCAAGTCACTTGTACGTCGATTCTGCAGCACGTGCAAGGTACCCTGGATGTTCCTGTGTCGACCAGAACCATTTCCCGTCGACTGGTTGCACGTGGCCTGCAATCACGGCGCCCGCTAAGAAGACTGCCATTGACCTCACAGCACAGACTCCAACGTTTGGAATGGTGCTGGAGCAGAGCGACGTGGATGGCATAATGGCAAACCGTAGTGTTCTCAGATGAATCCCGCTTCTGTTTTTCCAGCGATAGTCATCGCATACGTGCGTGGCGTCGACGTGGAGAAAGATTGAAGCCGGCAGTAACTGTGGAACGCCCCACAGCGCGACAACGTGGCATAATGGTTTGGGGCGCTATTGCATACAATTCCGTATCACTTCTAGTTCGTATTCGGGGCACTATGACGGCCCAACGATATGTAGATAATGTACTGCGGCCGGTGGCAATCCCCTACCTTCAGGGTCTGCCAAATGCAATTTTTCAACAGGATAACGCCCGGCCTCACAGTGCTCGAATCAGCCAACATACTCTACGAGGTGTACAGATGCTTTCCTGGCCACCATACTCTCCTGACTTGTCACCAATCGAACATGTGTGGGACGTGATTGGACGCCGTTTGCAGAGCCTGTCACTGCCTCGTTCAGAGGACGAACTGTGGCAAATGGTTGAAAGGGAATGGAGTGCCATCCCTCAGGACACCATCCGCAGGCTTATTGACTCCATGCCTAGACGTGTTTCTTCGTGCATCGCGGTGGTCCTACTTCTTACTGAGCCGACGCCGTCCTCGCTCTAAATTTTGCTTATTTATTTTGAAATAAATATCACTTATTGTTCCATGCTGTCTCTGTCTTCTTACCAAATTTCATCAATTTCTGACCACTCCTTCTTGGTGTTGCATTTTCAATGTCGAGCAGTGTATTTCGGCAGAATATAAGATTCTAATTTATATACCTGCTTAAACTTGCTAGTATCGAACCTCAGATATAGGTTTAGAGCTGAAAAACTAAATGGTATGTCGATTTCGGTACCTGTCGTCTATTAAATCTTTCTTGAATGAAGTGTTAGCCTGGTTTAAAGTTCTCTTGCCATTTAGAGCAACATTGAGTAGCGGTAGAAATAAGATGAGAAAAACTATTTTAATAAAAGCAGTGCAACTTTAAAGCAGAAAAATAAAATTTCTAATTGTTTTAAAAACTTAACCCTAGTACTTGACAACATCACAAATTTTTTATCATTTATGGCATTGCACGGTAATACTATAAATGGATATGCAATACAGACAGAGGACTGTCAACTAATTCCAGAAGTTGCTTCCAAACGGTAACTCCAGAACTATTGAGTGCAATATTGCCAACTTTTTTTAAGTATAAAATAAATCTGAGTAGAAAACCTATTTCATTATCTATCTACGAGACTGCAGCACTGAGCCTTTTATAGAAGTCAGAAATTGAGGGCTGCGTGAAGTTACCCAACGCTAATTCACGTAATGACAGCTAATTTTGTGGCTGGTAACCAAACTGGAAACATGTTTCTCTTAATGAAAATCAAACAAGAAAAACGCCGATATAGGGATTGACTTAATCGAGTGCTATAAATTTTGCCATTTGAGATACATATTTTAGGCATATAAAATACGAAAATACTAAAACATTAGTTCATCTGCTTCAAGAGCTCATCATAAGCGTAAAATTACTTTAGCAAGCATTGATCCAATCATCCCCGACCACGTGTTGTTTGGTCCTATAGAGCCAAATACAAGATCCGGTTGCATCTTCAACTCATACCTATAAAACATTAATCGACTGTGAAAAAAACGAATTTCATAGTCATGTGAAATATACATCTGTATGAATAAAGTTCATTTATATAAAAAATGAAACAAAATGTCTTAACCATTAGTTGCTCTTATTTCATGGATTTTTTTTTCCGTGGCTCGTGCAAATATACCCACATTATCTTGGGATAGAACGAAACAAGCGGCGGAACTTCGAGACAAAATGAGTAGCGTAGCCACAATCTCCTACTTTTACTTTCCATCTAGTGTCGAAAGTCACAATCTTGCCTGTATGAAGTCACTATTTCGCCGATCAAAGTCATTATTTTCCCTATATCGAGAGTCACGATTCCATCCAGTTTCGAAGGTCACGATCTCCCTCCTGTATCGAAGGTCAAAATCTCGCGTGTATCGAAGACATTTTATTTGCTTATTTATTCATTTATTTTTTCGATCAAACTTTGATCACTGTCACAATCCGTGTGAAAGTTGCAAAAGTTCCGTTGAATACGGAAAGTAAGCAGTTCTGCAGCGAACAGCTTACTTTTCGACTACGTACCCAAAAAACTTTAAGCACAATGCTAATTGAGAGAGACGACTCTAACTAATGAGTCTAGCAAGGGAAAAGGAAAAGTAGTGAGGGAATTTTTATGCACGTGTTTCTTTCATTTCGAAGTGATTCTGCTTCGAGTTCGGAGAACTAGGATTCGTACATGAAGATTCCTCTTACATAGTTCTTTTTTGCAGTTTTATCTTCACATTAATGAAGCAATACATGAAATTTTTATGATGCTTTTACGCTTCTCAGATATTAGTTGTCTTAATATGAAATATTTCTGCACGATGACATTGAGATACCATCCAGTTTTAATTTATCCCATACCAGCATAGTATATCTCATAAACTACAAAAAAACAAAAAAAAAATGTTCATTAATAAAATATATACCACTGTAATTTTGGAATCATTTACATACTTAAAATTCATGGACCACTCCATTGTCTCATAAACATCTCTGGCTATGCCGTCCAAGTAGGTTACGTTGTTTTTATCCTTGCGAAGAATGGAGTACGGATTCCACTGGAAAAATAATAAATCGAACCGTGAAAAGAAATACTTTAGGAAAAGTAGGAATGCTTCCAGTAAATAAATGACTTGGAACCAAACAGAATTTAAATGGTAAAATAAGAGCTCTTTATAACTTATCGAATATCCTTCCTGTCGAATAATGTTCTGTGAATTACTTGCGGCATTTCTATCCACTGTGCTACCCGAAACAAAAATTAAAAACAAGTGCCAAAAACCCAATTTAAAATCACCCGAAAAAAAGAAAGAATGAAAAAAAAACATCAACCGCTACTTTCGTTTAGATAATTAAAATACACTCAAAAAATGTGCGTCACAACGTTGCGTGTTCTAAAATGAAATTGTCACTGCCATGGCTTTCCATAACACAGGGTGTTTCATATTGAATGGGACAAAAAGGATAGCGCAGTGTGACTGCCCTAATATACAGGGTGTCCACTCCTATCGTGGACCAATAGCTAATTTCTTAACCGTTAGAGATAAGCATATAGTTCATTTAGGAAAAAATCTCCAAATTACGAAAGGAATTTTGGGTCTATTCAATGTTTTTCAAAAAATCAAATTTTGAAAGAGTTACGAAATTTAACTTTTTATACAGCCCCCCAGTCTTATCAATCATATTTAGTAAAACATTCTTGACACTGTGACGTTTAAAACTTAAAAAAAATCACTGTTCTACAACAAAAATTGACCGAGTTATGACGTTTTGAAAAATCAAGATTTTGCATTATTTCATGGCGTCATCGAGAAATCGCTTAAGGGATCGTATGCAAAATCCTTCAAAATCTTGATTTTTCAAAACGTCATAACTCGGTCAATTTTTGTGGGAGAACAGTGATTTTTTTTTTTTTTTCAGTTTTAAACGTTACAGTGACAAGAAGGTTTTACGAAATATGATTGATAGGACTGGGGGGCTGTATAAAAATCTAAATTTCGTAACTCTTTCAAAATTTGACTTTTTGAAAAACATTGAATAGACCCAAAATTCCTTTTGCAATTTAGAGATTTTTTCCTAAATGAACTACATGCTTATCTCTAACGGTTAAGAAATTAGCTATTGGTCCGCGATAGGAGTGGACACCCTGTATATATTTATTCAGCCAAAACAAATTTATTCTGCAACTACAATTACACAAGTTTTGTTTGGTAGCAGTTAAAAATCATCGAATGACGAACACGGTGCTAGAGGTGCTGTTAAACAAAATGTCGTCCATGCAGGATAAAGCGTAATGCGTTTTCGTACAACAATTTTTGGGGACGTTTACCAAGAGATGAGGACGTTACGACGTCACCTCTCTGATTGGTTGCTGTCCCAGCTGAGGAAGCTGTTCCTGATTTCCTTTCGCAGCAAGATGGTGCAGCCCCACGTTGGAATAAAAACGTACGTGAGTTCCTAAATGAACGTCTACCCCATCGATGAATTGGCCGTTCTGAGAAAAATGATTTAACATTTCTTCATTGGCCGGCAAGATCCTCAGATCTAACGCCTTCTGATTTTTTCTCTGGGGTTTGGTTAAAGACTAGGTGTTTGTGCCTCCATTTCCTCAGAACTAGAGGAACTGAAGCAGCGGATAACTGCAGTGTTGAACTCCATCACAAGGGATATGCTATCACAAGTGTGGCTGGAGCTTGATTACCTTGTAGACATTTGTCGTGTCATCGGAGATGTACATATTGAGCACCAGTAGAAACTTGAATAAATGTAGTTTTCAGATGAATTTGAATTTTCTGAATATATCAATTACAACCTTCACAATCGTGTTCTTTTTTTGTCACATTCAATATGAAACACCATGTATTTAGACTGTCCAAAGAAGTTAATTGATTAATTAACAAGACAAGAAAAACAAAAAGGCGGGTTAAGTTATTTGAAATACGCACAGAAAGTACTTCCACTTTAGTATTTCTGGTTATAAAATATATGCAGAAAAAACCACCTGAATTTAAAGTATGAGCAAAAATTATAGTAAAAAAAATTTTATCATTAAAACTAAACACAAAATCAATCCATTAATTTTAGGGTAAAAAATCTTTATTATTTTCGAATTTGTAACCTTGACAACATCGGCAAATTATTTTCTGACAGACAACTGAGGAAGTTGAACTTGTGCTGTCTTGTGCCAGCAAAGCTGGCAATTTGGGGTGCGCTGCTTCATTTTTCATAAGTTGAAAATTATTTTGAATTTTGACAACTCATAACGTTTACTGGTATAGAAAATAAACTTTTATTTGACAGTAACTATCTATTCTTATTCTCCCCATTAATATTACTCATGTTTGTGAGACAGGTGTTACAGGTTCAATTGAAAAAAAAATTAATATGTATTCCGATTGACCCCTATCAGCGGGGTGATTCAGAACACCCCTAAATTCCGATATATAAAAATCATAACTGGCTCAAAATGTTTTGTCTTTGCTCGGAATATCAAAATAAAGCAAGACCGAAGTTTTTACCGTGTTAAGTTAAAACGCACAGAAAGTACTTCCACTGTAGTATTTCCGGTCATAAAATGTATGCAGAAAAAGTCACCTGAATCAAAGTATGCCCAAAAAATCAAATTAAAAAAAAAAATCTTTCAACTACTTTTTAGCCTACTTTCCCGTTGAAAATAAAGAGACGAAAAAAGCATTAAAATTGGCTTAATGCATCTAAAAAATGTCGCCAAGTCCAAAAAATATCGCCAAGTCCAAAAAATATCGCCAAGTTCAAAAAATATCGCCAAGTAAAAAAAAGTCAAAAAGAAACAAAAAAAAATGAAATAAATATCGAAAAATTAAAAATTTGAAAGTAGGGTATGGAGATGGGGAATTTGTGCGTCGGTCGGTCTGTCTGTCTGTCTGTCTGCCCCCCCCCCCCTAATAACTTTTGAATGAACATTCCGATTTGGACAAACTTTTTTTTGTTGGAAAGATCTCGGCGAGTACAGCTCATTCCCATATTTGATTTTTTGATTTGAACAATTTTTGGTTCAACTTTGAGCCGTTCAAATAACCGGTCCCGCGATACTAACTTTTTAATGAACAGTCCGATTTGAACAAACTTTTTTTTGTTGGAAAGAACTTTTCAAGGATACTTCATTCCCGTATTTACATTTCCGATTTGAACAATTTTTCGTTCAACATTGAACCGCTCAAGCAATAACTTTTGAGTAAACAGTCCGAAAAAAAAATGACTGACTGTGCAGACGATTTTTTGTTTATTTATTCATTTGTTTTATTGAATTTATTATTATTATTATTATTATTATTATTATTATTATTGGCAGACGATTTTTTTTGTAACAAAAATGTTTCATTCAAGAGGGCATTTTATTCTTTATTTATATTTAACAACTGGCAACGGATTAAAAGTGAAGTTCGAGACATTTTATCAACGGACGAGTTTTTCTTTTTTTTTCTTTATTTTTTTTCTTTCTTTGATAAAATGTGTTTTGATGTACTTTGTACTTTTAATTTTTTTTTGAAAACAATTGAGGAATTTTTCTACGGAAGAACTGTAACAGTTACATTCTTTAAAAGGTGCGACAAAGCTTTATTTATTCATTTATTTACTTTTTATGTGTCTATTTCATCTGATGAGAGGGGTATATTTTGCTTTTAGAAATCAGCTTCAAGTGCTAAAAAGGTATGTTTGACATAATTTTTAGTCGTAGATAATCAAGAGAATAATGATCAGATGCTAGAATGCCGATGTCGATGTACGGGAAAGTAGGCTCGTTTAGTTCTTGACAGAACTTCTTGTTTTACAATCAAAGCTGAAAAGTGTACCGATTCACCCCGTTTTACAGTAGTTACTGATGTCCAAGAATAATGTGAAAGTTAAAGCGGAACGTGTTTCAATGGACTTACCGGGCCATATCTTATACGAAACACCGTCATCCTGGAAAGGCTTGAGAAATCAAATAAATCCGCTACATTACCAAGTACAAGAAGCAGGACAGTGTTTTGTTTTGAAAAATGTTTGTTCTAATACAATTTTAGAAAATTTACCTCTCATTTCTCTGCGAAAATTTAATTCAAATCCCTTGTACTACATGATGTTATTTCAAGAATCTTTATTTGTTCAGAGCAGACAAATATTGAAAAAACCGTTTTGTAACCTATAGATGATGTCCTGTCTTTACTGTTTATTGAGGAATGTCGTGTCACGCAGTTACAATGGATAACCAGATTCCACTTTTGACCGTTGTCGATCTTTTTTATCTTGTGTAGTGCTGGTATTTATTCCAATGGACTGCGTGTATTTACTTAGAACTAGAAATCATCAACATAATTTTTTGTTTGTGCTGTAAGCCTTGCTTCATACTGTAATTTCAAAAAAGGAGAAAGAAATAATGCTAATGATATATTTTAAATTCGGATTACCATTGCAGCCTTCCTTAGTTCTATTGTTCTACGCGTAAAGAAAATCGATTGGGTTTGTTCAAACAATGTGCTAAAAAGAAACTAAGCAATCCTTTCTGTTGAATTCACTAGGAGCCGTTTTGATACCAAAAGGCAATCTGTTCATTCGATATGTACCATGGTGAGTTGATATTGTTTAAACGATAGAGCCTGCATCATCTACTTGAACGTGAAAATATGCTTTATATAAATCTAGTACACAAAAATAACTCGAATCTCTTAAGCTGTTGAGGATTTCATCAATTGTCTTGATAGGGTAATTCGCATTGACAAGACTTCCTGATGTGGATTCAGCAGAGAAAAGGTTATCTATTGAGTTTGAAAAACTCAAATGAAATCATTTTTTTCCCATTATGCACTGCAAAAAATGAATGTTGTTTTTACAATATAATGCAGCTAACTTTATAGTAATATACTGTAGAATATGCTAATTTTACAGTAATAAGCTGTGAAATTTCTAACTGTACAGTTAATGACCGTGCATTTTATAGTTTTAAACTGGAACCTCTGCTGCCAGTATTATACTGTTATTTTTACATTATAATGCAATTAAATTTTACGGCAATAAACTGTAAAATTTCTTTTTTTACAGTAAGAAACTGAAACTGCTTGTTTTACAGTTTATTACTGTGTATTTTACAGTTTTAAATTAGAACCTCGGCTGCCAGTATTATACTGCAAAAACAACAATTAATTTTTTGCAGTATAGATGCGGTTGATGTGGCAATAAATGATTATTCCATAAATCAAATATAACTTAATAAATTCTTGTACCAAAGACTAAAAAATTCGTTTCGAATCTGTTTTTCCTTTTCATTTTGTATGCTTTCATATGAATAGGGTTATTTTTTAACATTTCAGTTCTTCAACAGTACAACATTTCTTAGTGCATACTTTTATTTTTTTGGTGGTTGCTTTACGTGTAATTGTATAACTTTTCCAATATTACGATTTATGAATACTCTTTTCGTAGTAGTACTAATAAAGAATCTATAACACCAAGTCTATGCATAATAATGACTAAAAACACTGCGCAATTAGTTATGAAGCATAAGATTTCGAGAGAAAATAAATTAAACTCGAATCCAAACTAGTTTTGCTCTGTGCTAGCTTAAAAACTTTTCTTTGCAAATGAATATCTGCTACAGATTTTTTAACATGATTGCAATTTTAATAATAAAAATTAAGTTGATAAAGAATTTGAACAAAATTAAGTTGATAAAGAATTTGAACAAAATTAAGCTTTTGAATGACCCCTTTTAAGCTTGAAACATCACCTTTAACCTTATTTTTGTCTGAATATAGAAATACAACAAAATGCATTCATCGAGAAATACACAAAATTAAAAACAAACAACTCTCAGCAATTGTGATAAAATTCTTGCTCGTACGCACTCTTGATAAAACTTATCTTAATTACAGTCAGTTTCAAAGTGTTGAAACTTTGTTATGGAGAAAAAGCCTCGAAATTCTTTTCTTACACAAAAGTAGAAAAAGGCTTAACTTATCTTTTATGTTTAACTAAATATTTAACCTATGTGTGAAATGTGATAAATTGAAAAACAAACAGCCTAGTTTTGATCAAAATAGTAATGTTTATAAAAAGTGAGTTAAAATTTCCAAGACGTATTTGCAAATTAAATTTATTCCATGTACAGTCAAGTGACCTCCTTTGGGGGAGTCTTTTTGAACTTTTACCTTTAGTAGCATAGCAATCATATATGTTCATTTTGCAAAAATTACTCTTTTTTAAAGCAGCAACTGTTTATCTCAGAGCAAGGTTTAGATACGAAGATGTATCCTTTCAAAACAATAATAGTACGAAAAATAATAACAATAATAATATCGCAAGGAAGAAATCATTCACCCTAACTTGAGATAGTTAACACTTTGATTTTCCTTTTCTGTTTGCTGCATGTTGGAACATGTGTTATTGGTTTAAGGGCGATTCTCTGTAAACTCGTCATTTTTCACACGAAATCTGTCCGGGCACGGTTTTTTGAAATGTTCGTATAATTACAATACTATTGCTCAGAAAATGAATCTACTACTTTAGTTTGAAAGAGGGCCAATTAAAGTTTGTGCTTTTCTGATAAATCATGATAGGGGGTAAGTCCCCCACCTAGTATAACTAGGCAGGGGACTGTGCCAGGTGACTGTGTTTTTGCTCTTTGTTGCGTAATATCTGCAAAACTATTGGAACATAATTAGTTACGAGACTACCTATAAATTTAGGCACAAATCGTGGACATAATAACTAATATGTTTTATAATTAAATTAATCGACATTAATAAAATCACTTCCCAGAGGACTGTTTCCGCAACGACCCTGATGCATACTTTCATCACAAATGTGGCTCTCAAACTAAACAAAGTAGCGTTTCAACACCGTTCTCGGCGATTTCAGCAAATTCAGACTGATTACTTTAAACTTCATGCCAAAAAGAATTTGCAAAAGTTATAGATTTTTCATATTACAGCTTTGAATTTGTTGCAGGGGACTGTTTGAAAAAACTCCAGACAGAATTTACATGACAATTTTAAGTTTTATAAATACGTAATTATACTTTATTTCATAAGAAAAATATACCTTCATTATTCTATTTTTAGATATTAATTGCCAAATTTATGTAGTGTTAATAGGTTTTTTGAAATACTATCTTTAACAGTTAGACTATGGGATTGGGACAGCCAGGGGACTGTGTTTTTGGTGCTTAGATAATTTCTAGAAAAAAAAGTGTTATCAGTCCAAATACAATTGGGCCACAAAGTATTAATGCTTTACTTATATTAAGAGCAATAATTACTTTATTACACTTTATTATTTTAAAATACTCAGTCCGTACAGCCAATTACCAGTTTACAGAGAATCGCCCTTAAACAAGTTTATTTTACAACTCAATAATGACGAAAAAAAAAAATTAGACAGAAATAATACTATCTTATATACCTTCACAGATTTTAGAATGTATACTGGCCTGAAAATATTAAGTGTCTCCCCAGCCTTTTTTATTTTATTGAATGTAATGTTTCTGTGTAATGTTCCTCATTGTGTATCTTTTCCCATTCATCATTTTCATTCCTTCATTATGTGTGAAATTCATAACAAATAAATTGGTCTCATCTGTACTTGGAGGCTCATTTTCAGTTTTAGAACTCACATATTTCAAAAGCTTTTACAAAACTTCTTTTGTTTGTCGACTGGTTTAGAATTTTTAAAAAGGACTAATTTTCTTTCCAATTGGTATTTACAATTCTAACACTTATTTTTTAAAACAATTCCACGTCTCAGAACTTATTCTTTTTATTGTACATTCACATACATGTCAATCATTTGGAGAAGGGCATTTCATGCATCTTCAACCTTAAGTTTGTTACAACGCCTCAGGTTTGCGAAAAATTCCAGAGAAAATATCGCAACTGAAGACACTATCCCAGTTATCAGAACGAGGAATGCAGCGAACAAATCGTTCAGTTCTAGGGCTTTGGTGGCAGAAACGGAGGTCTGGGTGCAGATGTCGTAGTAGAGGGTGGAGGAGAGAAAACGGCGATGAGTGAGTGTCCCTTCGTTATACCATCGTAATCTAAGTAAAAAAGAAAAGAAAGGAGGAATTACTTATTAACATGTAACTTAAATTTATGAAAAGTCACTCTATGTAATTTTCATATGCAGTAAAGCAGCTGTCGGCAACCTAAATTGACAGAAGATCTACTTTCCAAGTTTACTGTGAACAAGAGATCTACTTGGTGTGTGTGGGAGGGGGGGGGGGCTCGATGCATTACGAATGTGTTTCCTACATGGTTAAACTGACATTACGCTGACTTCAACTGGAAGGTTAACTCTTAAAAAAAAAAAAAAAACTTAGATACTTATTAGGCAGTTGCTTTAAGCTACTAAAATAGTGTTATGCTAACTCTTATCAAAACATTCCAAAAACAAGCATACTGTTTGCTTCAAAAGTAAAAATAGTCACTATGAGAATTTCCAGATTATAAAAAGTATAGAAAAATTTCTAAATAACTTTTGACATAGACGTGAAAAACCTAATTTTGCTCTAGATATTAATGTTTTTAAATACTACACAGACAAAAAGCAACTTCCAAAAGATAGTCCCGATCGACTCAACATGGGCGCGAGATTGACCGGTCGATCGCGATCGACGGCTTGCGTACCGTTGCAGTAGAGAGTAGAAAATTGTTCATCCAATAATTTTTAACCAAAACCTCGTGTAACTGAAGTTGATTTATTGTACTTATTTATTTATTTATTTGAAGCAAATTATCACTTTAACATTATCGGGGACAGCAAGTTTTGCTGCAAACTCCTAATTATCTGTGCATTACTATTTCAGCCCCCTCTCCGCCACATCCACCAATAAATTTTAGGATTATTGAAAATAGTTTTAATTTTTTCAATGCTAGTTTAAAGGGGATTGCATCGACTTGTTTTATTACGGGTTTTTAAATCTATTTAGGTTCAAAATTAATTTTATTATTGATCCATATCTATACAAAAGCTGATCTTGATTCATCTGTCAACGCACAGATAAAACTACCTACTCTTAAAAGCTGAAATTTGAAACGTAGGTTAATTTTATAATGCAGGAGCGTGCTAATAGATTTTTTGGACATTTTGATTTAGATGTTGAGGATGGAAGGGGGGGGGGGGTGCACGCTCATATATGATATGCTCAAGACAGAGCTAGATTTCAGCGTTGAATCAGGCATTAAAAAAAGTCGAAATTTTACGAGGATCACGAATAGGCTAGTCTTGTCTTTGTAAGACATACATAAACGAAAATATTGATTCGGAACTCATTTTTACGTGCACATGAACATATGTCTGTGCTAAAAAATAATCCAATCTTTTCGAATTTGATATTGTTAGAAGTTTATAAAAATAAACACTTAGAAATTTTCCCCAACGCTTCGAAGCTCAAAGTGCCAAAAATGACTACAAGTCATAAGCACAAAATAAATTTGTTTCCTAACGATTCTCTTCTGCAAGAGATTAATTAGCTTGAAGAGAGAAAACCTAAGCAAATTATATGTCGCCATTTCTCACTTGAGCATATAAAAGTAAAATTTCTTGCAACTGGTTAGAATCAACTTTTTTTATTTATGGCAGGAACAAAATTATTATTACTCTTATTATTTGTAGACCAGCGTGATAGATTAATAATAACCTTCACGGAGCATAAAATGAAAACTCATACCTCTTATTAAATGCTTTCAGCATTTTCTTAGGAAACTGTTTATTGAATCCGAAAGCAATGTAAGCCGAGCAGAAATCAATAGGAACGACACGCACGTTGCATTTTCCGGTATTTTTGAAACGTTCTCCAACGAGGGATTTCATGAAGAAAGTTTCAGCGATCCATATCCCCTTCTCCTCAGCAGTTTCCTCCAACCAGGGAAGCACTTTGTCGTTTGAGGGTATTTGTAAGTTTTGCTCTACTCTTCGCCACAGTGGATCGTACTCGGTTCCGCTCAAGTGCTGAAAATGTAGATATTAGAGTTAGTAGAATTTTTTTCTTTTAAATAAGAATTTCGTGCACAAATGTATCAGAAATTAGAAATACAGTTGAAATATCAAGTTAAAACATCAAAATCAAAAACGAGCTCAGACGGTGCATGATAGATTAAAGTATCAACTATCAAAATTTCGATAACTAAGCTCCAAACCAGAAACCGAACAAATTCTGGTTCAGGACCAACAGAGAGATTGATTCGAAATAGAAACTTAGAGGACTTCTTCACTACGACATACTTAATGTGCTCCAGCCACCATTAGTAAACACAGTGAACCTTTGATTAGCCGGACTTCCTGTTACAAGCTCAACACCTCACCGATTAGGCCACCATGACAGATATTGATTGGTTATTCTATTAATTAAGCATTAATGACGAGTCGTGATATTCTGCATCCGTAAATTTAATCCCTTTCCGGTTCGTTATATATTTATCATTGCTAATTATTTCATTATTACTCTGAACCCGAAAGAGATCACTCGGGTCACACATTCACTTCATTCTTATCTAAACGCGTTACAACGTAAATATTTATCTGAAATCAATCACCCTTTCAATATCCTTCTAAATCGCATTTTCTTAAAGAACTAATACTCTTATTATTATTTATAATTCAGATACGTTTATTCTTCTAATTTGCAGAAATTTCTTAGATAAAACGGATCGGGGTGACTGTTAAGCACTGTCACTGTTAGGCACGCCTTCTGCCGGGTTAACATCTGTGCGTAATAGCATTCATTGACTCAAGAGTGAAAAGTTGCATTCATTGTTTCAAGAACACAAAGTTGCATTCATTGTTTCAAGAACACAAAGTTGCATTCATTGTTTCAAGAACACAAAGTTGCATTCATTGTCTCGAAATTGCAAAGTTGAATTCATTGTCTCAAAATTGCAAAATTGCATTCATTGTCTCAAGAGTGCAAACCTGCATTAATTGTCTCAAAAGGGCAAATTGGCATTCGTTGCCTCAACAGTGCAAAGTGGCATTTATTACCTGAAGAGTGCTAAATTGCATTCAGTCTTAAAAAAGCAAAGTTGCATTCATTTTCTCGAGACTGCAAAGTTGCATACATCCTTTCAAGGAACAAATATGCAAACATCATTTTAAAGGTGCAAATATGCATTCATTGCCTCAAGAGTGTAAACTTGCATTCATTGTTTCAACAGTGCAGGGTTGCATTTATTGTCTCAAGATTGCAAAAAGAGATTCACTGTCTCAAGAGGGTAAAGTTATATTTATTTTCTCAAAAGTGCAAAAACTAACTGTAACAAATCCAGTCTTTGATTCTCGTACCCGTAAACAAGCAGACGGAAAAGAATTCAGGAAGGTTCCAGGTCGAACACTTGTGTCTCTCTGAAGCTGATCAAGAGTCTCAATTCTGGGTTTCATTTTGTCAGCAGCAAATGCAGAGGTGATAGCACCTTGGTAGGTGTACATCAGGATGAGAGCTGGTCCCATCAACCAAAAGCACATGAAGCCTCGGAAACTTGCGGATGTCCAAACAGAACGAAGGAACCATCTGTGCTTCGGACCAATTTCTGCAAAAGATTGAAAATATGAGAATCTGAATGAAAATTTCATGGGAATAAGTACGAAAATAACATTTTTACTTACTCAAATGTGAGCGAAACTGAGCTGTCTCAGTTTCAGCTCTATTTTTGTAAGCTGTTGCAAATTGATATCAAAATTATCTATCCTGCAGAATAATTGTAATGAATCTCAGAACAAAACATAAATTTTGCCAGTTTTCTGTTTGTCTTTAAAAGTATATAGTATGGACTTATTCCTACAAGACCTGTATTCAAAAAAAAATTTCGCGTTGTAATAAAATAAAAAAAATCAATCTTGAGAACACAACATTCTGCATACAAGTCGCACCACAGATCCCAAATAAAAATACTTCCCACATTATTTACCATCATTCAAATTGCTTTCACAGGGGGAGTTAAGATTAAAAATGAAATTAATTATGCTTATGACACAGTTTTAATGTATATTTACAGTTTTTTGGAACAAAACTGCCAGGGGAGTGGCGCCAGAGAAGTGACAAAATCACACATTACCTATAAAAACAATATCACGCGTTCTTCTTACCAGAACTTCACATAAACCGTGATGTCTGCACACAATGAGCATTACATTATACATACGCACACTTATGTAACGATGAAATATGAAAAGTTATACTTACCAGGGGAAATACTACAGCGACTGGCCCAATACGCTTTTCGGCCCTTTCAACGAGAACCGATGCAATAATATTCGAATTTTTTTAAAACCTCTTAGCTTGCTTTTAACTTTACTCAGTATTACACTGGTTATTCGCAATCAACATCATCCTTATGCATTTTTTATGCTAAATTTCAGTTTTTGAAGTTTGCCAGGTGAAGTGACACTGTTGATATGGCCCGTTGAAAAGTGTACTTTTTTTAAATAATAATAAATATTTTTTCAATGTTTACTGATGAAATATGTTTCTCTGTTAATGTAAGTGTATGATCATGGCAAGAAACATTATGCCAAGTTAGCAAAAATTGAACGTCGAACATGTTTGTATAAAAGCTAGTATTTGGACAGGCCAGGGTAGTATACATTTATGACTATTTTTAGCTATAAATGCTAAAATAAAATAATTGTAGTGAATTAGTTGGGTGGTCCATGTAAAAAGATAATAATCTGTAATGCTTAAGCAAACAAAAACAATAATAAAATCAGCTTTACATGAAGTTTTTCCATTGGCCGTCTGAATTCAAATAGCGTAGAATCACCCATATAGTAAATGCATGTATTCAGAAATATTATTAGCTGGAACTATTAGCACAGCAAACTTTCGGAAAGAGGAAGGGGGGGGGCATAACAGCTCTTTCATGCCTATAAACTATCGCATTAAGATTGGAATGTCTTAAAATCAGGGGTTCTTGGCTGGGAGGATCCAAAGTTCTTCCTTATTGCACCTATGGTTGGAATCAAAATGCTACATCAAAATGTAAAAACGTATTTATGCTTGATTTGGAAAAAGGAAACGTTAGATTGCTTAATATCCTGTAGCCGAAACAATTCGCTCTTCATATTTTTTAAGCTTTAACAAAAATAGTTTTAGTTTTTCCTCACCAAAAATTTTTTAATCATCGATATATTTTTTTTTTTTTTTGAAAAGTTGCAAAGTATGTAATCTATATTTTGAAAAAAACCTAACCTTGCAGCATCATAATGCTGTGATTAGGTTGTGCGTAGCCTGCACAATGCTACCAGGTTAGGTATAACCCAATTATAGTAAATTAGTGATGAAAGTCCTAACTTCACAAGTCTTATTCAATTTTTATTTGTGATAAGTAGAATATGGATTAATTTAAAGATATTTATGCATTCAAATTTGATCTGCTGTAATTAAATAATCATTTTGAAAGCATTGCATTCGTAAATTGGTCCTTTGTTTCTTCTGTACTCATATCAACATAATTTCTTTTCTAGGATTGTACTCGTATCTTGAGAATAGTGAAAAATCCGATAAAACTTTTCAAATTCCATTTTGTATACGATGTTTTATATATAAATAAAGCTTAACATACGTAAAATATTTTTGAGAACGCTTTTGAACACCTTTTCTTCCCCGAACAGCTTTTTTAAATGGACCAAATAACTCAAAACATTTTCCGATCAAACTGTTACCTCTGTTATACTGTCAGAAAAATAGCAAAATCAAATTGGAATCAGTTGGAATTTCGCTCACATTTTACAAATTATGCAACCATTAATTTGTGATCAAAAAATGTTAAAAAATTGAACAATTTTAAATTCAACCTTTTCCGAGAAGCGATCCATAGAACATCCAAGCATACTTGAACACTATTTCGCCTTTTCGTTTTCCTTCCGATGATGGAAAATACGTGTAAATTAGATAGCCTGTGCAAGTTGCAAAAAATGTTACTAGCACAGTATATAACCAAACCTAGAGAAGAAAAAATAAAATTATCAGGACAAAGTTGCCTTTTTACAACGAACCTGGTTTTAAATTGCACATCTCTAATTAGAAATTTTCTTTTATTAGGAGCTTTCCCTTGTCTCCTTGAACTTATATTTAGGCGCTGTACATAAATAATGCTACCCTTTTTTTTTCAAAATTTTGATCCCCCCTTTCCCCCTTCGTCACATAATGTCACAATGACCTCCCCCCCTTGTCCCATGTGGTCGGATTGATTCTTGCATTTAACATGTTTGTTGATCTTTCGACGGGCTCGTATTGAAATCCAATATCAGCATTAATAATGAGTCAAGTATTCTATTTCTGGTTTCAAAATATTCGGCATCAAAAAATCTTCAATTTGATACCTCACTTTTGAATTTCTGTCCAAAATTCCAATAATTACGACTTCTAGGACTTAGGAAATTTCTCACCATAATAACCCAACTGTCAACTCAACGGTAATTTATACAGCTTAAAACTCTACAAACGCTATCCGGATCTCCAAATTTGCTCTTCATCCATAAGAATGTGTTCTGGAGTCTGAAGTTCACGCATCGCTTCGAATTTGATCCATTTCAAGTTGCTTTTTGGAACCGCATCAATATTGGATTCCTCTCAGTATTTTAATCAGATCTGCTTAACACGGGACTTGCACCATATTCATCTTTTTAAGATCTGTTAATCAACTCAAACCATTTTATTTCGAACAAGATAACCATCCAAAGAAACGGAATCAAGTTCCCTACAAAATGACACCCTGCACAAGTCTGTAAGATCTTTTTACGAGTTTTTATCAAGTTACAAGTGTCTTTTATTTACAAAAATCTTTGGAACGCGGCGACTTTGTTCTCTTTCGCAGATAAATTTTTTCAGCCAAAAACTGTAGGCCAAACAGAATTTGAATTATTTGAATTATTTTTGGCTCTCTATTTATTTTCTCAATAAGCTTTTAAAAAAATTAAGTCTCCAATTGGAAAATTTTAATTTGCTCAATTATAAGCGATTTCTTTTCTTATAGCTTCATTGTTGCCAATAAGATTTAATACCTTAAACTTATTGCTTTCATTTAATAGCCTTAATTTCGTTCTTATGACTAGTGCCATGAAATGACTGAACAACAAACATTTAAACCTATAGACTCTAGTGTTCCTTTTCCGGAATTGAATTCCAAGCTTCAATCATTAGGAAAATTAAAGAACAGTAGAAACAGCTTCTCGCAACCGGATTTATTATATGATTCATCTGTTAACAAAGAATCAACAGTCTTTAATCAACAGTCTTGTTCCGATACCGTTATCGGACCTCTTGCTAAAATATTTCACCCGGACTGGTGTCCGACAGAAGATAGTTTCTCTACTGCCTCTTCAGCAGAAGTCATCTTTACGTTTTTGCGACAGCTTATTACAGGCAAAGATACGCTTAACCGGTATTTCATAAAATTAGACCTTCAAAAAGATATCGTTGCTCTTATAGATTTACTAGAAGATAAGGTCAAGCAGAAAAATCTGCTTGCAACTGACCAATCCTCACAAACAGAAACTTGCTCCGCTTCTGAATACAGCTCACAGAAAGATGTGGTGAACTGTCAAATTTATGATGATAATTTGCAGTTGAATCAATTCCCACCTCTAGCCCTACATAATAACGATAATGTTACAGTTAATCAAATGAATGATAAACCTACATATGCTCAAGCACTAGCTAATGAAACCACTTTACTGGTCTATCCTACAAACAATAAAACCAGTTCACGCGATTTAAAAATGGTCCTTCAAAATAATTATCAGCCGCATAGAGATGGCATTAAAATAAACCGAGTTCGTTTCGTTGCCAAAGGAGGAATCGCAGTAGATGCAGCCACACCCTTAGATTGTGATATTCTAAAGCAAAAACTTGAAAATAACAGAAGTCTTTCTCAACTTATAACTACCCGTACACCACGGAAAAGAAACCCTCGCTTTGTCCTCTACAGTATCAAACCCAATACTGCTTGGGATGATATATCAACAGCACTATCATCAAAGTTTGATTTAGAAGAAGGAAAAGACTTTTCATTTAAATTTAAATTGTCGGGGAAAGGAAACACTGAAAATCTGATAATAGAAACTTCCCCTTGTGCATTTCATAAAATCATGCATAATCCAAAATTTAATTTTAATTGGACTGTTGTTCCCATACGGGAATTCCTTGGAGTTCTAAGGTGTTTTAAATGTCAAGCTTTCGGACATACGGCAATTAATTGCAGATCAGATGATCACTATTGTAGTTTTTGCTCCCTATCACATCCTAGAACACCTTGTAGAGCCGAATACCCCAGTTGTACGAACAGCATTTACAATAACCGTAGAAATAATGTTAATGATCCAATAGATCATCCTACTTTTTCAAATGTGTGCCCATCTTATCAAATGTATGTTAAACACTTAAAAAAATCAATCAATTATGAATAGGTCACTAATATATCTTAATCATCTTAATTCAACGGATTATTCTTCTCCTTTTCTCATCTCTTCTCCTTCGACTCAATTTCTTATTTCTTCATTTGATGTTTCATTTTTCTCTTCTTCTCTTCCTCCACTCTACTGTACATCATCTCATTCTCCCCTCAAACTAACTCAAATTAATTTACAGAGGGCAAAAGCCCCAACTTCAAATCTAGTAAATATAGCTAGTACAGAAAATATTCAAGCATTTCTTGTTCAAGAACCATATATAGTTAAGTCTAAAATCTCTGGCATTCCGAGCTCGTGGGACAGAATGCTTTCTCACAGTGGTAGGGCAGCCCTCCTCTTTCCTTCTAGTATCTTTCTCCCTTTTACAAGTTTTATTTCTTATGATTTTGTAGCTGCAAAAGTTACTCTCAATAACTCAACAATAGTTCTTATTTCGGCCTATTGTTCTCCTGCTGAACCTCTAGAATTCTTAATAGCAGAGCTCAACGAATTCTTAGTAGCAACCTCTCCAACTCCAGTTATAATTTCCGGTGATTTTAATGCTCGTTCACGAACCTGGGGTTACCCTCATAATGAAGTAAGGGGAGAACTTCTCCTCGATTTTATAGCTGTTAATAATCTTGACATTTTAAATAAGAGGGACTCTCCTCCTACTTTTGAGACACCTTATGCAAAAGGATGGCCCGACTTATCATTGGGTAGGAATTTTCATCTTCCGATTTTGTGGGAAGTAAGTCAGGAATATTCAGTAAGTGATCATAAATTTATAAATATTATCATCTCAACAAATTTCTCAAGGTCACGTTTTATAAGATTTAAAACTTTCCATAACACTGATAAATTTCAAAGGAATTTAACTCATAGAATTCCTCCGTTCTTAGAAGCTCTGGAAACAATTCATGATCAGTTAACCCTAGATAAATACATTTCTGGCCTTTTTCAAGCCATTCAAGATTGTGCGGAGTCTTCTTTTAAGAAAAAACAGTTCGCTACACCTTCTCCGTCCACCTGGTGTCATGATGGTTTAACGATTTTAAAGAAAAGAGTCATTGCAACGAGAAGGCGTTATCAACGTTGCTCAGATGAAAGCCTCAAACCGACTTACAAAAGTGCACACCGTTAAGCAATAGCAATTTTTAAAAAGGCAATTCGTACGTCCAAGAAGGTAGCATGGCAAAAATTTTGTTCCAACAGCACAAAAACTTTTGGAAAACCATATAAAATTTCTTTTGGAAAGAATTTTACCCCATCTCATATTCAAGAACATTTTCCTTCTTTTAAAACACAGCAGGAATTTCTTACTTCATTACTAAACCACTTTTATCCTGCCCCGAATCCAACTTCATTTTCTACACCTGGTCATATAGTTCCTATTTCTCCATCTGTTCTTTTTACCGAGCAGGAAGTTAATCAAGCAGTAAAACTCCTTCCGAGAAACAAAGCTCCGGGCAAAAATGGCTTAGATGCAGTCATCTGGACTATCCTGCACTCTACCTTTCCGAATTTTTTGTGTACATTATTTAATACATGTCTGAATCTCAATCACTTTCCCATCATTTTTAAGGAAGGTGTATTGATTCTTTTTTTAAAGGAGGGCAAAGACCCTAGCGACTTTTCCTCATATCGACCTATTGTTCTCCTGCCAACTATATCAAAGATTTTGGAGAAGGTGATGCTTTTCCGGCTTTAGAGTCATTTAGCTTTAAATGGTTTTCATCATCCTAATCAGTTTGGCTTTACTCCTCGGCGGTCGACTGAGCACGCCCTAGCCAATTTTTATAAAAACCTTCAACATGGCATTCACTCCAATGACTTGATGGTGGCAATTTCGGTTGACATTGTATCGGCCTTTGATAACCTGCCTTGGCATATAATCCAACGTTATCTTAGTTTAACAAATTGGGATCCAGCCCTCGTACAGCTTTATGCAAGCTTTCTCTCAAACAGGCATATCTTTCTTTCATCTTCATCTGGTTATTTCACCACTCCACAGTATAAGGGTTGTCCGTAGGGCTCTTGTAGCGGCCCCGAGCTTTGGAACTTGGTAGCAGCATCGCTGCTATCGGCTCCTTGGCCGGACCACACCAGGATTCAAGCTTTTGCTGACGATTTTCTTATTTTAGTGTACTCACAAACTCTTGATCAGCTTCAAGCGAATGCTAGGGAATCCTTACGTATTCTTCATAATTGGCTTTCAGAACATGAACTAAAGGCTTCTAAAGAGAAGACCAGGGCTTTAGTATTGAAGGTCCCTCGTGATCTGGTCCGCTCTCCTTCCCTTTTATTCGGAGACTATTTTATAAAACGGACTAAAGTCCTTAAATATCTTGGAGTCAGATTTACACAAAATCTAACTTGGGATGCACATATTGATTGGATACGCCAGAAAACTACCTACAAACAAAGCTGCCTCCAAAGAATTGCTGGGGGTAATTGGGGAATAAAAAGGCATCATCGTCGATTAATATATCGACAAGTGATTGAGACTTCTATTCTGTATGCTGCTGGTTTGTGGGGTAGATGTCTTAGCGTACGTTTGGAGAAGAAAATTCTTTCGATTCAACGAAGAGCTCTTCTCACGGTCACGGGCGCCTATAACACTTGCTCTCACGCGGCACTTCATGTTCTGTCTGGTACTCCTCCCATTGATCTCACGATCAGGGAGAAGGTCTGGCTGTGGACACTGAAAGTTGAATTACGTGAAATTACCTTAGATGGCACTCCTTTCCTTCCTTCTCAGTTTGAAGTATTTTCTCCCAAATGGTTTCTTCATTCTTATCTTCAGATTGCCTCTTATCCAATATCCATTACTCCAACTCTTCCGCCTCCTTCTTACCATAGAATTTACACTGACGGATCCAAAACGGAAATGGGAGTTGCTTCGGCTCATGCATATTTCCAGGGAAATGATTTTAGTTCTGGTTGGAGTACACGTCTGCATACTGACAACAGTATATTTCAGGCCGAACTTTATGCACTCAAGGAGGCAATAAATTTTTCAAAGGAAATAAAAAGTGAAAATATTCAAATTATATCAGATAGTCAATCTGCTCTTCAATCACTAAAAAATCCCCTCCAGCGAAACATTCTATCAGCGCAAATACAAGAGCTACTTCTCACTCTACCTTCAGCTTCTTTACACTGGGTTAAGGGGCATTCGGGCGATGTTGGGAACGATCGAGCGGATGATTTAGATCGAACGGCGGCCAACGACCCTCAACATTTTAATACCCTGCTTCTTCCTTTTCCAAAATCAACTTTAAATGGTTATCTTCGCCGTCAACTAATGGAAGACTGGCAGGCTCGCTGGAATGAAGGAGAAACAGGACGTCGAGTTTTTGAGTTTTTCCCTCGTGTTCGTCTTACCCCTAGAATCAAGAACAGGTCTGAAACTATTTTCATCTCTGGACACGGTTCTTTTCCTCAGTACTTGCATCGTTTCTCTCTGGCAGATTCCCCTCTTTGCTCTTGCGGAGAACTGGGTTCTCCCGAACATTTTCTTTTTACATGTACCTTAACTTCAGAGCTCCATCTACGCAGAGATTCTACTCAAACCTTCAGTCAGAATATTCTAAAAGCATTATCTCATAATAACACTCGCTCTTTGATAAATGAACTATTCTTAAGGCTTTCAAATGAAGGATTCCTCTTTCAAGGCATCTAATGAAGTTAATTATATACGTGACTCCCCCCCCCCTTTTTTTTCTTCTTTTTTTCCTTTAAATTCATCTTTCTTTTTCACACGTACAAGTTATTTATATTATTATTATTATTATTATTATTTAATTGTATATGTGTATTTGAATGTTTATATTTATATGTCATGTTTATGTCAAAAATCTGTTGTACGTCGAAATTTACTCAAAATTTTTGTTCAAAATATGTACTTTTGTTTTTTAAATAAATGTCCCAGAGACCCATACAAAACCGGTTAATCCAAGTAAATTGGAAGGTACGGGGGTCTCTGGGGTGCTAAATGCTAAATGTCCCATGTGGTCACTATTTTTCATAAACATATTCTTTTAAAAATGAATAATAACATACTTTTTGTTACCTCTTTCTCCCCTTCGTCACGAACAGTCGTGAACTTCGTCAGAACTTCACGAGCCCCCCTCCACCCTCGAAACGTGACATCTTTTATGGACAGGACCTTAAATCAATGTGTTAATTTTTTTTTTAATTTTAGTTGAACTTCTAAAGTTCGAAATATTTTTATACGAAACAACTGAGAGATGCTTGCTTAAATTCTGCCCGTTAAACTTTTAATCCACTTTGCACGTATGCCAGGTGATGAAGGATTTAGCAAACCACGTCTTCTATTGTAAAATAACCCTTTGAAGCAATCTGAAACACATTTTTTTTCTTTTTCTGAGCTATTTTTAAATTAAATAGGCAAGCTGATTTCAAAACTGTAGTTTGTTTTCTTCTCTCTATTACGTCAAGTTTTTCTCTAACCTTATGTGAATGTGAAAACTTTCCGCTTTAGAGCGTGTATCAAAAGAAGCCCCTGGCAAGGGCGTCCATATGAGAATTTTTAGGGAGGGGGGAGGGCTCAGATATTTTCCCCATAGTTTAGCAGGATATTTTACCCATGGAAAATAATTTCAGGGCAGATTACAGTTGTTAAAATTTGACATTTTTTATAACTTATTCACCAATGGCAGAAGAAATGTTTTTATACCTTTGTCCCCCCCCCCCCTAAAAAAAGTTTTAAAAACAAGGAAGCACTAATTTCTAAGGCACAATACGCATAGTGTACAACTAACCCTATTCATATCCTTCATAATTTTAACCATTTTTGACTTTTAGAGATGTGCACACACACTTAAATTCTCATGCAAGTCACTACTATAAAATACACTTTAAAACTTTTTTTCCTTACCTCCAGAGAGAAAATCTCGAAAATTAACCAAGGATCTTTGTTCGCTGGTACCATTCCAGACACTATAGCGAGCTGAGAAAAGCCAATCGGAACCCCAAACTCTACGGCATGGGTACGTTGTTCGTTGATAAAGTATGGCCCAGAAACATCACATTTCTGCGATTTAAAAAAAAAAAAAAACTTTTATAAAAAATGGTACCAAGTTTGACAAGATATTTCAATTAGATGTGTTTAAGTGTGCTGTCCTGTATTAACTTGCAATTCTGACTTAGTCTTGGCTATATAAGCTTCAGGCAAAGCCGTATTTAATTCGTGGGTTTTTAGTGTTCGAACCCCCTCCGAAATCCAAAAAATGTTTTCCATTATACTTTAAATATATATATTACTGTTTTATTATTATTTATTTTATTTACTTTTCAATTTTATATGAAAAATGAATTATTATTATTGAATAATTGTACACAATCAGTTCTTTATCTGCTATATTTATTTTTATAGTAGTTATTGCGAGCATCATTTCTTAGAAAACAATACATCATTTTCCTTCAAATTCTGAATACCGCAAGTTTTTGACGAATAAGGCTCTGAATTCTTCAGCAAGATTCCACGTTAATTTCAGAAAGGTTACTAACTTTTAGTGGGAACTTCCCTGTTTTTGCCTGATATGTTACTCGCACAAACTTTTTCAAGAACAGTTCGGTATATTTTAGTGAAACTTCAATAGTTTTTATTGTCTTTATTGCAATTTGTAACTGTTAAGTCATTTTTCTTAGATGGCTGAAGCATGCAGCTGTCAAGTATGGGTTTAGGAATCTGTTTTGAAGTAATTACGAGTTCGAGAAATCTATAAATGGATTATAGCATTTTTCGTTAAACGTTTCATTTGTTTTTCAAGCTTTTTAAAAGCAAGATTGTCCAGTGCTAATTTTTCTATTTCTAATCAAATTTTGTTCTCTATCATTTTGAACTCTATGGGTTTAGTTGTAGAAGCAGCACTTACGTTGTATGCAGTTGATCCTAGCATTCCGGACCATGTCCCATCTGCTGTCTTCAGGCCAAATATGAGATCCTCCTGAACTTTGGCTTCATATCTAAGGAAATACGAAGCAAGTGTCACACTTTGTGCTTTGAAACTCCAAATAGGCTTATCCAACAAGTATCGTTGCGCAAAAAAAATATAACTTCTAACTAGGGATGCACAGATAAGCAAATTGACCAATTACGGATTAATAGACTGCTGATAATCGGCAAATTAATGATTATGATAATTAAATTTAATACTACCAATTACAACATCGCTGTTTTTTTCCTTTACACAATTCCGGTTTTAAATATAGTTACTCATTTATTTCTGAGAGATTTATTTTTTCCAATTGTTCCTATTATTTTAAAAAAAATATCCAATTTCTTTGAACCAATTTTAATATTATAGTTAATAAAATTACATTAACACATAACATTATTAACAAATAATATCGTTAACACATTGTTAGGCATGAAAATTAGAGCAAAAAAATTAGGAGCTGTGAACTATGATGAGCATTCTAATTTAGGAGTATTTTTTTAATTTATTTTTCAGTAACTAGTAGGCATATATATTTTTGACTTTTATTCTTTGTGAAAAATAGAGGTTATCTAAAAACACTATGCTAAGGATACTCAAGAAAATAGTATCTACACATGAAAAATGTTGCAACATTTTCTATAAGCGTATGTTAATTCAAAACAGGAAAATTAATGTATTTGAAAATTTATAAATATTATGTGAGGATTTTTTTCCCATTATTTCAATTATTTGTTTTGATTTTACTCAGTACATTTTCGTACTACATGTTATACATGTGTTTTCAGAAAGTTGTTTATAAATTCATTCGTCGTATTTTTTTTTTCTTCAAGGTATTAAAGTAATTTTATTTAAAATATATTTTTTCCGTTTGCTGATCAGAAAATTATGACTGATTATTTTGAGGAATCAAATTAGAGAAGGCATATAACATCTCCCTATGCACTTACGCAAGAAAAGGTATAAAATGCACCTAAGTAGAATTGAAAAAAGAGTTACTTACTCAAAATTTATCCGTTTTCGCATATCTTCGTAAAAGTCTGCAGCGATTCCATCAATAAGCGTTTCATTGCCTTTAAATTTACTCAAATTCCATGGACGCCACTGAAAGTAAATAATGCATCATAATTAAAATTTTAAAAAAAATCAAGGATTTAAGAATAAAACACCGCAGTTAACTGATGCGGAATTTTCAACACCTGAGATGAAATACTTAGAAAATTACTGAACTGTACACTTTATTAAATGCAAAATCTTAAAAATGGATGTACATGTATATTTGTTTGTATGCTTGTTCCTTATACAAATCCACAGTTTTCGTCGGATTTTCGTCAAACTTGGAATCGAGGTTCCTTGGTGCAATAGAATTTACATAGGCGGAGGTTTGAAAATTTAAAAAACTCCAAAAAAACCCAAAATTCAAATTTTTTTGTCACAAAATGGCCATTTTCTTTCAATTTTGAATAGATAGAGTATTAGAGATAAGAATTTAAGCATACAAATTGATAAAATTTAACACATTTAAATATGAGTATTTTTTCCAGCAAAGCTTACGATTAACAATGAATAATCTAATTTAAGGCTCACCTATTTCATTTTAGCATGAAATAAATTAAAAACCATTATAATTCATGTTCTAATTACCTTGGAACATTGGCACAAATCTTGTATAATACAGAAAAATTAAAAGGTTCCAACAGATATTTATTTCTTATTTTTGCGAGCAGTTCTAATAAGCACCCGGGCAGAGCAGGGTAATAAGCTAGTGTAAGATAAATAATAGGAACAACAATTTAAATTTCTATAACTGCAGTCATTTAATAACCCATTTATGCCCAAGTTTTTTTTTTACAATTTTTTTCAATTTTTTTTCTGCTTAAAACTCTTACGTGGAATGGTTTACATACATTTTAGGCGTAAGAAACATCGTCGTTGCCATATTTATTAAGTTATTTAACATCCTGTTTTTCAGACACTGGGCAGATATGTGAGCAAAATACGACCTTACTTGACTTGACTTTTGCAAAATAACCTTACAGAAGGCAACTGTGATCAATTTTAAGCAAATCATTTTAGAAAAAGGTTAATTTTATGACAAAAAAGCTCGCAAAAAACTTTTACTTTCTGGGGCTACTCATGCTGGATCGTTGCTTGACTGATTTGTCTGAAAATAGCTGTCAATAAATAAACCCTGATGCCCAAATATTGGCTCTAACTGGTTTTCTAAAGAAGAAGGACTATGTAACTTGTGAAAAACAGCTTTAGTAAAATGATATACCCATTACAGGTTTCTGTATGCAGTAACTAACAAGCGTCCCGTTTTTAGGCTACTGGGCATAAATGGGTTAACTGAAATCAGAAAACTAAGCCCTGTTCCTGTTCTTTGTGAAATACAAAGCATTTTAAGTATTTTGTTTGACAAATATTCTACCATTTCTGTGCATTTTGTTTAGCTCTTCAGTCAACTAAGAATATTTCATTATTCGTTATTTCAGTCAGCAATGGTAACGCCAGTGTTTTGCAGAACCTTAGCTCGGTTCACTCGCCAAGTTTCATCTGTGTAAGTGGCGCGACATCAATGGCAAAACATCGATGTTTGGAAACTCGATGTTAGAAATTAAAATGTCAATGGTATCGATACATCGATCCCAAAACATCGATGTTTTCAAACATCGATGAATAATCCTGCATAATAGACTAAAAACACTTTGTTTAATGATACAAATAAATTCCCAGTGATCAATTTATTAATCAAGAAGATTTTTGAATTGTCAAGAATAAGCTTAAAATAATAATGACCATTAATTATTAACGTCCTAAATTAAGTAATGCCAGGAGATAAATAACTTGTGTATTTGAAGCACAAAAAACTGAAACACCAATACAAATTCACTGGAATAATTTCGTAGCATCTTTTTAATTTCCAGCTGAATAATGAGCAGACTGAAAGTAAGTTATTCAATGATTAATGCAAATCAATTAAAGGAATTTGTTAAATATTTTAAAGCTGATAACATGTTCTATAAGTATTTTCTACAGACAACTATTTTTAAAAAAGCTCTTTCCAATCTCATAGATGTCGCAGTAACTAATTAATAAAAATGATTTCATCGCAGCTATATATTAACATATTCAGATGCTTAAGAGCAAGAATCTGAGAAACTGTCACGCCTAGCATTATGAGGTGATTCATGACCTCTCAGATTTTCTCTCAAAAATTACCAAATGTTTATTATCTTATTGAAAGACCAAATCCAGAATGTTTTGCTCTAAAGTTGAGTTGTTTAGTTTTTATGGATCCCTAAAGATGAAGGTGCGGTATCAAAAATTAAGCGGATTTTCAAGACATGGAAGTTGCCGTGAGCCAAAACTCTTACCAGGAACTGTTTAACTCCAATTTTCTTTTTATATATAGAGCATAGAAGGTTGAAACTTTGTTAAATTTGTGGTAAGTTGTTGCCGTAAGGTCAGTGAAGCAAAAGCAAAGAGTTAGAGCAAAACATTCTGGATTTGGTCTTTCAATAAGGTAATAAACATTTGGTAATTTTTGGGAGAAAATCTGAGAGGTCATGAATCACAGGCGTGACACTCTCTCAGATTCTTGCTCTTAAAGAATATTTTAGGTTCAATTACAAAACATCGATGTTGGAAAAACATCGGCACTCTAACATCAATGATGAAAACATCGGTGTTTCGAAAATATCGGCATCGTTGTCGCAACACTAATCTTTATAAAAGAAAATAGTTAAAATAGCGAATAATTAGCATTTAACTTCCAGGTCATTAAAATTTTGCCGTTTAATCCTTCACAAGAATGGAGTTCTTTGAAATATCTGTGTCCTAAAATTCTAAAAAGTTTGGAAACCATTGGTATGAGCTATACGGTTCTTGAAAAGACAGCAAAATGCATTTTTAAGCGTAACTAAAAAGCTAATTATAATTAAAATTTTAGCTACCCGAATAAAAGCTTCTCAGAATTGATTTTTTATTGAAATATAGCATCTACTTAGGAAGAAAAAAATCGAATATTAGTTTCACTGTTTTCAGAACAATTCAGCTAATACTTTCAGCCTTATAAAATTTAAAGAAAATAAAACAAGGTAAAACTCAAATGATCAGGAAAACTCCAGACACGCATTTCAACGTTACAAGGAATGCCATTTTCACTGCAAAGAATGTGAACTTATGGAGGAAAAGACATTCGACAAAAGTTAAGAAGCAAGCAAACGGCGAAGAAGCAAACAGCTTAAAAAATAAATATAGCGAACAAACCAAACACAGATAAGAAAATTATGAACCGATAAAGAACAAATAGGAAAGCAGTATCAATTCCCTCTCACCCCCTCAAGAACTGTACACAAGTATTTTGTGGAACTAGAGCTGCAATAGCAAAGGGAGAAAATATCACACGAAGTACACGTATTGGAACGTTGTGGGGGGTGTCTGTCTAATTATTTTCAGGAAATTACTTACTTTTTTCCAACAGAAAAATATTTGAATGCACTATCCTATTGATTTTCGTTCCGAATTTTTTTAGACAACTTTGTGCAAGTTTTGCTAAAAAAAATGGATGAATTAAGATTTTATCCCCACAACTTAGTATCGGCACGTCTCACTGAAGATGCACATTCCAGCTGCAAGAAGCTTCATTTTATGAGGTTTTCCAGACTCCAAATAACATAATTTCCCAATGTTTAAAGTGAACTCGAATAAAGGTTCAATAACACTCTTTGTTAAATAAAAATCGAAAAAAATTCTTCAATTTTACAAGAGTGTATTACTTTGTAATCAATCAAATATTTTTTACTTTATCAAGTAAAAATTATTCTATTTTTATTGTCTTACCGCAGCAAATTTTACACGAAATTTTCTCATATTCTCAATCCAACACAAGTGCACTTTTTAGTTGTAACACCCAAATACGTGAAGTTGAGGTGTTCTTTAAAGACGTAATTGTTGATTAAATCTCAAATCTAAGCACTGCCATGAAATTAATAAATAAAGTTTGCATGATTCCTTTTCCCTTCATAGCAGCTGTCTGTAATCAATTATTACTATGCAAATGTACTTGGTATTTTAAAATCTTAACGAATAATTAGGTTAAAAGGGTTTTGCCTTCTAACGTACTGACTAGTACGTCATGTGTATTTTTGTTTTCAGCATTCTATTTATCTTATTTCCATTACCGTAATGATGACAGCTGAAGTTACGTTTAATTTGAAGCTCAGAAAAGTAAATATTAGATAACTGCTGAGTGGTTTGGTAGAAATGAAACACTTCTAAAATTAATAAATTCACGGTTTATTTTTTTTTCTAATTTAATAAATAATGAGTTTTAAATTTATGTCTATTTTACTAATTCTGTATTCGGTTCAAATATTTTTAATGCAATGCACAAGGTCTGGGCCTTAAATTCAGACCATAAATCCTGAAATTGAAGCTGCAATCATATTTATGGGCGATTCTCTGTAAACTGGTAATTGGTTGTCCCGACTGAGTATTTCAAAAATAATTAACTGTAATAAAGTAATTATCGCTCTTAATACAAGCAAAGCATTAATACTTTGTGGCCCAATTATACAGGGTGTCCACTCCAATCGTGGACCAATAGCTAATTTCTAAACCGTTAGAGATAAGCATATAGTTTATTCAGGAAAAAATCTCCAAATTATGAAAGGAATTTTGGGTCTATTCAATGTTTTTCAAAAAATCAAATTTTGAAAGAGTTACGAAATTTAAATTTTTATACAGCCCCCCAGTCCTATCAATCATATTTAGTAAAACATTCTTGACACTGTAACGTTTAAAACTAAAAAAAAATCACTCTTCTACCACAAAAATTGACCGAGTTATGACGTTTTGAAAAATCAAGATTTTACATTGTTTCATGACGTCATCGAGAGATCGCTTAACGGACCGTATGCGAACTCCTTCAAAATCTTAATTTTTCAAAACGTCATAACTCGGTCAATTTTTGTGGTAGAAGAGTGATTTTTTTTTAGTTTTAAACGTTACAGTGTCAAGAATGTTTTACTAAAGATGATTGATAGGACTGGGGGGCTGTATAAAAATTTAAATTTCGTAACTCTTTCAAAATTTGATTTTTTGAAAAACATTTAATAGACCCAAAATTCCTTTCATAATTTGGAGATTTTTTCCTAAATAAACTATATGCTTATCTCTAATGGTTTAGAAATTAGCTATTGGTCCACGATTGGAGTGGACACCCTGTATTTAGAGTGATAACAATTTAATTTTTTTTTTCTAGAACTTATCTAAGCGCCAAAAACACAGTCCCCTGGCTGTCCCAATCCCATAGTTGAGCTTTTAAAGATAGTATTTCAAAAAACCTATTAACACTACATAAATTTTGCAATTAATATCTAAAAATAGAATAATGAAGCTATATTTTCCCTATGAAATAAGGTATAATTACGTATTTCTAAAACTTAAAATTGTCACGTAAATTCTGTCCGGAGTTTTTTCAAACAGTCCCCTGCAACAAATTCAAAGCTGTAATATGAAAAATCTATAACTTTTGCAAATTCTTTTTGGCATGAAGTTTAAACTAATCAGTGTGAATTTGCCGAAATCGCCGAGAACGGTGTTGAAACGCTACTTTGCTTAGTTTGAGAGCCACATTTGTGATGAAAGTATGCATCAGGATCGTTGCGAAAACAGTCCTCTGGGAAGTGATTTTATTAATGTCAATTAATTTAATTATAAAACATATTAGTTATTATGTCCACGATTTGTGCCTCGATTTTTAGGTAGTCTCGTAACTAATTATGTTCTAATAGTTTTGCAGATATTACGCAACAAAGAGCAAAAACACAGTCACCTGGCACAGTCCCCTGCCTAGTTATACTAGGCTGGGGACACTCCCTATCACGATTTATCAGAAAAACACAAACTTCAATTGGCCCTCTTTCAAACCAAAGTAATAGATTCATTTTCTGAGAAATAGTATTATAATTATACGAACATTTCAAAAAACCGTGCCCGGACAGATTTCGTGTGAAAAATGACGAGTTTACAGAGAATCGCCCTTATATAGATAACAAGCGTTTTCAAAATAGTTTAAAGTAATGATTATTTATAAATAAACAATCTGCTTATGAAAGTAAATAATAAAAATTTTTGAGCAAAATATGTTTGAAAATATTTCAAAAATACTTTAAACTTTTTTTGTTTTCAAGGGAGTATCTGTACAAAGTATCTGTGCTTTGGAGTCAGTGACATAATAGGGTCCAGGGAGTCTGAACCTCTCCCGAAATGGGAAGCAAATTCAAAAATGAAACTGTCCGTTTTTTCCCGCATCCTTTCGCTGCTCGAATGGTATAAGAGAACTCTATTTAAATAGATTAATCTTAATCTTAATAACATAAATTCAACGTTGTTAAAAGCACAAATGCGCAGGAATGCTTTGTGTTTCGGCGTTACAAGGAACGCCTTTTTTAAAGCAAAAAAAAAAAATGTGAACTTATGAATGCACAGACATCCAACAGGCAAAAGCAACGGGAACGGGGTCTCGGGGTCATGGGGTCATGACCCCCCCCCCCCCCCCCCCATCTTTAAACGACCAAAAGTAACTTAAAGCTGCAATTTAAGGAGTCATATTTTGAAAAGATTGTCCCAGACCCCCTATTATACCCGAATATAGCTTATAAGCCCCTTTTACTGAAATAACCCCATGTGGAGATATTGATTGAAGAATTAATGTTTCTTGCACACGAGAATGATTTTTGAAACAACTGGTCTTATTAAACAATTCTATAAACTGTTGGGAAAAGGTTTTGATAAAGAAATTAAATAAGGAAAACATCATAATGATTGCGTAAAACCAAAGCAACGGGGAAAGTTGAATTGAAACAAATTCTGCAGGATAAGAAAGTGGTTTCGTAAAAAAAGAATTACCTGAAGGGTGAACTAACCACCAATTCACCGACTCACCCCTACATAAAAACATTCGTTATGAGGAGAACCAAAATTTGCTTTAAAAATTAAATGCAAAAGAAAAAAACTTCTACTCTGAATTTTGTTCTGAAGCTATTTTCATCATCCGAAAATCATAAATCACTTTGAGCACATCATTAGTAAAAATACACGTCTAACTTTTGCACTTACCATAAAGTAAATACGGACACAAAAGTTCTTGTTGTCATGGGAACTATTTTATTTTTTTCGTAAACTAGAGTGGATAGTAAATGACAGATGTCAATTTGGCAATGGCAAAAGTTATACTCCATAACCTTATGTCATTTCTTTAGTTCATCAGTCATATTACGCTTCATTCAGCTACGTAAAATCAATTTCTTAAAATGAAAGTATTCATCTGTAATGTACACTACACTGCAAAAAATGAACTGTTGTTTTTACATTATAATACTGGTAGCCGAGATTGCAATTTAAAACTGCAAAATACACAGTAATAAACTGTAAAACTAGCAATTTTACAGTTTCTTACTGTAAAGTTAGCAATTATACAGTTCATTGCCGTAAAATTTAGCTGTATGAAACTGTAAAAATAACAGTATAAAACTTGCAGCAGAGGTTCCAGTTTAAAACTGTAAAATGCACGGTAATAAACCGTTAAAGTAGCAATTTTGCAGTTTAGCATCGTAAAATTAGCAATCTATAGTTTATTACTATAAAATTTAGCTGTATGAAACTGTAAAAACAACAATTTTTTTAACAGTGTATATGCTCTTGTAACTCTAATTTTTATGGTATGATGATAGAATGTTTGAAACGCGTTTATCTTGGTAAGCCGTAAATAAGTCATTGAAGCAATTCCACAGGTCTATATTGGAAAATTTGTTAGAAATCTGTTTCGATGTTTTTAAACAAATTATTTTCAGTTTTTATACCTTTGTATGAAAGTGTTTTTGTGCATAACAGCGAAGCAATAATAATTATGTCAATGATAAACACCGAATACTTTCCACAGAAGAAGCGATTTTTGTGTAATTTGTTAAGCTGCATGTATTGGATCAGCTTACAAAGCCCAACCTGTAGTCTCGTCAGTGAACACAATAGCCAAAGTGAAACTAATTGCTTTATTCATGATGAACTTATTTACAATGATTACCTTTCTTGGTACGAATTTCATTCTGAAGGTATAATGCCGAAACTATCGGCTTAAAGATTGGTCGACTCAACCGAGTCGCCGATCAAATTGAAAAACAAGTACGAACCAAGCAAAGTGCCGGTAGCGAGCTTAAATGCTGCCGGCAATTTGCATATGCGTAACGTGATCTTGATGCAAGAACGAAAAGCGAAGATCGAGAAAAAACTATATGCAAATTATGCATTTTAGAAAATTAAATTAACTCGAATCGTAACATAATTTACGCGCTGCTGACGGCCTCTTCAAATTAAAAAACCCATTTCAATTTTAATGAGGAAGGTATATTTAAGTTCACTCCATAGAAAAAAAAATTACAATGCGTATTAAAAATGGAAGTTGGAAACAAACCAGCGAAGCAGTGTTTCAAAACGTCAGTTCCGAAATTGAAGTGCTTGGAGGATGAAAGAGCTATGTTCCATTTTAAAAAATGAACACTTTGGAAGATGATAAGCAATGGATACAGGTAAGCAAATAAAGCTTGGTATATCAAGAAGTAGATATCGTTAGACCAATTTCATACGCACACTAACAACAAAACCAAAAAAAAAAAAAGCTGCAACAGCTGCAAAAATAAAACTTTGAACTTAAATTATTCGCAATTTCTGTTTTGTCACATAACCCCTTCATCTCTAAAGCCCTTGTAGTGTATTTTAATATTCAAATTTCTATAATTAAAGTAAATTACTCTTCTTTGCTCACATTAAAAAACACAACAACTGAACTTGTTAAGTGCGGTCGAAGGTCAACGAAATTATCAGAGAAACGACTCTTTAACCGGTTGACCTTGCTGGTTTCTGTTGGCTGAGGGATCTAGTTATTCAGTGTACAAATTGAAATTTCTTTTTCGAGAATCATCAAGCGCGAAATATGAAATTTTTATGTGAAAAAGCATCTCTTCTCCCAAACAAAAGTTCAGCACTCTGCATTCGGGACATTGAAAATTAAAACTTTTAAGTTTTATAAAAACATATAGTAAAAATAATTTAAGTACATTAAATGAAAAGAAACATTTATGGAGTTTAAATAGTTGCAATATTGCAATTATGTCTCCAAATGTTGCCGAATCATTCGACAAAATTTGTCGAATAAGGAAATTAAGGAGGTCACAGTGACCCACCGGGACGTTCCATCGGGGAACACTTAAATTTGCTCACTGGGCACTGAATCTAAAAAATATGACGGACTAAGATGGGCTGCTTCAGTAGAATTTGATTTTTCCCCCATTAAACGAAAACTGGAGATTGAGAAGATCAATGAGAAGTCACTATGGACAAATCTTCAAATGTAGACTTGATGTCCATTGAAACTTTACATAGGATATACCGACCAGTGATTGAACACTTCCAGTGAATGAACATCTCGTATTTTCCCTAAAAAAATAAGGTTTTTAAGCATTTTTCTCAGATGAATTAGCAGATTTAACTCCTTTCTACATATTTACAGAAGGAAAAAGACTAAAAAATGCTGCATTTGTTCCCTGGTAGGGGTGTTCATTCACTGGGTCTGGGCCCTTTTTTTCGTTTTAACCCCCATAAAACGTGATGCAGAACCATAAAGCTCCCCAACTTTTTTTTTAAATACTACGTATATCATCTGAAGTTTTTACTGTCATGTGGCAAATCCTACTATTCTTTCCGACGTTATGAAGTTTGGAAACTGAAATTTGCGAAAGTGTTCATTCACTGGTCTGTCTACCCTATTTGTTTGAAACAACTAAAAAAAAATGACGCAAACGAAATTTTTACTCGGCCCCGGTCATCGTAACTAACAACTGAAATCTCATCGCTGAAAATAAATAAGAATTTTCCATGGACCAAACCTTTATTTAGGACCTTCGTCACTCGGGCAAGAATTTCGCTTGTCCTTACCTTTGTACCCTCGTACCTCTTATCAGGGGAAATTAAGTAATTGTATGCCAGCAGTTTAATGTGCCATCTTTTGAAGGAAAATAAACGTGTTCCTTAAATATTCCCTTTGAAGATGTCTTCTTCCTTCATTTTTGTTTTCTGTTTGTGTATTGCAGTCTCAAGGTAGGTTTGAAAAATTGTTACTAAAAGTGTAAATCTCTGTTCTAGAGTTTTTAAAATAGGTCGATAAAAACATACTTTTATTACTTGAATTGAATTGTAGTTGTGAGTATGGTAAAAAAATAAAGTTTTATGTTTCTTTATTAATGCTTTCACACACATTTTAAAATATGAGTTAGCCTTTTATTAATGTTGTTTCATCTGGGGAAAATGATTTCTATCTATTTACGCCCTTTAACTTGTGCTCTGGCTAGTTAGTTTAAATCTTGGTTAGTACGTTAAGTTGTTTTTTTTTTTTGATAATTAATCTAATTTATTTGTTGAAATTTTTAGAAAACATGTTGAAAATAATTATTTTACCTCTAGTATATATACTAAAATGATTTTACTGTGACTTTCAAAATGCAAATAAAGCTTCCAAAAAATTTTACAGTGCAGCTCTATCTTGAAGAAAATTATGCCTGCTGTTTTTAAGCCTATAACCTTTGTGTGACTACAAATAAATTGAATGTTAAGTTTTGCCAACGATTCAAATACTAAACATTAAAAATGATGTACCATATTTTAGTTAATATGTTTGGCAATGCATGGAGACTAGCCAGTACCACATTTGATCTTTTTGGGAAGCTGTAGAATTTTTAATTTTTGTTATCACTGTTCTAGAATTTATGCAAGTTTTGCTTTTTGAGTTTGAAGCATAAATTATCATTCAATAGTCATTATCAATTAGCATTAATTTAAAGCGGAAATTTTCTTCATTGCATGCATATAATGTTTTTAGTTTCATTAATAAATTATATGAAGTGTTTGACTCTTAAAATTTATTTTTGGTTTAAGGGGTGGGACATGTTGATGCTGGTACAATAGGACAGCGTCCTAATCTAGCTTAAACACTCTCCTCCATAAATTAAACATTTTATAATATTGCGAAGTATTTCAGAATATCTAGTGGAGTTTTAAATTAAATTATTAAATAACATTAATTATAAAGAAGTTTTGTTCAACTGTATTTTCAGTGCCATTTACCTACATCTAAAGCATGCATTTACTATCATATTTATCCACTGATACTATTATATTCCGGCCCGTCATTTAGGGGGGTCAGAGGGGGTCAATTCCCCTCCCCCTGACTTTGAGAAATCAATGTATTTACATATAAGTGGGTTTGGGTTTTGATGTTTTCCGATGGTTTTTGGACCCTTTGCCCCCCCCCCTGGAAAAACTTGAAATGATGGCCCTGATTATATTATTACTAATTAATATTTCTTATAAATTATAAAGTGAATTCTGAGGTTTTTTTTTTTTTTGTTTCCAAACATGTTATAGTACTGTGAAATTGACAAAAACCTTTTGCTGTTAGTGACTCAAAAACAACAAAAAAATATCTATATAATTTCTGAGAGCCTTGTGAAAATCTTTTTTTTTTTTTTTAAATTAATAGAATAAGGGAAAACTGAAAAAAGTTTTATTGACAGCTTTAGAGCTCTGTAATCATGCTCTGCAATTGAAATTTCATTTAGCACTAAAATCAAAGAGATTATGACAAAAGAAGTAAAAACTGTCTCACTGTGTTCTGCTCCCCTCTACTTTAAGTTCTTGGAAAGTTAACAGTTGTATTTTTAATACGCTTTTATTAGTTTCACATGTGGGTTTGTTTGTTTGTATGTATGTATGTATGTATGTATGTAACTCTGAATAAAAGAAAATTCACGTTCTTTGCAAATACAAAGTAATATATTTAATACTGTTGTTAATACTAAAGGTTAAACTATATTGCTTGTTGATGTATTATAAATGCATGTAAACTTTGCGGATATTCAGTAATTTTGAAAATCAGAGGGAAATCAGAGTATCATGAAATATTTTGATTAACTCTAAAAGCGTATTTTTAGTTTTTTTAAGCTATATTTTAAAATTATTGCATCATCGAAAGTTAATAACCTGAACCAGTGGGTAGATAAATTGTTTAGTTTAAGTGCTGGGTTAACCCTTCACTGCACGATTTTTTATATTTTCATGAAAAAAATCATTTGTTACCTTTTAAATAACCCTGAGTTCAGGAAAATGAAGAAAAAAATTAATCTTAAAAATGTGCGCCAAAAATCATGTTTTAATTGTTTGTTCTATATATGGCACAAAGCACATAGCATATGCTTTATATACCGATAAGTGTAATAATCTACAATGTGTTTTGTGCCATAAGTGGTATAAACAAATTTTTCACTAAGTGTATTTAAACATTTTTAGAACAAAGGAAATAATGACTAAGCACACTTCTAACGGAAATGCAGACCCTTTTTTTTTAAAGCAAGAACTGTAATATCTAGACTAGTGCATCTAACTAGTGCATAAAAATCACACTGAACTGTTATAGCAATGTTCCAGAAGGGGCACAAAGCTCAGTTTTACTGCATTTAAAAATCATAGGAATATATGAGGGTTTATTTGGTTTGTGCCAGATCTGGCACACCGTGCAGTGAAGGGTTAAGTCCATTCTAAAATGAGACAGCGTGCTATAGCTTTGTGCCAACAGTTTTCAGAACTGAAACTGCATTACTTCAATAAATTCCGTTATTCGCGTTTTCCACGTACTATGTAGTTTTACACTTTTGAAAACGCTTGTTTGAACTTTTTTTAACATCAGAAGAAGAAATAAGAGAAAAATCGAAGTCGACTATGCTGGGTCTACACAATAATCAAATTAGAAGACCGAAGGAGGTATCTGAAAAATTGAGAATATTTTATTTCGAACTAGCGTTAAACCATTAGATACATCAGCTTTTGATTTTGCTTTTAAAATTTAAAGAGTCATTGCCTTCCACTGGCACCTTTTTTATGGGTGAATTCAAAACATTTAAAAGAAAACGGCTTCTTTTTAAACGTGTCCAAATTTTTAAGAAACTATGTTCAGAACTTTAATACTTAAATTTTTAATTTTTTAATTTTTTTAATTTATTTTTTTTTTAATAATAAAGGTCGATACTATAAAGCGGTTTTTTCTTTTTAGCTCCACAAAAATGTTGAGAAAAAATGAAAATATAAGCACAAAACAGCCATTTTTCAAATGCAAATTTCAATCGTGAATGACTGAGGGCGACAATTTTATGACAGAGAAAGCTTAAAATGTTTTTTTAACGAGAAAAAGGTAATGGCACAAGCTTGACGCACTATGTTCAACTTAGTACGACAGGAAAAAAAAATCCACGCCACTACCCTAGCTATGGGTTTTTTTTAGCCTCAGTATTGCCGTCCTGATTTTGGGGACTTACATTTCGCAAAATTCTCTCCAGGCATCCTAGTTATGCCCAAAAGTGACACTTATGACTTATGAGACCCCTCCTCCTACGGAAATGATCCCTCCAAAATCAGAAGGTGTATCCGAGCTTCAGTGGGATTGGGGCTTAAAAGTGAGGGGCAAATTTTTTTTTTGAAATCTGTGCCATTGATTTTAGGCTGTATTTTGGTGACATGAAGAGAGACTTCGGAGACTCTCCCACAAATGCTTCGGAATTGTAATTTTAAAAATTCAGTTTTAGCATAGTTGGCAGCGATTACAAGATGGAGAGGAAGGAGGTTTGAAAGCTTCATCTACGATTTAAAAATAAAAAAACTTTTGGGCTCTGCTTAGTGATTCAAAAGAGAGGATAAGACCCCCCCCCCCCCCCCAAAAAAAAAAAACTCTGAAATTGTTATTTTGAAAACGCAAATTTTGTCTATTTTTGGCGAACTTTCAATTTATGGTCTTTCACGAAGATTTTGCTAAGTTAAAGCATTAAAAAAAGTTTATTTCAGGCTACTTTTGGGTGGCAAAGGATGAAAGGAGCTTGGGTGTTCTCCCTCGTACCTTTTTTGAGGTGACAAAGTCCTAAAAACTTAATTTTAGACTTCTTTTAGTGATTTCGTAGGACGATTCGAGGACTGCCCTAGATTTTTTCAAAATTGAAGTTTAAAAAACACAATTTTATGCTATATTTATTGATGTAGGAAAGATACCAATACATAAACTGGAATTTTATAGTAACGAAAATTTAAGGAATATCTGCAGATAGGTAAAATACAGTGTATTCGAGGGAGGGAATTGAAATTAAAGCCTTAAAATCGTAACTTTGAGCAATCTTTGGTAAATTTAGATTTAGGCTGATCTTTCTGGAAATTTTTCGAAATTAAAATTTTACTCTTAGGCGATCTTTTATAGTGAAAAAAAGTGAGGGCACGGTGCCCTCTTGCCTTCCTCCCTCCGAATCACCGCCACTGTCGAGCATGATATATTTAGAGTTCTTACAAATAAAATTTGTCCGGAGCAAATCTAGATGCTTGATTACGAGTTTTGTTTTATAAGTCGAATTTTCTCCTTAGAATCTAATGTTATTTTCTTACATCTTATACATCTTTTCAAGCCTTAAAGGGTCTTAGAATGTTGAGCAATAAGTAAGTTTTATTTTGAAAAGAAACTGGTGTTTATATATATATATATATATATATATATATATATATATATATATATATATATATATAATATATATATATATATATATATATATACACACAGGGTGTTCCGTAACAAATTGTACAAACTTTGAGGGGAGTTAGAAGAAATGATAACAAGCAAGAATCACCTAGGAACATAGGTTCGGAAACGCATAGCTGACGAGTTACATATTCACAAAGTTGTCAAACTGTGTCAGAATGGCTCGTTATTACGACGGTTTTTTATTATCATTTCGATGCATTTTTTTGAGCAACAGGCAGCAAAATTTTAACAACCGCTTTAACCTTTCTTAAAAATTAATATTGTTCAATGAGACACAAGATTGGGATCATCCGAAATGTTTATTGGTCAAAGACATTACACGTTTAATGTAAATAATGTTAGAAAATGTCATAAATTATGTTCAAAGTTTCCACCATTGTTAGCGATACATGCGTTACACCGTCGGACCATAGACTGGCGAACTCTCTCAAATACACCCGGATTTTCTTGGATATCTGCAGCAGCACAGGCGATTCTTGCAACTAGATCCATTTCTGAATCCACAGGAGTTGCGTACACAGCACTTTTCAAAGCACCCCAAAGAAAGAAATCGAGACTGTTTAAATCAGGAGAGCGTGGTGGCCAGGGAACTGGTCCACCACGACCAATCCATCGGTGACCAAACACACGATTCAGATGTTCCCGAACATGTGTTCCATAATGGGGAGGTGCCCCATCATGTTGAAACCACATATGGCGTCTGATATGTTGTGGCACAGAGTTAAGTAATGTTGGTAGAACCTCTTGCAGAAAGATGAGATATTGTTGAGATCTCAGTGGAGATGGCAACAAATAAGGTCCAATTAAGACGTCACCAACCAAACCAGCCCAAACATTTACTGAAAAACGATGTTGAGCAGTCTGTAATCTTACGCCATGGGGATTCTCATCAGCCCACAAATGAGCATTGTGGGAGTTGAACATCCCATCTTGCGTAAAGTTTGCTTCATCCGTCATTAAAACGCAGGATGAGAAATTTACATCTTGGCTACATTGATTGAGATACCAGTGTGCAAAACGTTCACGAATAGGATAATCTGCGGGGAGCAGTAACTGTACGCGTTGTAGATGATATGGATGTAATCGTGCACATCGCAAAGCACGATAAACAAACGTCGTAGATCCTCCAACAGCAGTAGCTACGGCTCGTACGCTGGTACTCGGATTTCTTCTAACGGTACGCAATATATGTTCTTCCATTCTTAGATTATGACTATGTAGTGGCCTGCCGTGACCATATCTATGATTTCGCAGGGACCCATATTGACACAAATTGCGATGCAAATTATTGAACATTCGATGGTCCGGTGTTTCTGTCTGCAGATACCTTTCCCGATACAGCCTCTGAGCCGCTCTTCTATTTCCGTTTGCCAAACCATAAATAAGGTGCATATCTGCAAGCTCTGCATCCGTGAAACGTTCCATGTTCTCTGTGGGCGCTTGCAGCTACAATGACTATTGAGAGAGAGCACGTGTGCTTCTGTGCTACTGTGAACAACGCCGCCTAGCGTCTAATGAAGGCATTCCTGACTACAGATTGTTCTGCAATTTTGATTGCTTGTGATGTCCCCTACCTCCTCTTAAACCCTTACTTCCCCTTGTCCCCTACCATCCTTTGTCCTTAAATATTGGGACAAAGTGATGACTTAAATATTGGGACAAAGTTTAAGGGTTGTTAGAGGGGACGATAATTTGAAGCAAATCGCATGGGAACATAGGGTCGCAAAAGCGATGCTCAAGTACTACAGACACACAAAACCTCTAGTCACTAATTTAATATCCAACAAAGGTTTTGCATAATATTAAATATTTAAGAAAGGTTAAAGCAATTGTTGAAACTTTTCTGCCTGTTGCCCAAAAAAATGCACCGAAATGATGATAACCAACCGTCGTAATAACGAACCATTCTGACACAATTTGACAACTTTGTGAATATGTAGCTCGTCAACTATGCGTTTCGGAACCTATGTTCCTAGGTGATTCTTGCTTGTTATCATCCCCTCTAACTCCCCTCAAAGTTTGTACAATTTGTTACGGAACACCCTGTATATATATATATATATATATGCGAAAGTTTGTATGGATGGATGGATGGATGTATGGATGGATGTATGTTTGTTCCTCTTTCACGCAAAAACTACTGAATGGATTTTGATGAAACTTTTACCATAATGTAGCATATACATCAGAATAACACATAGGCTATAATTTATAACGATATTCAAAAAAGTTCGATCGGTAGCGTCTTTTTCATTCCAATTTAAGGTACATATTTCTCATAAATCAAAAGGCATTGACCAAACTAACTCAGTATTTAGTGTATCATCTCAACTCCCTGTCGAAAGCTAAAATTGCGGGCATCATTTCTTCTTTCCGTATTTAATGTCCAAGGCTTTTCTCAAGTCAAATCATGAAGGTTTTTTTTCCAACTTCATGGGGAATATCCAGGCTTTTACCATGATTTGTATTTAAAACGTTTTGTAGTCTTAGTTGTGTAAGTAGAATATTTATCCTTAAGCAATGTGTTTTTTAATGTGCATTGCTGCGTGAAAATATTATTTTTTTAGAATAAATTGTATTCCTTTGTTAGTAAATTGTTGACTGTATCAATTATTTTCACAAGTTTCGTGAATTTGTCGGTCCTGCTTAATCGTCTAACGGATAAACGAATAAAATATCCTGGAACTAGATATTTCCCATGCCATAGACGCAATGCTAAAGATTCCGCTTAATCGAATTCTCCGCTTAATCAAATAATATTTCTTGGAACCGACAGTATTCGTTTGAGCGGGGCCGACAGTATGTGTTTTAGTGTTTTAGAGTATCGGTAATGTAATCGCTTGAAGAGATTGGCAACTAATAAATGGATTAGGTTCAGTATTTTCCACTTTAATGGAACTTTAAATACAATTTTACAGTATTTTTAAAAATTTGTTGGCGTTGATTGGGCGGTACTTACAATTGGTCACTTAGAATACAATCGAACAGGTATCTTGCCGAATTTGTTGCAAAAATATTATAATAACTAAGATTATGGGTAATGTTTTCCACTGACGCCAGTTCTGGCGCCAAAGACTATGTAATAATACTTTACTTCTTACGATATAACTAAAATAAAACGATTGTTATACTAGTTACGGATTCCGGGCTGTTGTGCCGTGGTCTGGATGACTTTAGTCCATACGTTTCAATCGCAACTGCGGCGATCATCTTCAGTGGGTGTCGTTGATTTATTTGGCGACTGATGCGAAATTTCGAACTGCTGCAAGATTTTAAATTGAAAACGCAGCGCCCTCTACTTTCCGGCTCGGGATTGACAGATGACTGGATGCCAAAGCTTGTTAACTTTTACTTCTTCTTCCTTCTTGTTAAAATTATTTGGGTGTTTGAAAATTTCAATGGCCTCTCTATGCAATCTGGGGAAAAAATTTGAAGTCCGTGAAATTATTTTGGCCTCATTGAATTTTATATCATGTATTCCATTACTGAAAGTGTGCTCCGCGATCGCCGACTTTTCAGTCTGACCCAGCCGGCAATTTCTCTGATGCTCTTTGATTCTTGTATTGACACTCCGTTTTGTCGTCCCGATATAAACTAACCCACAGGAACAGGGGATCTTATAAACTCCTGCGGCGGACAACGGGTCTCTAGCATCTTTCACTGAACGCAGCCGGTCGCTGACTCTATTGGAGGGCTTGAAAACCGTCTTAATATTATGTCGACGTAAAAGTCTTTCAATTCGGTCTGTGACGTCCTCAACGTAGGGAAGGTAGGCTATGGACTACCTTCCCTACGTTGAGGACGTCACAGACCGAATTGAAAGACTTTTACGTCGACATAATATTAAGACGGTTTTCAAGCCCTCCAATAGAGTCAGCGACCTGCTGCGTTCAGTGAAAGATGCTAGAGACCCGTTGTCCGCCGCAGGAGTTTATAAGATCCCCTGTTCCTGTGGGTTAGTTTATATCGGGACGACAAAACGGAGTGTCAATACAAGAATCAAAGAGCATCAGAGAAATTGCCGGCTGGGTCAGACTGAAAAGTCGGCGATCGCGGAGCACACTTTCAGTAATGGAATACATGATATAAAATTCAATGAGGCCAAAATAATTTCACGGACTTCAAATTTTTTCCCCAGATTGCATAGAGAGGCCATTGAAATTTTCAAACACCCAAATAATTTTAACAAGAAGGAAGAAGAAGTAAAAGTTAACAAGCTTTGGCATCCAGTCATCTGTCAATCCCGAGCCGGAAAGTAGAGGGCGCTGCGTTTTCAATTTAAAATCTTGCAGCAGTTCGAAATTTCGCATCAGTCGCCAAATAAATCAACGACACCCACTGAAGATGATCGCCGCAGTTGCGATTGAAACGTATGGACTAAAGTCATCCAGACCACGGCACAACAGCCCGGAGTCCGTAACTAGTATTTACTCCGGCCGTGAAAGCCTTCATTCTTACAAAACGATTGTTGTCTGATATTTGTAGACTGCGCCAAAATCTTAATCATCGAAATAATACTCCCACAGTTGAAGAAAAGTTGTTTTTTTTTTTTTTTTTTTTGGCCGATTCCGTACGTTGTCATTAAAAAACTTTTGAAACTTACGTCAAAGCAGAAAGTAATCCGCATACGAAATTAATCAGACCCCAAAACTAAAATTACCATTAATTTGTGTTTTTCGCACAAATAATTGTCAAATGCTCCCTACTAATTTCGAAATCACTTAGGACAAAAACTTTTAGCGTCATTTCATGGTCAGCAATATTTTCTTAGCATTAAATGACAATTTTTCTTTGACAAAAATTACTGGCTTAATAATACCTAAGCATATTTGCATAAAGTAGGGAGGGGAGAAAAATTATCCTAGGTATCCCAAAACAGTTACCGCAAATTTAGCGACATTTTAAATCGTCAAAGCGGTACGTTTTGAGTTCTTTTAGTTTGGGGAAAAAAAGCGATTATAAATTGTTTCTCAATATTTTTACTGGCCCAGGCAACGCCGGGTATTTTTGCTAGTATATATATATATATATATATAAATAAATTAACTGTCTTAGTAGCTTTTTAATATTTCCCTTTTCAAATGTTCAGTGCCATCGCATCATCACCCTGGTCTGGTGTTTGGAGCTATGGATCTCATCGACATAGTGTTTGGGTCCACCGTGGAAGCCACAGGCCTCACCATGATCATGATAGTCATCATCATGACCATGACCATGGTTACCCCTCCTCGGGTAGCGACCAAAGTAGTGATCAGCAACCTGGCGGCAATGACCATGGTTACCCCTCCTCGGGTAGCGACCAAAGTAGTGATCAGCTACCTGGCGACCATGACCATGGTTACCCCTCCTCGGAAAGCGACCAAAGTAGTGGTCAGCAACCTGGCAGGAGGTGCCCACACGGAAGACGGTGTAAAGATGGGACCTCCAGTCTCGACAAAGTTTGGGAGCGCTTCAGCTGTCACTGTCTTCTGAAAGTGGAGGACAAAGTAGTATTTCGTCAAAAGGATCCAAGGGGTCTATACTCATGCAGTCGAAGGAGTTTGTACAGATGCTCTCGGTATTGTGATGAACTGGTAATTATTAATTATAGATTATTAAAGTCTATCTTTACCCCTTAACTATGTCACTAGAATCACTTTTACAGTTCCTAACCACACAATGATACAATGACTTGAGCCCCCTGATCTACAAGGTTTGATTCTGTGATTTCCTAGGTTTCAAAGGACTGTTTCTTCCCCAGTTTGTGGCGTACAAACACAGATGATGCAAGAAAAGATGTATAATCTCTCCTTTTTTATGATACGTTATAATGTTCAGTATTTTTTCCATTAATCACCTGATGTGCACAGTAGTGCAGTAAGAAAATCCTCAAGGGGAGTGTCCAACTTTAAAATACCCAGCTTTAATACTTGGAAATGCAAACAAGCATCTATAATTTGATTTCAGTTTTATAAAGACAGTCATGAATACAGAAAATTGATTAGATGATGAAAAAAAGTATCATAAATAGAATGGAATAACTTCAGTTTTCATTGTTGGAGTTAAATTTTGAGCTTCAAGGGGGAGGGGTCTGGACCCGGGGACCACCCCCTCTCCAACGCCACTGGAAATGCATCCCAACAGTTCGCCATAAATGTATTAAACTAATTACTACACAATTCTGGAATGGCAACCGCACTAACCGCCATTGACCGCGGGAGGATGGCGAATCATGAAGTAAACGGGCAAATTTGATTACGTCGCCCGAAAGAAAGGCATCATGCACTCGTAAACTGAAACTTGCCGTTGTTTGTTTTAAAAGTTTACAATAAGCATTTTATTATTTATATTTCATTCAAATTAGTCTTTTTTTTCCATACTCTTGCTCATTTGCTGAGCGGTCTCGTTTACCTATGGAATCGGTCTCTTGTTGTACATCTAGTTAATATTACATTTATGTATTATATTGTAAAAACAACAGTCTAATACTGGCAGCAGAGGTTCCAGTATAAAACTGTAAAATGCGCAGTAATAAACTGTTAAATTAGCAAATTTACAGTTTATTACTGTAAAATCAGCAGTTTCACAGTTTAGTACTGTAAAAACAGCAATTTTACAGTTTATTACTGTAAAATTAACACTTTCTACAGTTTATTACCACAAAAGTACCTGTATTATACTGTAAAAACAACATTCATTTTTTGCAGTCTATGAATCGAAGTGGTGTTAGTTTTATATGTTTTATGGGTGATCAAATGGACAAGGAACCAACATTAACCCTGAACCACTATGATCCTCTTGATCTTATTAACACCGCAATTTATCTTAAGTTGAAAGTCATGTTACATTCAAGGATGAGTAAAATAACCTTTTCTGTCTTCCAGTTTGAAGATGACAGCTTACGGGCTCGCTCTCGCCAAGAAGCTTGTGATGTTTTGAATGAAGAAGTCAACGTCTCCTGGTATCGTCGAAGTCAAATATGTGGAGAAGGAGAGTACTATCACGATGTTCCTCTTTCGTTCAATCTGTGCTGTTACAGGGGACGCCCTTGCTACTAACTGATAACTAAACTTTAGAATACGACGTATTGATGCAGTAACTGCCTTTTTTGACTGATTCTTTATTTGTTGGATCTATTTATTATTACTATTGCTTTTTTCTTTTCTTTTTTTTTTGGCCTTGTATCGCATCATTTATTTCTACAATAAGTATTCAAACTGAAATCTGTTTTCTTTTATTCAATTAATCTGTTTTCTTTTATTCAATTAATCTGCTTCATTTTTATAACTGAAAAAGAAAGGTGATCTTTATTGCTAGTTTATGCTGAATTCAGATAAAACATGACTATTCTGCAACTCCCAGTTAAGTTTCGCAAACATTTTGCTTGCTGAGTTTTTAAATTCCTTTAGCTTGTTATAATCTCAGTTTTTCTTCCAGCAAACTACCCGAAAAAGAAAGCAGCTTTCCTTCATCAATTTTTAAAAAAGCATTTTTTTCATGAAATATGAGCAAAAGACACTCTTTGTTTCTAAGCTTTTGAGTTTAAGATACCTGTATCTCAAATCTGTTTTTAGTTTCCCTCGCACTTTAATTGCCGTTTTTTTTTTTTTTTTTTTTGCTTTATAATCGTCTTATTTTTAAAAAAAAATCTCGGAATGAAAGTCATTAAAACAAGTTTCTACACTTTTACCACTTCCAGGATCTTCACTTCATGCATTATAACTAGAACTGAGTTAAGAGTATTATTATTCCACTTTTCACTGACAAGTTTCATGTGTAATGTTGAAAAATTTTATTGCAAAATTCATCTGTTTATATTTCACTGAATAGCTGTGTAGCTTAAACAATTTCGTTTGTGAAAATAAAATTATTTCATTGCAGCATTTTTATGAAGTGAGTTTTAAAATGTACACTTCGATAAACCATTGCCTCAGTGTCAATAATAATGAATTCTAGCTAATAATTTTGGTACAATAATTCACAAATTTTAAGAAAAGAAAAAAGGAAAATAAAGCTTCCACAGTAAACATAATGAAATCTTATTTACTCCATGCTCAGTTTCAAGAAAACTTTTAAGAACTTGTTAAACAAAATAAAAATAAAACTTAAGCTGAAACAAGATGAAATAGAAGCACTAAAATTGTATGTAGTGTCAGTAGGGGTAATTATGAACACATTTTTACACTTTCTCATGCTAACTGCTCTCTGGAGCACCATGTCCTATTTAAAAATCTGGACATCCATCAGAAACAACTATTAACTCCTCTGCTACATTGCGCGACTGTTTTTTTTTTAATTTTTTGCCTGATAAAAATTTTTAAAAAACCCTTCTTCTTAATTACACCAATTGTTCATAATTACCCTATAGTACATGGGGTAATAATGAACGTGCTTTTCCCCCTGGCTAACCCTGGCTTTTCAGTGAATTCCTTTACTTCATCATAAAAATGGCACGAAGGGATATTTGTCTTTCTGTCTAGATTTTCGTAGGAATTCTGGGTTTTCGAGAAAAATGTTCGAATACCTCTTTATGAAAATAATGTGCCAGTCATCACCTGGCTTTCCATCCTTGAACCGGACGTGCAACCCATTAGCCAAAGCAAAGTCTTGAATAAGGCTTTTCAACTCTACCTTGTCACAAGGAAACACCTTACAAGCCCTAGCAATTAGATATTTTGCTAAAGTTAGCTCCACATCAATTAGTATGTCCGTTGGGCGACCTGCTCCCATCCTATCAATTTTGGCTTTTCCTATAACTCTGTTGTGCAAAACACCCAGAGGGATGGCGTAGGTGTCCTCTGTTTCTCTGCAGATCATATTCCCATTTGTAATATCATTCACAGCCCTCAATAAGTCTTCACTCGTGTATTGAGGAGGTGGCTTCTTCTTCACATAAGTGCGAAACATTTGGACGTTCAAACGTACAAACAAGTTTTCATTACAAAACGGCGGCTCAGTTAAATGGTCAAAATAACTGAAGGGCCAGAGGGGAAAAAGATGAAAGTCACTTTTTCGTCAATTTTGAGATATTAGAGCTATCTAAAGGCTATGAAGGATTAATATCATCTGGTAGAACAACAAGGGAGAAAAAAGATGAGAATTGACCGAAATGTGCATGCAAACTCTATTAACTACAAAGGGAGTTACGAGAAATCAAACTTTGTTCTTCGTTTTTCTCGAAATCTTTTTTTGGTCACTTTCATCTCCCCCCCCCCCCTGGCCCTTCAACTATTTGGATCATAAAATTTGACTTGAAGTGTAAAAAACTATTTTGAAAAAATGTTCATAATTACCCCTACGGCGAAAAATACGGGGTAATTATGAATACCTTCCTCCAGGGCGCTAAAAATAAAAGACTGCGGAACTCCAGTTGATTCCTGTTAAATCTTAATCTATATATATAAAGATGACGGTGTTCGTTTGTCTGTATGTTTGTAACCGCTGGCCAGAAGCCCCCGCAGCACCCACAGACCTGAAACTTGGCTCAAAAATTCGAACGTACCCCGCCCTCGTGCACCTCGAAGCCCAAATTTTTAATTTCGAATTAGTTATTTTTAAATTAATTAATTAGTCTCATTTTTGGTGTATCCGCCATAATTGAGGGGGGAAAACCTCGCCCCACCCCAAAACATTATATATCGTTGGAAAGGGTTTTTTTTTCTGAAAAAGAAAAGTTTTAGCACGTTTCTGTCCGTTAATTAGGACAGGAGATATTAATTAATCAAATTTAGTCAATTTTCAAGGCCTAACTCTACGCAGAACTGAAACACTAGAGCCATTTTCCTGATCAGCTGCTCTTTTGTCCCTGAAGTTACTTTGTGGTTTAAATTTGCGTATAGATTTAAGCCTTGAAAATTTATTCAATTTGATTAATTAATATCTCCTGTTACTTACTTAACTTTCTCTCTCTTATATTTATTTGGCGAATTGATTTAAACTTTAACATGACTTTAAGTGGAATTTAAAAGGTTGTGGAGCGCATTTGAACTAAAGGATATAATAATTTTTCTTCAGAGGAGGTTCCCGGCCAGTGAAATCTTGATTATTTGAGGGTCACTGTTAGATTGTAATCACTTCAAAGAGATGGTACGAAAGACATTATATTTCTTTCCTTTTAATGTTCACATTAAAATCATGGAAGAATGGCTGTGGCTGATCTACCTGATACAATCGGTTCCCTATGTTAATAAATTTAGATTTGGCGACCAATTTTACATTGAAATTACGGTTAAATCGGTGAATTATCACGGGACGCGGGAGCGTCCCGCCCCGCCAAGAAAACCAAATACAAGCCGCCAAGAAATTTCCGTCGCCAATAAAAATGTAAAAGAGCGACTAGGACTGTTTACGCGAGTAACCAAACCGGGGTTTTCACCCCTCTGTATCTCAGCCCCATAAAGATCCTTAGAGTTCATTTTTGGTATACTCAATCTCCAGCGGCCCTGACGGCACATACTAAAGCAAAACATCCAGGACCCTCAGGGGGAGGGGTGATATATGTTATAAAATCGCTATTTTTCGCACTTTTTAAAAATTGTTTGACAGGGGTCCAGACTAAACGGTAACTCGGATTGAGCTCTGCTTTTGCACCCACATTTATTTTGTCCCAAAGCTCGGCATAGGGGGTTTTTCGACCCCCCCACCCCCTCCCCCTCGCTTTTATTTTCCGTATCTTTTCTCCCCGGGGGTCTTTAGTGTTGATTTTTGGTATGAATATTCTCGATGAGACATTGAGGACATTTTCCCAAAATTTACCCCCCGGGGTCATCGCACCCCGGAGTTATTAATGCTTAAAATTGGTCCGATTTCTATCTACCAGCTCTGTTCAACATCTGAGCGTTTATGTTTTCATTGTTGGGCCACGAGGAAAGAAAACTCAATGATTTATAATTTTATCTGTTGCCAGTTTCTATTTGTTAACAAATAAAATATTTGTAATTGATTTTATTGCATAGGGCTTTTAACCTTCCGGAAAGCGCGCGACATACCGATACACGAGAGCGCGCGCTGGGTCAGAGTGACCCATATTACATTTTAAGAGCATTTTAACAATATTTAATGAATAATTCAGTAGTAAATCATGATTTTGACAAATATTAATCAAGGATCTCAAAAGTATATCCAAGTTCAAGGGGTCGACTTTGAATGCAGCTACAGTGGACCTGATCCATTTCTTTCAAATAGAAGTAGAGCAGCGAGTGTTTATCCTTGCGCCTGGGTCGAAAAGACCCAGCGCGAACGCTCGAATGTTAAATGGGATCTTCAATTTAGTTCATTTTAATATGAGATCGGCAGTAAGGGTTGGGTTTTTTTTTTTAACTTTTAATTTAATCGTAGTATTGTTAGCAACTAGCTTTGTTTTGCGTCGGTTCGGGTGGTACATTGTGATTGATTTCAAATTTATCCCAGACTGAAGAAGATCCTTGAACTTTTGCACCAAATGCATGCCGCCAAGAAAACCACAGATGTCGGACCGCCAAGAAAAATGTTGAAGGGAAAAAAACACATGCAAAGTAAATTTTGAAGAGAAAAAAAAACAGGCAAAGAAATAATATTAATGCAAAAACATGTGATATCTCCCCAAAAACAACAGTGTTGTAAAAAAATCCCCCGCCAAGAAAACCTTAAATACTCAGCCTTAAAAAGTTATGATATCGAGTTTTCCCGCCAAGTTTGTGCCAAACTACAACTAACCTGTATGTATAGTTCTTTTAAATTGTTTTCAGTCCTGCCAGGCGGGAAGTTTTTACTCATTAAGCAACCACCTCACAAGACAAAGCTTCCCGCCTGGCAAAACTGAAAACAATTTAAAAGAACTATACATACAGGTTAGTTGTAGTTTGGCACAAACTTGGCGGGAAAACTCGATATCATAACTTTTTAAGGCTGAGTATTTAAGGTTTTCTTGGCGGGGGATTTTTTTACAACACTGTTGTTTTTGGGGAGATATTAAATTTCAAGGGCAATATTGCTGTGGTCATTGAGAGTTTTCGAAAATCTTGGCTCTACAGTTGTGTCAAAAGTTCCATTGAAACGTAAAAATTTCGCTAAAAATAAATAAGTTCGTCACACACACACGAAAAGAAGAAAAAAGTCTTTAAAACTAAAATAATCCTCGCATTGAACACTACAAACTGAAATGGCATTAAAAGTGTCATCAATATATTTTAAAAGGTCGTGGTGCACATTTGAATTAAAGAATATAATAATTTTACTTAAGAGGGTGGAGTGAATTTAAATTTATTCAGTTGACTTTCTTTACATTTTTTGCACGGGCATCGCCGTGCGGGTACTGCTAGTACTATTATAAATGCGAAAGTTTGGATGTTTGGATGTTTGGATGTTTGGATGTTTGTTCCTCTTTCACGCAAAAACTACTGCATGGATTTTAATGAAACTTTTACCATAATGTAGCTTATACATCAGAATAACACATAGGCTATAATTTCTAACGATATTCGAAAAAGTTTCATTGGTAGCGCTTTTTTCATTCCAATTTAAGGTACATTTTTCGCATAAATACGCGAAGGCTTCCAGCAAAGTAATTCAGTATTTAGTGCATCATCTCAACTCCCTGTCGATAGCTAGAATTGCGTATATCATTTCCGCTTTTTGCATTAAATGTTCAAGGCTTTTCTCAAGTCAAATCAAAAAGTAATTTTTTTTTTCAGCTTCATGGTTTTTACATAGACATTGGAAACGAACGCGCCAGCTCTTGAACGAGCTTTTACTCTATGATTTGTATTTTAAAACATTAGTAGATTGTTCACGGCGTCAATTATTTTCTCGAATTTTGTAAATATGTGTTTTAGAGTATCGGTAACGTAACCGCTAGAAGATATTGGCAACTAATAAATTGATTAGGTTCATTATTTTCGAATTTGATGGAGCTTTAAATACAACTTAACGGTATTTCTTAAATTTCTTTGCTTTGATTGGTCACTTTCTCTGGTACTTATAATAGGGCAGTTCCTTAGTATCCGATTGAACAGGAATTTTGCCAAATTTGCTGCAAGATTTTAATAACTGAGATTCTCGGCGATTTTTTCAACTGACGCCTATTTTTGTGCCGAAGACTACGTAATAATACTTTACTTTTTACACGACGTAACCAAAATAAACAGATTATTGTCTGATATTTATCAACTGCAGCAAAATATCCATCATCGATATAATACTCCCACATTTGAAAAGTTCAGTTTTTTTTTCTTTTGTTTTCCGATTCCGAATGTATCCATTAAAAACCTTTTTAAAATTATGTCAAAAAGTAAAGTAATCCACATACTAAATTAATAAAACCCTTAAACAAGACTAAAATTACCACTAATTTGCATTTTTGCATAAATAACTGCTAAATGTTCCCTATTAATTTCGAAATCATTTAGGACAAAAACTTTTAACGTCATTTTGTGGTCAGCAATAGTATCTCAGAATTTCTCTGTGACTCTATCTTTTCTGTGATTCTATTTCTCTGTGACAAAAATTAGTGACATAATAATACTTAATGTATTTTCATAAAGTAAGTAGGGGAGCAAAATTATCCTAGGTATCCCAAAACAGTTACGCAAAAATTTGGCGACATTTTAAAAATCGCCAAGCGGTGTGTTCTGAGTTCTTTCAGTTCAGGAAAAATAAAACAAAGGTGAGTATATAAATTGTTTCTCAATATTATTATTGACCCAGGCAACGCCGGGTATTTTTGCTAGTATTTAATAACTGAAGGCAAACATAATGAAAACAATAACTTACCACACTTTTATCAGTCCGAACAGGATGGAAATTGAAGACTGTGAAAAACTGTTTGACAAATTTTGTGAGAAGGTTTAGGATAACTAAGGAAATGGCGGGTATAGTGTTGCCACATCAGTGAAAAAACATCCCTAACCTAATAATGAAGATGTGAACTTCCAGCTGCTACTGCTATTTGGTTCCTTCATTGCTTACAGAAGGATCATGACGTTTGTTTTGAATTACCCCATTTTTACAATTACCTTGCTTGACCCTAACACTAGAACATGAACCTTTAAAGTTCGTTATGCCATCATTTACTCATTAATTTTCAATGTATTACTCGTATAAACAAAAATAAATTAGGCGAGTTACGAGCAAATAGCATCAAACACTTTTACGAAATTCCATGCACAAAAAACGTTTTAGGGGCGTTCCGAACCTAAATTTTTGGGAAAGGAAAAATTCTTAATTTGCCGAATGATAAAATAATTGTAAATGAATAAATAGAATACGCGAGCATGCATATATACCTTAATCTAATGAGAAAAGACTATAAGGCAACATTTAAAAAATAATAATAATTACGATATTGCAACATTATTGTCTATGCCTAAAAGTAGTGATGCGATCGGTAAGGCTTCGGACTCATAACGGGAGGGTCACGGATTCCAGCAGGGTTAAAGATTCACCGTGATCACTAATGGTGACTAGGCACGTTAAATGTGGGCAGTGGTAACAAAGTCCAACAGGTGAATCAATATCTCTGGGGGGAAATGTTTCATGCAGTTAAGTTACATGAAAAAGTGTGCTGTTTGTTTGAGACGGGACTTCGTATTGGCTACTAACCATTTGTATTCCTAATGCATTCTCCGAGATCGGCATTCTTTCACATGACATCAGTATTGTCGAAGGCCATTGCCATACTGCAAAAAATGAACTGTTGTTTTTACAGTATAATACTGGCAGCCGAGTTTCAAATTTAAAACTGTAAAATGCACAGTAATAAACTGTAAAACTTGCAATTTTACAGTTCTTTCTGTAAAGTTAGAAATTTTACAGTTTATTGCCGTAAAATTTAGCTGTATTATACTGTAAAAACAACAGTATAATGCTGGCAACAGAGGTTCCAATTTAGAACTAAAACACACGGTAATAAAATGTAAAATTAGCAATTTTGCAGTTTATTACTGTAATATTAGCAATTTTACAGTTTAGTACTATAAAAGTAGAATTTTTACAGTTTATCACTGTAAAATTAGCAATTTTTACAGTTTATTACTATGAAATTAGCTGAATTATACTGTAAAAACAACATTCCTTTTTTACAGTGCACGAGATTTGGCCTCCCAGTTTCCCCACTAGATGTAGGCCCCTAGACTCGATTCGATGCAAAACTGCACTAGGCATTTGATTTTTCTAAGAGCTACTAATCCACGCTAAACGCGTACTCGAGGAATCTTTTACATGCCGCATAATCATACGACACGGCGCTGTCGATTTTCTGCATCTTGAAAATCCCTTGACTAGAGCCAGGTTTAAAACTCCGCTTTTGGGCCTCAGAGACAAGCGTCTTAACCTCTACTACACTATTTCAGCAAATTAAACAGGGTTTTAAGGGATAAATTGTACAGATATTTTACTTTGTCACGAATGTACACTTTGTTCGTTTTGCTAGATGCTAGTTAGTCATACTGTCAACTCTGTAGCCTAATGTTACGTTTCACAGGATCAATAGAAGATTAGAATTTGCTCCCAATAAGCTTCACATAAACCAAAAAGAAAAAAAAATTCAAAATACTATACTCTGTTAATAATAAACTGTTTTGATTACAATTATAAATATTGCAATATTATAAAGCAATATTTTTTGAGCAATTAAATGATACAAATACATCTCACGATCAGTCCCCTTCTCCCACTAACACGCCAATATATCTGCTGAATAATACAGTATACTTCACAAAAGTGCTACTACTCAGTAAAATTATTTTCTGGTTAAACATTTTCAAAGTAAAAAATAAGGTTATTAGTTCTTTAGGAATAGTAATTTACATTCACTCAAAGAGATGTTCTTGATTGTTATCTTATCAAAACGCAAGCCTCAAAAAATGCAAATACAGTAAACTCTCATTAATCCGAGCCCTGTTAAACCGAACTTCGTTTAATCCGTACAACCATTTAGATGTATACATGCGGTATAAATAAAAAGAGAGCTAACATAATAATGTAGTTTCGTAATTCGTATTTTGTATTTTAGTGGTTTTCTCTTACGCAATTTTATATTTCATTATCTTAAATTCAAAGTACAATTTTTACTTTGTACAGTAGTTTATGTACTTTGGCTCAGTTAATAGATCGTTTTGTTTGATTCTTACTTTCATTAAATCTGACGACTTACATCCCCCATCAGTCGGGATTAATAAAGTTGTACCGTAAAATGGGGTGAATCGGAACACTTTTCAGCTTTGATTGTAAAAAAAGCAGTTAAAAGATTTTTTTTTTCAATTTGATTTTCTGGGTAAAAACTTCGGTCTTGCTTTACTTTTGATATTCCAAGCAAACACAAAACATTTTGAACAGTTGTTATTAAAATATATAGGAAATTATGGGTGTTCCGAATCACCCCGCTGATAGGGGTCAATCGGAACACATGTTAAAATTTTTATTTTTTTCCATGAAACCTGTAATAGATCTCACAAACATGAGTAATATTGATGGAGGAGAACAAGAACAGATAATTACTGTCAAATAAAAGTATAATTTCAGTACCAGTAAACGTTTATAATTTGTCAAAATTCAAAATAATTTTGAACTTGTGAAAAATGAAAAGTAATTTTAAGAAATGCTTTTGAATTGAAATACAAAGATTTAACACGAATGGAAGTCACTCATGTCGTCCACAAATATGTTCTTGTCCTTAAAACTAGCAATTGTGACTTGGATTAAGTTTTTTCATTGCATCTTCTGGGATGATCTCTGCGTTTTCTTTAGTTTCTTAAAATCTCTGGGTTTCGGGAATTGTCCTGAAATATTTTTTCGCTTATTCATCACTGTCTGTGTGCTTGCCTTTTGATATATAAAGTCTATATGACTTTCTCCCTCGTATTTTAAATAAAGAAGTCTCCTGTAGAAAAAATCTTATGAAATCTGCAACTTTTGTCATTCTAAGATCTAGCTGCTCACGAGAAGAGATAAACAGTAATAAATCCTTGTCCTTATCTTGATTAGAGGAATTGGGGTTAGAATCTTGATTTTTCAAACAGTTTCCTTCAAATAAGTTTGAATTGGAACAACAGAACAAAGTGTTCCGATTCACCCCGCAATTTTTTTTCCTATGGCATTTTTCAGAATTCTTCATTTTTATGACACAATTTATAAAAAATGTAAATTCTAATGAGGTATTCTGTTGTTCAGATACATGTATAATTGAAACATACCACTCTTAGCTTTAAAATATAAGAAGGTATGTTCTTGCATACTAAGTTTTGCAGTCTATGAAAATGTGATGTTTTCTAGCATTCTACGTGCAGCCCTCCTTAGAAGCCAGTAGCGTTACCAGATTGACAAAAGTAATTTTTTCCTACTTCCTATGATCTTACTTTTCTAAAAAAAAAATTAATGGCGAAAAATACCCAATAGTATATTTATGAAGAATTTCTTTGTACGGTCTGGAAGTTTTGTTCCGATTGACCCCGCTGTTCCTATACACCCCATTTTACGGTACTTTACTGTGTTAACAATGATTAACAAGCGTTTTACGGGTTAAAAACACGCATACCCAAATCACATGGCTCTTTCAATAAGTTGACAACTGTAGAACAAACAAGATTCCTATCTTACAAGATAAAAATAAACGTATTTGGTTTCAATGCTTTTGGTCTCTAGAAGAAGAAGAAAATAATAAAACTACTCAAGATATCTGAGAGCTTCGACCTTGTCTAGGGTTCACATCATTCGAACGCGGAGGGTCACAGAGAACTGTCACTAAGCGACGATAAGTGCACCAGAACGGGAGACGTTTAGTTTCAAGCCCGGGTTTGCATTGTACCTCTTCCAAATCGAATTTCATTTCAAAAGAATGTAACACGCGCTTTTGCGACACATCTCTTTTGGAATTATTCTGTGCCAGAATGTCATTTTGTGCTGTTCTGTGAAACATTTGTGCGACAATGTCCAAAGGAGTGAGGTGTTCGCCTGTGGTGTTATTTATTACATTTTGCGTCCTGTCGTTCCAAGTTGCCCAAACGGTTTACACTCGAAACTATTATGGATTAAAAGAAGCTTTCGAGGATGACATTCCTCAGGGTGCATCAACCTTGGCTTTTGTGTTTGATATCACTGGATCTATGTATGATGATCTTGTGCAGGTAATTGCTGGAGCTGCAAGAATTTTAAGCACTATTCTTGCAAGGAGGGAAAAGGCCATCTACAATTATGTACTCGTGCCATTTCATGATCCAGGTAAGAGAAAGTTTCTTTTAGAGTGAAATCTTAGAAAAAGGTACTGTTGCAGAGATTTGGTCGTAACTTTTAATAGCTGTTATCCAAGCTGCCTTAATAAAAGAAATGAGATTAATTTTCTGTTTTAATATTGAAATAATTCTTTGCTATCACCGATTAAGGCTATGAGCAAGCGTATACGAAAAAGGAGAAGGAGTACGTGTCCCTTGTAGGAGTTTTAAGGTCATTGACCCCTCTGGCAAAGTTCAAGCTGGAGCTTTTTTTCGTTCATAAAAGTTAAAGTCACAAAAACAAATTTTATTTCCGACGAGCTGGAAATCTGACCAAGAAGCATTAGATATTTTTTTTCTGGCCAGTCATTTTCAGTATCCGTTATCTGTGTGTGTGTGGGGGGGGGGGGGTCATGGCGCAGACTGGGCATTGAGGTGTGAGTACAACATTGCTCTTAGAGAGGGAGGGGGCATCCTGCTGTTTGTGAGATAAAGTTAAAAAATTTGATTTTCAGAGCTGCCAACATAAAAATTAAAAAGTAATATTCACTTTTTATTTCGGGCATTGACCTCAAGGGTAAGCAACTTGATTTAAACATTAAAATTTTGAGTTGTAATCATATAAGACGCTATCTTACTAGAATGAATTTCCTTCAAATGCTCATTAACGGAGTTTTTCAGCCTTGTAGCGGGTACAGCATTATCATCATGAATAATAATAATAATAATAGAAATAAAATTTTCAAGATATTTTTGACAGCTAAAGAGTCATTTTTAAAATTCGGGCAAGGTGTGATATTTTTAATTTTCCTCATTTTTTTATATGTAAAAGTTTTTTTTTTTTTTGGTAAAACGACTGAAAGACGCATTTCAGCGTGCAGTAGTTTTTTTACAGAAACACCACCTTAAGGTAATGTTTACATTTATTGATTGCATAGTGTCTGGTTATGAGGACTCCATATTATTCTAGTTGGGGGTTGTTGCTTTCTTTAGTTAAACTGCCGCAAAGTATAGTTTTTAATCCATTTTCACTCGACTTTAAACTGCGTTATCTCCCCCAAAAAGCAAAACCCAGAAATAACTGAGAAAAGCTCGATTTTCCCATATACACTACAAGAATGTATTTTTGTTATTGATATGGATATGTGTACAGTACATGTTAAACACGATCATCTTAGCTAACTTTCTAGGCATTGTATTCCCTTTTGGTACACTAAAATGGGCGAATGCAAAATGCTTTTTACTTCTCTCCCAGAAACCAGCTGAATTTATGAAAAATTATGAATATTAGTACAATATTCATAATTTTTCACCTACATCAATTCTTAAACAATTGAAACTGACATCCAGATGACACTAATGCTAATAAAAATTGCTTGTCAGACTTGCTGGAACTGGCTGGCAATCAACTTCTAAGTTCGCTAAACAATAGATTTGTCCAAATTAATTCGAGCAGTATAGTACCTCTGAAGATACCTTACAGAATTTACTTTTTCCAATATTTCAAAGCTAGTAATATATACATTCAATAGTTTCCTCAGTAATGATTTATCGTTTTTTGTTTTGAAGTTATTGCAATTAAAACACTAAAATTCTGAAAATTTAGACAAAATCAAGCGTTTTTAGTCTTTTTCTCTTTCTCTATACAAATTCATGCACATCATTACTATATACTTAAAGTTTCAGCAGATCTGACCTACTTGATGGACACATTTTACTATGAGAAAAAGCATTAAAATGAGCTGCAAAAAAAAAATAATATTTTCTTGAAAACTACAAGAGATCTTACGCTTCTTCTTTTTTGCTTTATTTTACACATCTGTAGGTTCCATAATCCATGAAAGTTATTTTTTTCTAGTGTTGCTATTTTAAGTTAAATGTGATAAAAAAAACTCACACATTTCGAAAGTTTGAAAAATATCAAAGTCTTTATCTCTTGAAAGCAATGAAATATCAAACAATTTTTATTCCACATATTCTCTTCATTGTATAAATTTTTAGTACATGTTAATCATTTTTCGGGGGATTGCTTTTTGGGGGAAATAACACAGTTTAGTAAAAATGGATTAAAAACCATACTTTGCGGCCGTTTAACTAAAGAAAGCAACAACCTTCAACCCAAATAACTATGGAGTCCTCATAACCAGACACTATGCAATCAATAGATGTAAACATAACCTTGAGGTGATGTTTCTAAAAAAACTACTGCACGCTGAAATGCGTCTTTCAGTCGTTTTACCACAGAAGCGCTGCAAAACATCAAACTTTGGGAATTTTCACCGAGCGAAAAAACTTTTTTGAGAGACTGAAAACTTCAGAATGTTCACTTCTCATGACCTACTTTCACATATAAAAAAATGAGGAAAATCAAAAAATGTCACTGCCAAAATTTTCTTTTTTGTATGATTTCCAAAATAATGGCTCTTAAGCATTTTGCCATCAAAGGATTATATTTGTGAAAAATATTCTTAACTTTTTTTTTCTTGAAAAATTGAAACTTCCGATTTTTTTAAAATTTCTCCTTCAGTTGGATTAGCGCAAGTAATACAGTCCTCACTTCATTAGATAAACCTAACTACTGTTTTTCGTTTGTAGGTGGATAAGTGGTTCATGAGTACAGTTCACAATAGCGTTAACGGCAAGTATTGTAAAACCATAGAAAAATCTAACCGAAGGAGTACCACTATCTGGAGAGAAAAAACTCAGCGTGCCACATTGTATTTTTCCAACAAATTGATTTTTTTTTAAGTTAAAAATAGATTTTATGCTGACTGATTATGTAATTCTTACTCAAATGAAACTTTTTCTCGTAAATCTGAGTAATTTAAACCTAAATGATAATAAAGATAAAATAAGTCCGAACTTAAGAGTTATCGTTAGTAAACATTTTATAGATTGTCAGTTGGCTTATGCTTAAAATAGAAACAAATAACATCAAACATTCTATTCGAAAAATTAAACAGTCTGTACTTAATGTGGTTTATGAGTCTGCATCTTTTCTACCAAGTCTTTAATTTTAAGATTAGTTCTTGAGAATCCTAAGAAATTTAACTGTTTTAAGTGCAATCAATCGATATTCAACGGTATTTCTATTTTTCTGCATTCATAACAAAAAATATTTGTTTAGAAGCGTAATTTTAACCAAATCTACAACAGTATCAGACGGCTAAAGTGTGTAAATGTGAAAAGAAAAATTTGTTGTTTCAAATTTCCAAATTTCTATACAACGTGGGTGATTTTCTGTTGAAGTAAGCTCTTATATTTGATTGCCAATGCAAAGGGTCAGTAATTCCGATTTGGATTTCAGAAGGGTAACAAGGTCTTGCAGAGAAATAAACAAGAATTTGAAAATATCAGCATTTTTTTATGATCTTTAAAATCATCAAACCTAACACTGAATGAATACTTAAAATCGATGTAAAATTTTCTCTATATACCATTGAAAAATTATTAAATTTCTGTTGATACTTTCAGTATTAACTTTTAATGTTTTATTCTTTTTCTCCAAAGTAGAGAGAAAGAAACTGAAGTTTCATTATAAAAGAATGTAGATGGTCTATACTGGTTTAGGAAACTTTTTTTGTACATTCTTAAATTTAAATTATTTAAACGCAGGATATTAAGAGATGGTATAGCTAAATTAGTTCGCTATTCTCCATTTCTAAGTAGTCCTCATTGCTTTCCTTCCAGATATTTTGAAAACACACTCCCTAAAATTCTGAAATCTTATGACTATTTTTCCTTTGGATAGCTATTGCACATTTAAATCAAGGAGTAATTTGCCATACTTTCCTCTTTCTAATGGGAAAAGTTCACAAAACATTCAGAGCTCTAATTCGTAGTTTGTTAATACAGTTAACTCTACAGGGTCACCAACAGGAAAAAAAAGTCATTCCTTGGCAAGGAACTTGTGATAGATAATTCGATGACACTTTTGAAGTTTTTTCCCAAATTATTTTCAAGTAATGTAACAAAAACAATTTAAGGGTCTTCATTTGTGCAACCATGCCATATTTTGTCCAATCCAGTTTCTTAATTTTAGTTGCAGAGGTTTTTTTTTTTTTTTTTTTCAATTTCACCACCCGTAGCTGAAACTATTGCAGATAAAGAATCCATTCTGCAGCATCGAAAGTTTCATTCGCGTCAAGCACAAATATGCTTTACAAAGCATTGTCTGTAGCGTCACAGCTTCCGTTGGATGTCCGAAGCTAACGATAAGTACTTTGCAATATTGTAGTTCAGACAATTTTTAAGCCAGCCTCCTGACACTTAATTGTCACAATATCATGACATTTATCAGTTTGAGGGCTTTAGTTTTTATCAGTATATTTGAAATCGACATTTTCCCCTCAATTTTGGATTTTTTTCAAAAAGTCTTCGCGTGCCACTGTTACTGGTCTGCCGTGCCACATTGTGGCACGCGTGCCGCGGGTTGTCCACCACTGACCTAAACGGTGACATAGAAAAAACACTAGTCCTTTTATTTTTTGGAAAAAAAAAGAGGGAGGGCAAAATTTTGCTTACATAAGCAGATTTAAAACTTTAAGGAATGATATTTTTCACAAATTTTTTTTTCTCTTACACCTATTGATAAAGTAAATTATTGCCGCTCACAATTGGAAAACATAAACAGCTTGTCCAATTTGCCAAAAAATCAATGTATTTTTCAGTTTGTAATCATCTACTTTGCATAAAAGTTTTAGAATCTTTTTTTAACGTTTTTTTAGGTACACCATACATTGGGCGTTAGTACCTGATATGGCAGAGTAATTGAGCTCAACCTTTGGGTGCAACATTTGAGTACGATTTAAGTTACATCTGTAGCTGTGTGAGCTGTACTTCTCTACGTAAGCATTTGACTTGTACAGAGTTTCCCAAAGTGTGCTCTGTTAACCCCGGGAGGGAGCGCAAGCGCAAGCCAGGAGTTCCGTGGTGGTATCCTGCTAAAACATTAATAAAAGTGAATTTGAAGGACAAGTAGCAATTGCTTTATTCAAAACGAAAGAACATTTATAGGGATTAAAAAAGCTCTTGTTTACGTAACGCAGGGCGCAACAACGCTCCCCTCCCTCCCCTGCCCTCCAGAACCCTCTAACATATATTTGATGCATAATTGAGTTTAGAATAGACTTTTTCTTCCATAGTTCAAAATAGTTATGTGAAATAATGAACACTAAACAAGAGCTATAAAGAATGTACAGAATCTGAAAAATTTCTTTGGTGACGTCACAGCTTGCGGGCCAAACGCTGTACTGCAAAAAAAGTTTTACGAACTCACAAAACAAAATTTAAAAAAAAGAAAAGGCAATTTCTCCCTCATACATATATATTTTGAAAAAGTACGAAAATTAAAGTCTATACATCAAATTTCAACATTAAAAACAAAAGAGCACGCAACGCTTATCTTGTAATCTGAATTTGCTTTGAAACAGCAATCAATATTTGAAGCTTAATTCACTAATATCAAAGCCTGTTTATGGAAAGCCATCATTGAAATGTAATCCATTTTTAGAATGACATTTTCTTATCCTAGACGATGCAGAACTACTTTTATGAACGGAGTTTTCCTACTTAGAGAACAACGAGCTGCTGAGCCCGATTTCAAAGGATTAAAGACATTTTAATGATGTCTTACGCTTAATAATTTCATAAAATGTACTATGGTATTTTACTGACGCTTGCAATGAACGTATTTTACCTGAAATTATATACAATATTCACCCAAATTTGCAATATCACTTTCAGGTACATTCACAGCATAAATCAAGTGAAGTCACTCAGAATGAATTACAAACCTATCATAAAAATTCGTAGTACACATTTAACACAGTCAAACGTTGTCCCTCAAAGATTTTTTTTTAAATCTATCGTTGATCATGCAGCACGAAATTTGTTAAAATGACGTTAACGCGGCTAAACCAGTCCGGAGTCCTGACCCATGGCCTGCAAGTGAACTTTGTAAAACACGTTTCACTGCTGAAAGAGTGTTAATGCAGAAAAAACAATTATCCTCCTGTGTGACGCTACACTATTTGTGCGACTAGCGGTTAATTTTATTGCTTTCTTGAAAGAAACTTGTCACATAACGGTGTTTCTAGACCAATTATTTTTTTAGAAAAGCCTTTCTGATGATTAAATTAATTCAAAGCTGAGGAAGCGGCAACGGATGGGAGGGCAAAACATTTTGTTTTCCGTGTTAATACAGACAAAATTTTACGCACAGTACATATAAAATCAAAGTTTGATAACGTCATAGCTTGAGGGTCAAACGTTTTACAGCAAAATCCGGATTTTTAAATCAATTACGGTCCAATCACAATATCAATTATCTCAAATTCTTTTACATTATTCAAGGCTATAAAATGTTAATTGGTCTTGAGATTTTATTAAATGAAAAAGATAAAAGCATTACAATAAAAAGAGTTCTTGACTTAGAAAAAATGATCTCTAATTCTGCCACTACAGAACCATTATGTTATTTGAATTTTTATTTATAAATCTAGTTACTTTTTCTGATTGTGTTTATCTTTTGAGATGAAAATTGTAGTTGAGCAATAATCAAGTAACTAAACAAAAAGTTTACCCAGTGTTGCGAATTTTCTGCCCTTTGTCACTCAGAAAACATGTGATGAAGAGTCTATATATGTTTAAATAAAGGGGCGGCAGAAGCCACTACCCAAACAAAACCTATAAAATCCTGTTTCTTTGATTTCGATTACAGACAATTTTCTCAGAAGAACCTCTTCCCAAAGTTTAACGTTACCGGAGAGCTTTAGAACATAGTTTTAGAAGGAAAAGTTCCAAAATTTCCATCGCACCAAAGATTATCTTCCTTGCGCTTTTAAAGTCGAAAATTTGAGAACCACCGGGCCCTCTTTTCTCCTCGGGGAAAGTCGAACAAAAGGTCCAAACCAAAGGATCAAACCTTTGTGTCATCAAGAGCAGATGTTTGAAACTTCAAAAAAAAAAGAAAGAAAGAAATCCATGAGAGATCAACCACCTCCTTCTCTGACGTGTCAGCATATTGCCTAAAATTGCGTTTTTAAAACTTCAATATCAAAATTTTTATATAGACAGTCAAAAATGCATTTCTTGAGCTTCCATTTGGAAAACTTTTCGAGGAGGGTCCTCAAACCAAACCCGTTCCCTAATATCCCCTACAAAAATAACCTGAAATTGTGTCTTAACAAAAAAGTGCTTTTTGAAATTACGTCTAAAATAAAATACCGAACACTGAGTTTGACCATGTATTCAAAATGTATTGAAAATACTCATAGGTTGTGTCCCTCCTATCCTCAATCAATCATATGATAGTATCCCTGTTTATTAGTGCTAAAAAACGTTGGTTTAAAAATTTGCAATTTATAATTTGCACTAAGGTAACCATTTTCTTCATATGATGGGCACCCTTTTCCCTCGCTGCTATGTAAAGTGTAAAACCTCTTAGTATTGAGAACAAATATGCCATAAATGGTGATTCACTTTATTTCATGTATAGAGTGTTAATTGAATGTCCCTATTTCATTGGTGTCTTTATCAATTACGACACGACTCGTCTTCTTCTGGATCAACACAACCTGTAAATAATTGAGTTTATTTTAAATGCTTCTAAAAGAATACATTTATTTTCGCTGAGAAAACAATTGCTTGCATTTTGACGAAGGAACTGCTACTTTTGGTAATTCAGTCAAATTACTGCTCAAAAAATAAGCTGTTAAAAAAGAAAAAGAAAAAAAAAAAAAAACCACATGTTTTCTCTGCTTCCCACAAAAAATTTGGTCCCCCACCTGCCGTCTCAAAAATGCCCCCCCCCCTACTCCCTGAAAAAAAAAAAAAAAAACTTGCTATGACGGCCTTTGAGCGACTCTCACAGAGTACTTAAAAACCAAAAACACATTCCGGGAAAAAAAGATGTTCTGCTAGAGGCACGAGGCATTCTGCTATCACGAACGAAGACGACTTATTTTAACAAGATAACGCATCCGCTCATAGCTCAAGCTGCACAGAAGCAAGATTGTAGATGTTCTTCTCACCTGGGGGGGGGGGGTTCAAGGGATTTGGACCCCTCAATAGCTGGGGAGATAGGTCTTGCTGGAATATCCTTAAACAAAAACATATACTCATATTTTTTCGGATTTTTATCGTATAGACAAAAGGAAGAAAAAAAATCCATCACAAGCTGTCTGTCCACTTGACATGCCTATGCTTTATCCCAAATATGAATAAGGGTAAAGCGCAATGTCTTACCTTTTTCGGTAGCTTCGTAAAGCACTGCAAGGTAGCGTTTCGAACGCTGCAGTTGCAAATGAGCCAAATATGTTGGGGAGGGGAAGGGGGGGGGGAATGCAACTAATTATTTCAAACTTTTAACGTTTTTTTTACAGAAATACTTGAAAGTATTTTTTTAATTGGTGATTTGTCACGAAATGTTTTTAAAAAGTGGGGACAAATGGAAACTAAATTCGCAGAATGTGATCCCTCCTCTTAAAGTTTTAAAACGTGGGGACGAATTCTTGAAAGTGGGGACTGTGTCCACAAAATGTGCACTTTCGGTTTGTTTTATATTATTTATCATCCTTTTTATTTATACAGGGACGCTAACATTTCTTGCTTCGATCAAATGAAGACAATCAATGAAGTAGTTCTCCAGTTAAGAATCATTAATAAAAGTGTTGACATTGTCAACTGTGACCGAAACTTTTCACGTTTGCAGCGCGATTTTTGTAAACAATCATGTTCTTACTTTTATCTGTGCTTAGACACTGTTCAGCGTTTTATTTATTTTGTCAGTTTCTTTCAAGTAAAGGTCTTTCAAGTCTTACTCTTATTCCCTTTTATCAATGTGCTGACCGTGTAAATATGAGGTCCAAACGCAAATGTGACTGTCCCGAGTCAAATGATGATACAACATATAATTGTCTTAAAGTAACTTATTTAGTTATGAAGCAAACGAAAATATTTTTCAAAAACACGAAATTTTCAATCAAAATGGAGCTTAAGAAGTTAATATTTCTTAACTTTGAGTGGAAGAAACAATTTCCAATCGTAAGGGATAAACATTTCACCAATTTAACTGCTATTTTACTTCTAAGTTTTAATGGCAAAACTTGAGTTTCCGCAAACCTAATTTCGGACAGAAATTAAAAAAAAAATTTTAATGTCTTTTAGCTGAACACACTTGGCTTATATTTTTTGTATTGAAGTTGAAGACTCGTGGACTATTTTTTTTTTTTTTGCTTGAGATGTATAGAAAGAAACAAACTACTGGCATGAAAGCTAGCAACTCGTCAGCTGTCGCAAGGGCCTTCTTTTGTTTGAATTGTTGAAGAAATGAAAATCTGCAGCACATATATATAAGAGACCAAAAAATTTCAGAGATTGAAATAAACAAGCTTATAAAGAAATATAGGAAGTAGTTGCTGAGAATGAATTAAAATGAAACATAATTGAGTTATTGATGGAATTGCCTTTATCTACTTATGGTGAATTGAATGAACATTAAATTGTTATGCTTAATCAGTGTAGCAGTGGCGTACAGAGCACCTAAGGCCATATCCAGGATTTTTTTTTTCGGTGTGGGCACAGTTTACACATTGCCCAAACTCTCGCACAAACCCAAATATGCTAGGGTGGATCCAGCTTGTGGTTGTAAAAGTACAATTTTTGAGCAAAAATGAGGTGTTTGGCAATTGTTTATTATTAGACCCAAAAAATGCAGTTTTATGCTATATATTTGGTCGCTTAAAGGAAGGGGAGGAGCCATGACCCCCCTCTGGATCCGAGTTTGGGTGTCTTTTCATTTTTTCAAGCATTTTTATGATAAACAACTATAAAAGTTTTGTAGGTGTTTATCATTTTAAGGTCATATCACATATAAACAATGTTTCGCTTCATTCAGTTAGTCACATTCACTAATATTTTTTTTTGTTTCATTTATTCATGAACTGATCATTCATTTAAATATTTATCATTGTTATTTGCTTATCTATTCATTCATCACTTTGATTATTTATTAATTCATTCATATGCATTTAAACTTTCCTTTATTCATTCATTTACATTCATCTAATTATTTATTTGTTCATTCATTTTTATTATTAATGATTAATTTAATTTTTTCCACTTCATTAATTCTTTGACATGCTCATTTATTCACTTAATTATTCTGTTTGCTCATTCATTTCATTTGCCATGAAGCATTGTTTATATGTTCTCGAAGGACTTGTATGCAAAAAAATTACCTAGTACATGTTAATATAGATTGGACGCTATCAGGACCAATTCAAAGAGCATATTACTGATAAACACGAAAAAACAGAAACATATAATTGGTGCTTTGCTTCATTCATTTAGTCACGTTCATTTCTATATATTTTTTTGTTTCATTTATTCATGAACTGATCATTCATCATTTAAATATTTATTATTGTTATTTGCTTATTCATCTATTCATTCATCACTTTGAATATTCATTAATTCATTCATATTCATTTAAAATATTAAAACCTTATTTTATTTACTCATTCATTTACATTCATCTTTTTTATCATTCATTCATTTACATTCAGCTCAATAATTATTCATTCATTTTCCTTTTTAAACATTAATTCATTTCATTTTTTTCACTTCATTAATTCATCCGCTCAGTCATTTGTTTATTTACTTATTCTTTTTCTTGCTCATTTATTTCATTAACAGTGAAGCATTGTTTATATGTTCTCAAAGAAATTGTGTGCATAAAACTTAGTACATGTTAATATATATTGGACTCTATCGGGGACCAATTCAAAACACGCATAAATGATAAACACCTAAAAAGAGAAACATATAAACAATGCTTTGCTTCATTTGTTTAGTCATGTTCATTTTTTTTTCATTTATTCATGAACTGATCATTCATTTAAATATTTATCATAGTTATTTGCTTATTCATCTATTCATTCATCGCTTTGATTATTCATTAATTCATTCATATTCATTTAAACTTTTCTTTATTCATTCATTTACATTCATCTAATTTATTTGTTCATTCATTTTCAATATTAATCATTAATTTATTTCATTTTTTTAACTTCATTTTTTTCACTTTCCTTTATTCATTCCTTTACATTCATCTTTCATCTATTCATTTTTCATTCACTTTTGTTATTAATCATTCATTTCAATTTTTCACTTTATTAATTCATCGGCGCACTCATTTGTTTATTCAATTATTCATTTTCCTGATCATTCATTTCATTTACAGCGGAGCATTGTTTATATGTTCTAGAAGGAATTGTATTCGAAAAACTTAGTACATGTTAATATATATATTGGACTCTATCGGGACCAATTCAAAAAGCATATAAATAATAAACACGTATAAAATAGAAACATATGATTGGTGCTTCATTGCATTCATTTAGTAACATTCATTTATATATATATATATTTTTTGATTTATTCATGAACTGATCATTTATTTAAATATTTATCATTGTTATTTGCTTATTCATATATTCATTCATTACTTTGAATATTCATTAATTCATTCATATTCATTCAAATTTATTAAACTTTCCTTTATTTACTCATTCATTTTTCATTTATCTAAATTATTATTCACTCATTGATGTTCATCAAAATAATCATTCATTCATATATTTTCATTTTTAGTCATTAATTCATTTAATTTTTTTCCCTTCATTAATTCATCGGCTCAGTCATTTGTTTATTTACTTATTCTTTTTCTTGCTCATTTATTTCATTTACAGTGAAGCATTGTTTATATGTTCTCAAAGGAATTGTGTGCATAAAACTTAGTACATGTTAATATATATTGGACTCTATCGGGGGACCAATTCAAAACACGCATAAATGATAAACACCTAAAAAGAGATACATATAAACAATGCTTTGCTTCATTTGTTTAGTCATATTCATTTTTTTAAAAATTTATTCATGAACTGATCATTCATTTAAATATTTATCATAGTTATTTGCTTATTCATCTATTCATTCATCGCTTTGATTATTCATTAATTCATTCATATTCATTTAAACTTTTCTTTATTCATTCATTTACATTCATCTAATTTATTTGTTCATTCATTTTCAATATTAATCATTAATTTATTTCATTTTTTTTACTTCATTTTTTTTACTTCATTAATTCATTGTCACAATAATTTATTTACTTTATTATTCTGTTTGCTCATTCATTTCATTTACAGTGAAGCATTGTTTATATGTTCTCGAAGGACTTGTATGGGAAAAAATCAGTACATGTTAATATAGATTGGACTCTATCAGGCCCAGTTCAAACAGTATATAAATGACAACCACTTATAAAACAGAAAAATATAATTGGTGCTCCGCTGCATTCATTTAGTCACATTCATTTATACATTTTTTGTTTCATTTATTCATGAACTGATCATTCATTTAAATATTTATCATTGTTATTTGCTTATTCATTAATCACTTTGAATAGTCATTAATTCATTCGTATTTATTCAAATTATTTGAACTTTCCTTTATTTACTCATTTATTTAGATTCATATAAATTATTTAAACATTCCTTTATTTACTCATTCATTTGCATTTATCTAAATTATCATTCATTTATTTACATTCTTTAAATAATCATTCATTTATTTATTTTCATTAATCATTAATTTATTTCATTTTCTTTCACTTCATTACTTCATTAAAGCACTCATTTATTTACTTTATTATTCTGTTTGCTCATTCATTTCATTTACAGTGAAGCATTGTTTATATGTTCTCAAAGGAATTGTATGCGAAAAACTTAGTACATGTTAATATATATTAGACTCTATGGAGATCAATTCAAAAAGCATATAAATAATAAACACCTATAAAAGAGAAACTATAAACGAGGCTTCGTTTCATTCATTTAGTCACATTCATTTATATATATATTTTTCCATTTATTCATAAACTGATCACTCATTTAAATATTTATCATTGTTTTTTGCTTATTCATCTATGCATTTATCCCTTTAATTATTTATTGATTCATTCATATTCATTTAAACTTTCCTTTATTCATTCCTTTACATTCATCTTTCATCTAACTATTCATTTTTCATTCATTTTTGTTATTAATCATTCATTTCAATTTTTCACTGTATTAATTCATCGGCGCACTCATTTGTTTATTCAATTATTCATTTTCCTGATCATTCATTTCATTTACAGCGGAGCATTGTTTATATGTTCTAGAAGGAATTGTATTCGAAAAACTTAGTACATGTTAATATACATATTGGACTCTATCGGGACCAATTCAAAAAGCATATAAATAATAAACACGTATAAAATAGAAACATATAATTGGTGCTTCATTGCATTCATTTAGTAACATTCATTTATATATATTTTTTGTTTGATTTATTCATGAACTGATCATTTATTTAAATATTTATCATTGTTATTTGCTTATTCATATATTCATTCATTACTTTGAATATTCATTAAATCATTCATATTCATTCAAATTTATTAAACTTTCCTTTATTTACTCATTCATTTTTCATTTATCTAAGTTATTATTCACTCATTGATGTTCATCAAAATAATCATTCATTCATATATTTTCATTTTTAGTCATTAATTCATTTAATTTTTTCCCTTCATTCATTCAACGGCTCACTCATTTGTTTATTTAATTATTCTCTTTCTTGCTCATTCATTTAATTTACAGTGAAGCATTGTTTATATGTTCTCGAACTTGTATGCGAAAAACTTAGTACATGTTAATGTATTTATTGGACTCTATCGGGATAAATTCAAAAAGCATATAAATGATAAACATCTGTAAAAGAGAAACATATAAATAATGCGTGGCTTCATTCATTTAGTAACATTTATTTATATATATATTTTTTTGTTTCATTTATTCATGAACTGATCATTCATTTAAATATATTTATCATTGTTTTTTGCTCATTCATCGTTTTGATAATTTATTAGTTAATTCATATTCATTTAAACTTTCATTTATTCATTCATTTACATTCATCTAATTATTCATTTGGTCATTTATTTTCATTAATAATCATTATTTTTTTAAAACTTCATTAATTTATTGACCCACTCATTTATTTACTTAATTATTCTGTTTGCTCATTCATTTCATTTACCGCGAAGCACTGTTTATATGTTTTTGAAGGAATTGTATGCAAAAAAACTTCTTACAAGTACATGTTAATGTATATTGGACTCTATAAGGACCAATTCAAAAAGCATATATTTGATAAACACAATTGACCCTGCCTCTTGATCTCCCAAATGACGGGCCTGCAATTTTCAAAATTATTATCTTACTAAAATTCTCCATTGGATGGAAGTCTCTGAAATCTCTTATTGTGTGCTCCCATGACACAAGGGTGTCATCACATCACATTATTGGTTTAAGTACCATTTTAATTTTTTTACCATTACTCAATATAATTTATTCCAGTATCCATAGAATTGACTTATGGCCATTAATAGTGTGGATCTTTGTGTTTTGTATGAATCAATATTATATAATAGACCTATGCCAATGCGTAACAAAACAACCTGTTGTCCCAAATCAGGTTGAAAACATCAGAGAAGTCTGATTTGCAGTTGATCTGATGTGACTGAAAAATTGAATGAAAGCAATGTCGAATGAAAGCAATGTCATATACTGTCTGTCTGATGCTCAACATTCTTAGTTAAAAATATATCTGTTTGAAGACTACGGTATGCTGCTCAAAATGAAATCAAAGTAATACCTGCTACATGATCAAGAGAAAGAGAAAAATAGCTAAAGAACTAAATTACAAAATTGAGTTTAGTAGATAATTGGTTAAACATTCATGATGAACCAATATTATGTGTTGTTGTAATCACAAAAAAGGTGAAAATTATTTAGTTTATTATCCTCGTTGCTGATACTCATATGCAGATGCAACACCTCATAGAAGTTATGAAAAGCAATTTATTGAATGTGAAAATGAATTTAAGAGATTTGTGTTTAGTGTTGCAGTAGATAATTCTTACAATGTTATAAGTATGTGTATAAGCTGCTACATGATCGGGATTTTATTAATGGATGTACTGCACATGCCACAACAATTTGTTTTTGATCAACAGATGTAGAGCTTGCAATAAAATTGAGAAATTTAATGACATATCTAGCAATTGTAAGTCATGTCCAATCTGTGCTCATTTTTCTGAAAATAATTAATGCTGTTGAATGTAAATGCATAAAAAAAAGTACTTCTGTTATCTTCACTTCAAAGAGTTCAGCATCCATGGGAACTGTGCTAAATACAAAGAAATAGGGAACATTCCTCATTTTGAAATTATATAAAATAATTTTTGTTTCCAGAAGGAAGTGTGAAAAAAAAGTTGTGAATGTTTTGCTCATAATTAGTACCCAAAGGTTGATTTTTTGTTTTGTACGTGAAATGTTAACATTGAAAGCTTTATGAAATAAGCTCTTATAAAAAAGAAGAAAAAATATATCTTCCTATATTGTGTTCATGAATCAAAACAAACCTTGTTGTCTGTGTGGAACTTGAAAGTAAAGAACTTTGTATTTTAAAGAAACAACCAAAAAGCAGTATGCAAATTCAGGTAAAAATAGTCACATACAATTAATAAGTTCAGTAAAAATTCAAAACATGCCAATGCTTTAGTATTCTATGTGCTAGCTTCAAATCAGGGCTTAATTTCTAACACACAAAATATGGGAGCCTCTTGGGTGGATAGACTTTCATTTAAAGGGGGTCTTGCTGAAGAGGAGAAGGTTTTGGGTATGTACAATTTCTGAAACTTTGTCAATTAAAAAACGAAATCAGCTGTAAGAAGAAGGCACCAAGTACAGCGTAAATGTTACTGATGAATTTCATAAATAATGGAACAAAAGTAGTGTATAAAATATGTACTTTTAAAAATAATTAATAAATAGAAAAGAAGACTGCAGTTGCTTACATTTTATTCCTGAATTATTTGAACCCCTAAGTGGATGCATGATATTGTTGACGGCTCAGGGAGAGAGGAGGGGTCAAGACCCGTATGACCTTGACCTTTCCCTTGTAATCGTCCCTGGGAAGCTTCAGAGTTTTTGGGCCTTATTTCAGTCTTCAAATAGCCTAAATTCTGCCTTTACTGAAAAAATTCTTATAAAATTTTAACGAGATGTGAGAGCTGAGCTGCTTTGCAAACTATACCCTGTTTTAAACAAATTAATACAATGTTAACATTTGGGTAGGGAGGAAAATGTTTTTCGTTACATGAATCGAAGTCTTAACCTTTTGGATCTGGACTATTCGTATAGAAGTTTTCCTTTCGCGACACGCGGTACAAGTGTTGAACTGTAGATCCCTTTTCCTCTGAAAACAGGAAGGTGCAACGGCAAGCACTTAGGTTTTATAACTTCGCAATTTGAAAACAAAGCCGTAAGCCCCTTGTAAGGAAGGGAGAATAAATTCTAGGAAAAATCCCCTGTTCCAAAGAGTAGACGCGAAGATTTCAACCCTGTTCTCAAAGGAAAAAAAACTTGCCGTACAGCATGTGTACCACCTGGTTTTTAAGGGTTAACTCAAAATTTTAAATCTTAAAACACTTTCTCAAATTGTTCCTCTTTTATTGACTTCTCTAACCAATTGATGATGGTTGATAACTATAGACATTTCCTGTTTTTGTTTCAGATGTTGGACCAGCTACAGTAACGACTGATCCGGATTTATTTCAAAGACAGCTTAAGGACCTTTATGTTCAGGGGGGAGGCGACTGCCCTGAGATGAGCATAGGTGCCATTAAGTTGGCGTTGGAAGTGTGCTTGCCAAATTCTCACATCTATGTATTTACTGATGCACGAGCAAAAGATTATTACTTGCTAGATGACGTTCTGAAACTCATTCAGAGAAAACAAAGTCAGGTTTGTGTGATTTTTAATAGCTTTTATCTTGTAATTCCGTTAGGTGAAAATGAATTTAAACTAAAATAACGTATAATATGTAATGATTGAAAATGTAATAAATTAAATACTTTTTCAATTTGCATAGCATAGTATAAAATAACGTCTTTTGCATACAATTTTCTATTAAATGCAGAAAAGCTGCAAAGGCAATATAGTTCTATAGCAGAGAAAGGGAAAGTGTGACTTCGAGGTCTTCCGTGAGTTTATTGTGAGGACTTTATAAAAGTTAGCTCTTGTATTTATTTACATTGAAATAAGTTAAGTAGTGCGGTGAAAAAATGAATTTTAAAATTGTTGAAAAAAATTAATCTAGATGAGCAAATAGAGACAGATTTCCATGTCAAAAGTCAAACTATCGTCAGTTGTCATCTTAAAAGTTCAACTGTCAAGTACTGTATCAATATTCATTTACGTTTCAGTAGGAAGCAAAAGCCAATGTACCCTCTAAATTTTTCACCGGATTTAGAAATTTTTTATGTATTGTTGCTGTATGTTACTTTCTTATAACTTGTTATTAGTTTTTTTTTCTAATGAATTCTTCACAATGTAATTAAAAATACGTAGAGAGAAATGTTTCAAAATATTTCCACTTGAGTACTTTATTTGAAGTGGAATTCAAATATGAAGTTATTTATAAAAAATGTAACAGATAATTATGCTTGTGTAAAAATAAAAAAGTATTTTTACAGTATCAAGAACTTATAATAACAGGCAATAAAAATGAAAAACAATAAATGAACAACTATTCTTTTATCTATTACTACCATATGTTTGATGCAAAAAACTAATAAAACTGCAAAAAGCTATGACAGTTGCATAAAAGTTTCATTTGCAGTCTTATTAACTTATAGAACCTCTTTTCTTACTGCCCAATTTAAATGTGATTTCTAGCACAAAAAAGGTTTTCCGCCTCATATCTTAAAGAAAACTGAAGCGTTCTTAAACTAATTAATTGCTTCAACTGTTTTCAAAAATTAAAGTGTGAAAGGGATGTTTCCAAAACAATACTAGAGTTAAACTTGTAAATTTGAAGTTTTGTCATGTGAAAAAAAAATTTGTAATCAATTGCAAAATCATTATTTGTACTCTCAATATGTAGTAAAAAAAGCTACACACACGTGAAAAAAATTAACTAATTTTACGAAGCTATGTTTTGTTAACAGACAGTTGAATAAGTGTGTGACTGAAACAAAAGTGTGTATTTCACTGGTGTACAAGTTTTTTCCTTCTTCTGCATCTAACCATCAACAGCATCAAGACAATAGAATTCTTTCCAAATGTGTTGCAGCATGCCATGATCTTTTAAGTTGATTGCACATCTTGTCTGCTGTCTACAAGGTCCAGTGGACCTTGTAGCTAAAGCGGGACCAGCCCGAAAAAACCCACTATGTTGGTTTACACTTTCCGGTCTAACCCTGAGCTCAGCTCAGGGTGCCGTTTTTGTTGAGAATGACTAAGCCCGAGCTTAGTTCGGGGTCAAGTTTGAGCTACTCTAGCTATGAAAATACTGTTTTTTTTCGTTTCAATCCTTTTTAGATATTATCTATGGACCTTTTACTTTCTTAAAAAAAAATGATACCACCAATCAGAATTAACTGCAGGAGAGGCTTTAGAATTGAGGCTTATACGATCTTATTTCGAACCATGTGGTATTGCTCTTTGTGCACACACCAAAGCAAATTTTGCAAAATAATGTGTGTTTGAAAATTAAATCTTTTTTTTTAATATTTGTTCAAGATTTGGGTAAGTTTTTCATTAAATTTGCGCATATTTTCATGGTCAAAAAGGATATTTTCCTATAAGAACTTTTTTTTCAAGTTCCAAACATGCATTTTTCGACAATTTCTTACTAAATATTAATTGTTGTTTCACTTAAATAGGTCTTTCATCATGAAAGAAAACATTTTGAAGTATTTAATAAAATTAAAATTACCAACATTAACTTTTTCTAAGTATTTTTTTTTTTAAAAATAAGCGACAAAAACCCCCAGTCTGGGGGGAGATGTGCGATCGAAAAGGCTCAGACTTGAAAGTGTTAAGGTTTTTTTTCCCGAAATTTATTGCATATTTAAAACATTTATTTCAGAAACAAACTAAATAAATTACGAATATTTTGATTCACACTAAGCCTAGAAATTGGTAGTGATCAATTTAGTTATAATATGTAGTTTGTTATAATATTTAGTCTTGGTCAGTACCTGGTCCAGAAATTGCCATCATCCTTTCCTGACAGTTTATTGGGTATCAAACACAAAACTGCCCGTGAATTTCACTCATTTTTTTTTTTTTTTAACTTGACAGATCAAAAAGCAAACATTATTTCAATTTATAAATTCAATTCAGTATCAAATTTAAAAAATTCAATATTACAATGTTTATTCCAAATTTGTCGAAGAAGTTTTTAAAGAGGTCACAGTGACCTCTCTTCAGGGCTCCCCTGATTTTATGAAATGTAAAAGTAGGTGTACAATAGAGAATGATAATAAAATGATTCTTGAAAAAGCCAGGGATTTTCATCAAAAACCCAGGCGGGCTGGACTTTTTCAAAAAAACTCGTTTTTTTTTTCAAACCCTGGCTGTCTACAATCACCTGGTATTGTGGACTGTGATGAAGCATATTAAAAAACTGGAGGATGCATTCATTTCTTTTCTTGTTCAACCAGTTTTCACAACTTGGCATATTTCTTGATTAGATTCATTTCATTGATAGTTGAAAACACCGTATAGTTTTTAAAAAACTAAAATTGTGTGTACCCCATTTTCTGGTTCAGTAAAACAACAAAATGCTTTAGGTTGTATTTGTCATGACTGGTGATTGTGGCAATCATTCCCATCCAGGATATCAAGCTTATGAACGAATAGCATCTACAAGCTCTGGGCAAGTTTTCCACTTAATGAAGTCTGATGTCGATGAAGTAAGTGTGCAAATTGTCATTTAATTAAAAGACACTTTTAATTTTGTTTTCTCTTTTTTTATCCTAATGCTTATGGCTTTTCTTCATTGTGCTTTCAAAATTTTAATTGAGAAAACAATTCTACCTAAATCTTATCTATTGTGTGCTGTATAAAGAAAATAAGGATTTGAAAATGAAAAGATTTTATTGTGTATTCATTTTTAGGTGCTAAATTTTGTTCGAGTCTCTCTGCAAGCGAGAAAAGTCAATCTGTTTGCTGTGGACAGAAGTGCTGGAGATTTGAAAGAGTTTGAGTTTGATGTGGATAATTCCCTTAGAGAATTTACAATTTCTGTATCTGGAGAAAATCCTATGATAACAGTTATAAATTCTAGAGGTGAATTATTAACATATTTCATTCAATTTATTCATGTATTTCAGCACATTTTATTTATAAAAAATATTTTTGTTAGTGTATTTAATTTTTGCCTGCAATTTAGCATTTTTATTATTGATTAATAATTTCTACATTTTAATAATTATTATGTAAGGACTCTTCCTGCTGCAAAAAACAAGTCATTTACAAAATGAAACAACATCTTAAATGCGTAAGATGCTGCTGATAGAGAAAAAGTTAATGAAGCACAATTAATTGCAAATATTGCATAGATGTTTTTAGAGGTTACAAGGAATAAAGGAACCTTATTTGCAATGCAAATCACATGAGCTTATGGTTGAAAGACAAATTTTGCCCTATCTACAATCGTACATAGTATTTAGTCTACTATTATGACACAATAGCAAAAAAAGAAAACCTTCATTTTCCTGACTTGATTCTGTTAAACCACCTTAAAATTTGATTAGTCTAAACTCGGTGATATATCTAGGTATTTTTTTTTCGTAGACCTGAAAATACTCTTTAGTATCTTTTGAAGAAAGAAATTGGTTTTGGAAAATGTACAAAAGCAGCAAGGATCGTAATAGTGATTATTTTAGAAAGAAAAATCAATTTTTCAATGATGAAATGGAATGTTGTAGTAAAAGAGAAGAAATGTGTTACGTTTTGAATTTAAACATTTTGAATATTTGACATTTTGCAGTGAGAAAAATGTTTTAAAATTCCGATTGCTTTCTTTCTTTCTTTTCCACGGGGTACAATTGATTTTAAAATGCACAACATCAAAATATGCTTGACTAAATTTGTGAGGCATTATTACAATTTTCGGTGCATGAAGTACACTTGTTGAATCGTTAAAAGGACTCTTGAGTCTCTCAGAAGGACTTTTGAAAAGAGACATATGAGTGCACTGGGGTTAAATTCTTCAAATGTTGCTGAAAAATATTGCCCCCCCCCCCTACTCTGAATTTTTCGCATCATTTTTCTAATTTAAAATTCTACAAAAAGTTCTCTGAGGCTGATTTAACAAAAATATTTGCATTAGCAAATAATGCTAGTATCCTATATCTAAAATTGTCCACTTGACTCTCTTCTCATGTTCAACATTCTCGTCATTTAGAGGGGTGGGGGGGGGGGTCCCTGGCTTTGAGAAATCAATGTATTTACATATAAAATTGCATTGTGCTTGCACCCTTTGCCCCTCTCTCCCCCTCTGAAATTTTTTTTAATGACATTGCCTGATGCTCAGCAAGACCGAAAATCCAAACTTTGTGTTTCTGTTGCATAAAAGAAGCTCTTTGCTTGACATCACATTTTTCAGTTTCTTTTTTATCTTAGTTAAACATGTATCTCTCCTCACCAGTGGCGTATCCAAGGGGGAGGTTTAGGGGTTTAAACCGCCCCCTTGACGAAAAATTAGCTTCATCCTGCACTTTTTCCTCCCACATTTCCTTGAAAAAAATCACGCAGAGCAAAGAGCAAACATGCTTCACTTGTCACAGAAACATGTTTTTCCGGCCCAACTCTGGTTTTCTCTGTGGATCTGAGCACAAAGGGAAGAGGGGTGATCTTGACCTTGGCAGTGAAAAGGTGACCTTTTGTTGCTTGGTCATTTCTCTATTGGCAAGAAAAGTTGATGAGGAATGTTTGAACGGTTGGGGGCGGGACGTAGAAAGGGGAATAGGAGGGGATGAAATAAACACTGGGGACAGCCAGCAGAATCCTTGTAGAAAAAGTGGATGCTTTTAAAATACGTACGCCGTCGATTATTTGCTCTGCTCTCTGCTTCGCTATTTTTGACGCATATTTTTGTGTGTTATAGTCTCTCCGAGTATAGTTTACTTATGATTTAAGTTAAAGGATATTTCTGCAAAATGTCTAAACGGTCGATGACACCGATTACGCACTTTTTTTGCAAAAAGCCACGCCCTAGTGAGAACAATGCACATTTAGATAATTTTGATGACCAACCAAAATCACCTGCAAGTGCAAATATTTCTGCCGAGCTTGTTCAGAAAACCACTTCGTGTATTGAAAAAGAAACATCTTTTTCTTCTATGTTGAAGGATGACACAAAATCCTCTGTATCTGAGGGATTGGAAGTAAATGCTGCCGATATTTCCAAACGCGTCATTGAAGCGCATCCTTTTGATATTGGACTTTATGCTGGAAAGGGCGTGTCTGATGAAAAGCAAAAAATAGATGTTCTCCACAATATTTGGGAGCCCAGTCCAGACTTTGTTTATCCTATTAAAGGGAAAAGAAATCTACGATTCCAAAATAAATGGCTTTTTCGATGGAAATGGATAGCCTATTCCAACTTCCAAGATGGTGCATTTTGTAAGTATTGTGTGCTCTTCGCACCGAGTGATGGTGCTGGATCTGGGAAGCAACCTCTGGGTCAGCTTTGTAAAACAAAATTTGATAATTGGAAAGATGCTGTGAAGAAATTTACTGTTCATCAAAACTGCTTGTATCACCAGAAATCGATAGAGATTGCAGGAACATTAAACGACATCCAGAATGGGAAGAAGAAGTCGATCGACGAGCAAGTAGATAATGCATTGGTCAAAAGAAAATTAGAGAACAGGAAAAAACTATCTCCTATTATTGAAACTGTTCTGTTTTGTGGTGTCCAAGGCCTTGCTCTGAGAGGACATAGAGACTCGGGAAGAATTATGGTTGACGAAAAAACTGATATAAACGAAGGGAACTTCCGAGCTCTGCTGCGTTTTCGGGGCAAATGCGACCCTACATTAAAACAAATGCTAGAAAATAGCGATGGAAATGCCCAGTATACAAGTCCACTCATTCAGAACCAAATTGTCGAAACATGCAATGAGCTAATTTTGCAAAAGCTGGTCAAGGAAATTAATAACGCTTCCTGTTACTCAATCCTCACTGATGAAACGACTGATATAGCCTGCATAGAGCAATTATCATTGTGCATGCACTATATTGATTCGGAAAACTGTGTTTTGAAGGAGAATTTTTTGCAGTTCATTCCAATCACTGATGTAACTGGTAAAGGAATAGCTGCGGCGATTGTAGGTAAACTACACTCACTAAAGATCGACACTAAAAAATTGAGAGGTCAAGGCTATGATGGGGCTGCCTCAATGGGAGGAAAATTAAAAGGTGTGCAAGCCCACGTGAGAGAGATTGCTCCATCAGCTCTTTACGTTCATTGCTCAGCACATAGTCTGAACCTAGCCGTATCCACCGCATGTGATGCTTTAGCAATAAGAAATTGCATGAGAACTATAGCCACATTGTATGATTTTTTAAATACTCCGAAAAGGCAGCATTTGCTAACAACAGCCATTGATGAAATGGAAATGTGCTCTTGCCGAGAGAAATTAAAGAAGCTCTGTGCAACACGTTGGCTGTTGAAGTACGATTCAGTGACTGCACTAATCGAGCTTTTTGATCCTGTTATCGAAACACTTCAAACTATTTCAGAGTGGACTGATAAAGATTCATCTGCTAACGCCAATTCTCTTATGTGCACAGTATTAAACGGCCCTTTTATTATTTCACTGTATTGTATACATAAAGTGTTCGCCTTAACCATGCCTTTATGCAAATTTCTACAGAAACCAACCATCGATTTACTTGAAGCTGTAAATCTTGCTGAAGACATCAGAGCAGAAATAAATACTATGCGGGAGAACGCAAATGAGGAATTTTCGAAAATATTTTCATCAGCTTCTGAAGTTCTGCAAAAGTTTGGGACAGGTGTAAATATTCCACGACAAGCTGCAAGGAAAACTGATTCTGAACATTTTACATCGACGACTCCAGAAGCATATTTTCGAGTAAACGTTTTCATTCCATTTCTGGATTCGTTTTTGACTCAGTTAGACACTCGCTTCCTGATGCATCGAAAAGTTCTACTGAGTTTCCAAAGTATTATTCCTACCGTTTCTTCAGTTTCAGAAATGCCAAAATTTGAAACATTCGAAGAACTTACGAAGTTTTATGAAGATGATATGGATGGTGACGAGGAAGATTTAAGAATCGAGATGTCCTTATGGTACAAAAGATTAGCAAGGCTAAGCCAAGACAATATTACCCTTCCAAAAACTGCAATTGAAGCTCTTGCTGTATGCAATAAAAATATCATGCCAAATATTTGCAAACTGTTAGAAATATTAGCTGTCCTTCCAGTTTCAACGTGCACAAGTGAAAGGTCATTCTCAACTCTCTGTCGACTGAAGAACTACTTGCGCAACTCCACCGGCAATACAAGGTTGAATGGTCTTGCTCTTCTGAACATACACAGAAATGCCACCCCAACAGTAGAAGATGTTTTGAACGAATTGGCAAAAACTTCTCGTCGGCTAGACTTCGCTATGTAGATTGATGAATCAAATTTTAGTTTTCTGTAGCAGTTTTTGCCCTGAAAAATTGATCGTCGACAATTAAAGAGTTTGATAATTTAATTGGTAATTGGTGAGTCCGTTTTTTGCTTTCTATTTTTTTACAATTATTTCATGATATTTTAAAAGATTGTAAATTTTGAGAATAATTATTTGAAGCCATTTGAAAATATTTTAGTTTAAAAAAAGGATTTGTTGTAAAAATTATGAAATAGCGTGATTGCAAAGTCACGTAATATATATATATATATATACTAGTTGACTTGGCAAACGTTGTTTTGCCATATAAATAATTTCCTAGTAATTTCTAGTGTAGACAAAAAATAGGTTACTTATTGTAAGTATGTATGTATGTATGTATGGTAGAATGTGTATATTATATGTATGTAAGAATGTGGTATATGCGTGAGATAAGCATGGAGCGCTATGAACGATGAGGGAATATAAAAATAACAAAAGGCAAACATTATTTTTAAGTTATTATAATTTATTCCTTAAAATTATATATCATTAATTAAACAATTACGACAGTAACACTATTAAACAATATCAATCTCTTAATGCTATAGCGTGAACAATATTTTTTGTTAGTCCATCTTTAGCTAACACAAACAAACTGGATGGTTTACCCACTCCAGAGCATGCCACGTATAATTTTCCGTGTGAAAAACATGGTGTTCTCAAATCTAAGCCACAAACAGACATCGTTTGACCTTGGGATTTGTTGATAGTCATTGCAAATGCCAATCTAATCGGAAACTGAATACGTTTGAATTGAATTGGCACAACTGTAGGTATAATAGGAATACGTGGTATGAGTATATTTTCACCTCTGAACTTGCCATTTAAAATCCTCGCTTCGATCAGGTTTTTCATTAATTTTTGAATGACTAATCGCGTACCGTTGCACAGCCGGGGCGGGTTCAAATTACGAAGCAAGATAATTAAAAATTAACATAATATAATTGATAGTGTATATAATTTTTGAAAAAATAATATAAGTGCCGCAAATCAAAAACCATTTATTGCCACAATCGATTCAAAGCCCCCAAAAATGGCGCAAACGTCCATAAGAAAATTCTACAGCATCGAAGGACCCCATTGCCAATTTTAACAAAGATCCGACCAAAACTGTCATTTTGTACTATAAAAAAATATGGGGTAGATCCCCATGAGGGGATGTACATGCATAAGGACATTACAATCATTAAAATCATTCAAAAAAAAAAAACATGCAGCTGTCGAAAAAATCCTTGCGGGCCTGGATTCGATCTCATTCCATCAGGAACTTCAACCTGACGCGCATAACCACTTGACCATCGGGTCGCTCATTGAAGTAAGGATTTACGATAACACATATTGTTTTAAATGACATGAAATGTTAGTTTTTCGATCATAACTTTTTTTTCTAGTGAACAAATATCGTCATATGAGTACATGGTACCTAAGTTACACCATCTCCTATTGATTAAAAAAAATCGTCCAAATCGGTTCAGTAGATCAGATGTTATGTGCGAACAAAAAAAATTTAGGGGTGGACGACCCCTAACATTTAGGGGGATGAAAAATAGATGTTGGCCGATTCTCATAGATACTGGATAAGCACAAAAAATTTCATCAAAATCGCTCAAGCCGTTTCAGAGGAGTATGGCAACGAAAACTGTGACACGAGAATTTTATATATTAGATATATATATATATATATACTAGCCGCTTCGGCAGCACCTCGAACCAATGCAAAAAAATCGGCGCTAACGCGCCTCGAATTCATCGAACCAATGCCTCGAATTCCTCGAATCAATGTCGGGAACTCGATATATGTGTGTAAATTAAAAATCGTCGGAAGATCGAACCCCCCCCCCCTTGAAAAAATCCTGGATACGCCACTGCTCCTCACACTAAAATTCTTGCTATTTATCTTTATTTTGCCCAGCTACAAAAGTTTTTAGTGTCCTCAATTTTATTTATTTTTCATTATTTCATTTTAGGTGAAGTTATAGATCAAAGAAAAGGATTATTAGAACTTCTCAATCATAAAAACATCAGCATTGTAAATATTAAGGATCCTGAGCCTGGTCGATGGAAATTACGAATAAATAGTGAAGCATCTCATACAATACGGGCCACTGGCTTGAGCACAATTGATTTCGTCCATGGCTTCTCCAGACAACCAACAGCAACTCTGAAGGAAACATATCATAGGCCTCTTAAAGGTTTGAAACTGTTATTGTTAAATTCTTCAGTACTTTTTAAATCAATGCATGTGCTTGCATTTTTTGTCAGATAAAATAAGTAGAGATGTTTAATATAAATAGATATTGGGTTGAAATAAATGACAAACAACAGTTCATATACTTCAGCTGCTAACTTTGCAACATTGTTTCTATTGTTGCTTTCATTTAAGAGCAAAGTTTCTTATAAGAGAAAAATTGTACTAAATGTTTTTCCAAAATGCTTAATTGCTCTAAATTAAAGTATTGACCTTGCAGTGGTTATGTTAAAATTAATTTCTATAATGCATGCTACTAAGTCCTCGACTCCAAAACATAGTATTCACTGTCAGAAATATTCATTGTTATGTACACATATAGTTATTGACAAAAATAACAATTTTATAAGAAATAGGATTTAATATTTAATGACACCTTTTCTTATAATATAGTTTTAAAATATAATACTGATGAAGCAAATTTCAAATTAAACTGGCTTTTGTAACATAAGTAACTTAGTTTTGTTAACTTATGTGTATATGCTTGAACTCTATAGGTTTCAAATTACTAATACAAAAGAATATAATAAATGATTGACTTAGTGCAGGGGTGGCCAACCTTTTTAGGGAGAGTGCCACTATCTGGAGAAAAAAAGCTCATTGTGCCACATTGTATTTTTCCAACAAACTGAAAATTTATAAAAAGTTTTTAAAAATTTTTAGGTTGGCTGACTATGTAATTCTTACTCAAATGAAACATTTTTTCTTGTAAATCTGAGCAATTGAAATCTAAATGATACTAAAGATAAAACAAGTCCGAACTTAAGCGTTATCATAATAAACACTTTTATAAGTTCTGTCAGTTGGCTTATGCTTAAGAAAGAAACAAATGACATCAAACGTTCTATTCTAAAAATTAAACAGTCAGTACTTAATGTGGTTTATGAGTCTGTATCTTTTTTACCAAGTTTTTAATTTTAGTATTAGTTCTTGAGAATCCTAAGAAGTTTAAGTGTTTTAAGTGCTATCAATTAATATTCAACGGTATTTAGATTTTTCTGCATTCATAACAAAAAATATTTGTTTAGAAGCGTATTTTGAACCAAATCTACAACAGCATCAGACGGCTAAAGTGTGTAAATGTGAAAAAAAATTTGTTGGTACAAATTTCCAAATTTCTATATAACGTGGATGACTTTCTGTTGAAGTAAGCTCTTATATTTGATTACCAATGCAAAAGGTCAGTAATTCTGATTTGGATTTCAGAAGGGTAACAAGTAGTGTCTTGCAGAGAAATAGACAAAGAATTTGAAAAGATCAGCATTTTTTTATGATCCTGAAAATCATCAAACCTAACACTGAATGTATACTTAAAATAGGTGTAAAATTTTCTCCATATATCATTGGAAAATTATTAAATTTGGGTTGATACTTTCAGTATTAAATTTAATGTTTTATTCTTTTTTCTCCAAAGTAGAGAAAAAGAAACTGAAGTTTCATCATAAAAGAATGTAGATGGCCTATACTGGTTTAGGAAACTCTTTTTGTACTATCTTAAATTTAAATTACTTAAACGCCGGATAATAAAAGATGACATAGCTAAATTCATTTGCTTTTCTTCATTCCTAAGTAGCAAGTCCTCATTGCTTTCCTTCCAGACATTTAAAAAAACACACTCCTTAAAATTGTAAAATCTTTTGACTATTTTTCCTATTGTACATTTCAGTGAAGGAGAAACCTCCATGCTCTCCTCTTTCTCCTGGGAAAAGTTCACTAAATATTCAGAGCTCTAATTCGTAGTTTGTTAATACAGTGAGCTCTACAGGGTCACCAGCAGAGAAAAAGTCTCATTCTTTGGCAAGGAGTTTCTGATAATAATTCGATGATATTTTTGAAGTTTTTTCCCCAAATTATTTTCAAGCAATGTAACAAGTTACAAATGTTTCAAGCAATGTAATTTAATGATCTTCATTTGTGCAACCGTACCAAGAAAATTTTGTTCAATCTGGTTTCTTAATTTTACTGGCAGAGTTAACTTTTTTAAAAAATTTCATTACCCGTAGCTGAAACTAATGCAGATCAAGAATTCATTCTGCAGCATCGAAAGTTTCATTCGTGTCAAATACAAATATGCTTTACAAAGCATTGTCTGTAGTGTCACAGCTTTTGTTGGATATCCGAAGCTAACGCTAAATACTTTGCAGTATTGTAGTTAAGATAATTTGTGTAAGCCAGCTTCCTGACACTTAATCACCATAATATCATTACATTTATCAGTTCAAGGGTTTTAGTTTTTATCAATATTTTTGAGATCGACATTTTTCCCTCAATTTTGGAATTTTTTCAAAAATTCTTCGCGTGCCACAGTAACTGCTCTACCGTGCCACATTGTGGCACGCGTGCCGCGGGTTGGCCACCCCTGACTTAGTGGGACTAAGAGAAGACTTTTAGTTATTTAAAGTTGATTAGAGTTTAAAAATAGTACAGTTCTTAAGAATAAATTAATAGATAGTGACATTTTAAGTATAAGCATATTGGAAAATGTTTACTTCTATATATTTTTTCGAAGTTATGACTTCTAAAAGTAGCTAATATTAAAATATGAGGTAAAAAGTTCAGGAGAAATTAATTTAAAAAAAAGCATTCTAATAATTTGACAATTTTTTTTAAATGTTTTATGCAATTCATTGTAAGAGCTTTTCATGCAGTTATTTCTATTACAATTATGGGGGTAAAACTTCTTTTTTTTACTTTTTTCTTAAAAACTTCTACTGTATAAATGTTTAACTTATGCTCATGATGATGAGCATAAATTGAACATCAGTATAAATATTCAATTTATGCTCATTGCACACACACACACATCCTGTTCAATTTTTTCTCATTGCTCTGTAAATATTTATGCTTATATTACCTGAAAATTTTTAATGTATTTTTTAAATATTTTTAGGTGCACCTACTTATTTATTGGTGAATGCAACAGATTTGCCTGAACCAGCAACGTTTAAAAATGTAAAAATTGTTGATTTGGAAGGAAATAACTTGCAAGACATTCCATTGTACAGGTTTCCAGGAACTAATTTATTTAATGCAACTACATTTTTCCCTCCAAATGAATATTTTTATTTGAAGGTAATTTTTATTGCGATAAAATTTAATTTGTTTCCTTTATTTTCTTGCATTTAATATGTATGACTTTTTATATAATGTAGGTGGCTGGTGCAGATGAATATGGTTATCCTATTGAACGCACAACATCTACTGCTATTAGTGCTCAGTTACCTGGTATGTATTGTTACTTTTTCATCAGCTTTCCTCCTTTCTCTCCCCCCCCCCCTAAAAATGTTGGATAAAGTATGCAAATAAACTAATTTCTGCCTTTTTCAAAAAAATTATAAATCTGCTCTACAGAAATAGGTTTTTCTTATATAGTTGACCCAGACATTCCCAATAAGTAGGAAAAGTTGAATTACAAAGTTCATGATTGAACTTCAATGTTTGTAAAATGTAAATAAATGAGCCACGAGCACACTTATGGTATTTAAACAGTGTGTGTTTACGAATTGTTTTGCTGCTTAAAAAAGATAAATCTACAACAAACAAAATCAGTTGCATATTACTATTTACAGTTTTTTAGTTTTTTGTGAATTATGCTGCATGTACTGTGGGCCTCGCTTAAACGAATATTTTCGGTTCTAAGAAATACTATTCGATTAAGAGGGGTATTTGATTAAGCAGGGATCTTTAACATTGTCTCTATGTCATGGGAAATATTCGCTTATGAGATATTTTATTCGAATAAGCGGGGTATTCGTTTATCCGTTACCCGATTAAGCGGAGAGGACAGTATTTCTAATGATTGATTTTACTACATAGCTGCCTTTTTGTTCTGATAAAAAAAGCTTTTTGTAAAAGTACAGACTTACACTCTGTTTTGATATGAAGTCTTCTTCTGTAGAGGTTGGTTTATTTTGAGTTCCCTCTTACTTTAGGTTTGGTCCTGCAAGTAGTCGTTATTTTGGTGTGTTACTGTAGAGCTTAAGTAACATTTCTTTTCGATGTAAGGTCCAGTGTTAGAAATAAGCGGTCATTAGTCGCATTTTGCGATCAAAAATTTTGATTTGACGCCTGAATTACCATCACTAGGTGCCAAGTTTTATGCCTAAAGCTTTAAATCGCATTAGAGCTTTTTTCTTTTCTGACTCATTGAGACCAAGACCCATGGTTGATCCAAATAATAAAGTTATAAAAGTTATTTTTAAATGCAATCAATTTTGTTTTAGAAAACTATCTTCTCCTACATATTTTAGTTCTTTTTAAAATATGCTATCGACATTGTGGAGTATTTCTATTTTTAAAAATTTGTTTAAATACATAGATATTTGATTCATTAAAAATGACACCTAGACTAGGAGAATCTCTATTTTTTAACATTTAATTATATTTGGATACATATAGGCCTATAATTTATAAACATGGCACCTATGTTGTCCATTTTGATGCCTAAAAATTATACTAGGTGTCATCATGATGCCTTGATTAAAATTCTTGTTTCTAACACTGAAAGATCCTTTAGCCCTTCTGTAGGGAGTTGACTACTTTTCAGAGCCCAATTAATGTGTTCTGCCCTGTTTCATAACAATTTAATGTTTTATTATTTTCATTTAAAATATCTGTTTAATAATTTATGCACTGCTATTTGTCAAGTCTTTTACTTTGATTTGTGTGCTGTAAGGCATTCGAGACTGCCTGTTGAATCAAAAAATTGAATCATATGCATAAGTGTAATAACCAGAATTAAAAATATAATGAAATGTTTAAAGAAGTAATTTACGTCTTATTTTTCCTTTATGAAATTTATGTACAGTTATTCAATAACTAACTGAGAAGTTAGAATGTATAAAACCTATGGTTTCTTTTTTTTTCTTTTTTTACTGTTAAAGGGACAAGTACTGGGTTGTGAAGTTCTTTACTAATGTTTGGTCTGGCCAAATGTTCAGCTACATGATATAATTAATGTTTGGTTAATCCAAATGTTCAGTTAGATAATCTAATGGTTTGGCCTAAAAGAAAAATAGTGGCCAAATATTCATTACATCCCTTGTTAAAACTTGCTATATTTTGCACACAGATGTACCAGAAGTGAGTACAAGATCTCGTATGAATGGCTACTATGATGAAGATGTTGATTTGAGGTGTTACATTCAGTCTTTAGTTCCTTTTTCAGTAATATGGTATAAAGATGGAGTTCCAATTAGCCAAGAACAACGTTTTCCGTGAGTATTAAATACATTTTTGTTTTGAAAATACTTTTGATACCTGATGTTTTACATCTTTGTTGTATGATTAATTAATTATTAATATACTTTACTCTACAATAAATAAGAAACGCATTTTTTGTATAGCACTTTTATGCTCATAATTTTTTATTCATTGATTATGCCCCCCTTTAATATTGTAACTTTTTCTTACATTATTGTTTTTTTTGTAAAATTTTGTTATAAAAGTCCATTTGTGCGTGTCAACCCATCAAAATTTCTGGAATCTCTCTGATCAAATCATATTATGTAAAAAAAATAGCTTTGGTAGAATCCTTTTTACAGGCAATAAAAATATTGAATTTATGAGTTCAGTGCAAAAGAAGTAGATAATTGACAATAGGTACAAACTTGATTCCCATATATAATGGCGATAATAATAAGAGAAAAAGTTCTGAATCAGCCAAAAATTTTAAATTGCACATTAAAATGCATTATTTTCCCACAAAATTGCAAATGGTAATTATGTTTTTTTTTTTTTTTTTTTTTTTAAATTCGTTGCTATAGTAAAGTGCACAATATTAGAAACTATGCTTTCAAAAGTAAATTTTTGTAGTAAGGAATATGCATTATTCTCTAGTCCATAAGTTATATTGCAATTTATTTTCAAACTTTACTAAATAAATCATTAAAAATGGTAGATTTAAATTTGTAACTGCATATTAGTTTCACTAATAAATGTTATTAAATTTCTGTGAAGAATTTATAAAGAAATATTTATATAGTTCAGCCCTGCTCTTTCTACTCATAAGCCCACATCTTAACTTTTGTTTGGATTTGTTACTCATGCAGTAAAGTGATTAATTTTTGTTTCTTTCTTTTTAATTTCAAAATTTTTAAAACAATTGATTCAACTTACATATTTTAGACAAACCACTGAAGTAATTTTGACTGTGCCTGAAGTGACCTTGTTGTCCGAGGGATTTTACTCTTGCAATGCATCTAATATTGCTGGGAAATCGTCTAGTGTTATATTCCTTGATGTGAAAGGTATTTTTATTCATTTGTTTTAATATACAAAAAATGTTAACAATTAGTCTGAGTTTAACTGTTGCTTAAAATACCCAAAAGAATGTTTGTTGAAAGATATTAAAATATGGATGACTGTAACATAGTTTTAAATATATTATCCAAGAGGCATTAAGCTTATTCCAATCAGTGGTTCCCAAAGTGGTCCACAGGGACCTCCAGGGTTCCATGCCGGTCTCTAATGGGTCCATATCTCAGCAAAAGAAAAAAACTGGGCATGTATGAGATGCTAATAGGGGTCCAAGAGCCTGAACATAGCTTAGACATATTTTAACTAAAATTTACACAATCTATAAGTGTACTAAATTTACATTACTTGTGAATTTTGAAAAGTTTATGAGTGATTACCTTAAATGTGATAAATATTTAGCCTAAGGTGTAAAAAAATGTTCCGTCTAACCATTCTTGTAACGAGAAATATTCTTTTTTGTACACTTATTTCTTCCAGTAATAATACCACAATTGTATTTTGTGCCATTTTAATTAGTAAAAGTACCCATGAAAAGTTATTTGTTTTTTCTTTTAATTTTCCACTTCATAGTAAACTATCAGAATGTCTCTTATATTATCAAAAATGAAAAAAGTTTAAAGTTGACTGTTAAAAACTTTAGTGTCAAGAGTTTTCCAAAACCCTCAGTGCAAAATTTCACTCTATCAGGTAATTTTTAAATTTCTCCTGTGATATTTCCATACATTCTGCTTTTATGTAATGATTTTAAAACACCTTGGACTAAACTTAGGCTGATAATTCACGATTTTGAGACAATTAAGTTCAAATATTACTGTGCCTTACTGTTTGGAACTAGCACTACATAGGCAGCCCATGAGTTTTTTGAAAAATTCATAGTAAAATTTAAAATTTTTGAACAGAGACAAGAGTTCCTTGCCAGTCAAGTATATTAGTAGATAAAAAAAATCATGCCGACATGTGTTTGGAAAACATGTGTCGTAGTGCCTTTCTTCCTAAGGGCACTCGCCTCATTTCAAAAACCCTTTCTTAGCTTCAGGATTGCACTAACAATGCTGACTTTACTGATTGCAAAGGGAATTCTCTAAAAGAGCTTTTTCCAGAAAAGAATTAATTGACTGAGCAAGGAACTGCAGAGTAAAACTCAGAAATGGGCAATGTGAAAGAATATTGGTTACAAAAAGTGGACTAGAATAACAAGTGGAAGTTGACTTATAAACAGGGTGGCCACAGACCTGGAAAACAGGGAAAACCTGGAATTATCAGGGATTTTGAAAATTCTGGAAAAATCAGGGAATAATCAGGGAATTTGGGAACAAATCAGGGAAAATTAAATCAGAACTTCAGTCCATAATTTTTCAACTCTAATGTGTTAAAAACTATTACATCTTTGATAATCTAAGGACATCTCAGGCGCTTACTAGATAATTTTCCAAAACCGTCGTGAATTGTTTGTAAACAAAGAAGTAAAAAGGTAATTGCAGGGTTGTTTTTTTTTTTAATATGGAGAGTTAAAGGGGAGGGGAGGTTTGGAATTTCTTCCTTGGAATATTTTAAAAAATGCTGAAGCCTGAAAAATTCAGGTTGTTTTTAGTGATGTAAAGTGATGGGGGGGGGGGGAGGAGTGGTTTTGGTAAAATTACAACACTGCAGTCTTAAAAATGCAAAATTTAAGCAATCTTTGGTGAGCTTAAGAAACAGGTTTTGACTGTTGTAATCCAAATGAAAAAAAATAACTCTGCAGCATTAAAAGCTAAATTTTTGGCTACTTTTGAAAAACTTAAAAAGAGGGGATTCGGAGACTTTCTGCCTAGAAATGTTTGAAACTAAAAATGAGGGAAGAGGGGGCGTGTAAGACTTTTAGTAGTTGGTGATCTAAATGTATAGAAGGGACGGGGGTGCTTGAGAAAGAAAGAAAGTCTTACAAATGGAAATTTAGATCACCTTTCGTGAACTTATAGGAAGGAGTTCAAGGTACTTTCTTTAAGTTTTGTGTGTTGCTGAAGTATTAAGAACTCTGTTTCAGGCTACCTTTGTGTGAATTAAAGAGAGTGGAGGATCTCTCTAGAAAATTTTCAAAACTGAAATCTTAAATCTTTTGTGTGGTGTCTTAGGCAATGTCTAAGTAACAAAGGAGAGGCTTTTTGTTGAAAAAATCCAAAACTTGAGTTTTAAAGATGCAACTATATAGGCCACCTTTCATGAGAATTTTCATGAGGTTCTAGGCTTGTACTGGAAGTTTTTGAAGCTGGATCTGCTCAAACTTCCCAGTGAGCTATCTTTCAGTACTTAAAAGAGAAGGTATTCGTTTGATACCTTTTATTTTTTTTAAATTTTAGTTGCAGTCTTAAAATTTTAACGTTGTCTTTGGGGCTATAAAGATAAGGCTTTTGCATTTCCTAAAAAAAAATTCCGAAACCGAAACGTTAAAAACCCAAATTTAAGCCATCTTCTGATGAATTTAGGGAAGGGTTTAGGGGGCTCTCTCTCAAAAATGCTTTGAAGCTGAATTATTAAGAACTCTAAGCTATCCTTGTGTAGCTCAAGCAGGGGGAATTTTGAGGCTCTCACCCAAAAACTTTTAAACATTGAAAGTTTAAAGCTTTTCGTTGTGTTTGGTAAAGTAAATTTTGGAGAGAAGGGAGTCTGGTTTAGAAAAATATCTGAACTGGAGGCTTTAAAATGCTGATTTGGACCATCTTTAGTGATAGTAGGAGATTTCAGGCATTCTCCCCCTGAATGTGTTTCACAATTGATGATTCAAAAACCTAATTTTAAGTTACAATCTTTTGTAAAATTAGGTGTTGGAGTAATGAACCATTGAAAAACTTCCAATGCTCAAATATATAAATAAAAAAAAACGTTATTGTTTTCTTTCAGTGATTTAAGGAGGGAGAATTTGGAACCCCTCTGCCGAAAATAATTTGACTTAAAATTGAAGGCTTAAATATTTTACGGATTGTTTGGTGAAGAAATAGTATGGCTGATACAAATTTGCCACCTTTGTGAACTTAGGGGAAAAGGTTTGGGTCTTTTCTTTTGAAAAGTTTTCATAGCCGACATATAAAAACTTTTATAAACCATCTCTAGATGTCTTAAGGCTAGGGAGATTTTGTGCAGTCTTGAAAATGAATTCTATCTTTTGTGAAGTTAGAGGGAAGAGTAGCGATGAAAGATGTTCCTCAAAAGTTTTTAGGCTCTCTTTGAATATGTTGGAAGTTTAGTAAACTGATTTTCAATTTGAAAAACATTCCGTTTGTTGTTAACTTCATTTTTTATCAACAAATTAAGTCTCAAATGTATTTCTTGTAATTGTTGTTAATTTTAGAAAAAATAATAATTAATGCCTGACGTAATTTAAATAGCCAGAAATATCCAGGTATCAATTAAGAGAAGAAATTGAGCTTCAAGAGGATGAAAAATGCGTGGTACGAGAAATCAGGGAAAATTTTAGTTGGACAGGGAGAAATCAGGGAAAAGTCAGGGAAAAAGATTTTGTTCTTCCTGTGGCCACCCTGATAAAGGTTCCTGTAAATGTGTGTCACGTTAAAAAGCTTTTCGCCCATTGAAATTAGCACTGGGCCAGCCATCGTAATATACATATCTACTTACCAGAGTAGTCGAGTTATCCATGTGTTGAGTTATCGAAGTTTCACTATTTATAGAAATGTCATCTTTGAATCTCTTTCAATAAGTTTTTCATTGTCATTTATTAATAGTTTAGGCAGTGGCGTACATAGCACCCCCACAGCGTGGGGGTCGCCCGAAGTTTGGGGCACACGTTCCAGGAAAATAACATGAGTTATAGAGGGATTTTTTTTTTTTCAATAGTTTAATGGGGGGTGGGGCACACTTACAAATCTTGCAAGGGGACGCACCGAAGTCTATGTACGCTGCTGGGTTTACGGTTGGCATTAACCCTTAGTTTGGCACATATCAAAAATTTTAAAATTTTGACAAATTTTTTTGGGGTAAAACGCATAAATATTATATAGTTAAAAAAATTTCATGAGAAAAAATAAAAAGAAAATTGGTTTTATAAATTGTGTATCCTGTAGGATACACTGCTAAAGTAGCAAATAAGAATACATAAAAACTTTTTATAAAATTTAATCAAGTATTTATTTACAATACAACTACATCTATCTATAAATTATTATACAAATCAAAATACAAAAGAAATTAAAAAATAAAAGAGAACATACCTGTAATCGACGTGACGCTATGTTGTTTTGGTAGAACACACTGTAGCACTTATAAACGTAATACTGAATGCGTTGCTTTGTAAATAGCCACAGTAAAGACAGATAATGCTATAGGTTAAAATCCAGCCCCCCTAGAGGGCGCCTAATTCAAATTTAAAAATGTAGAAAGTGATGTATCCTGTAGGATACATTGCCAAACTAAGGGTTAACTGATGAATTCCCTGTTTATTTATTTATATTGTAATTTCAGAACCACCACCTATCATAACTAGAACTGGAAATGTTACTGGCACCATTGGGAACACTGCTGTGCTGTCATGTGAAGTGGAGAGTATTGTTGAACATAACGTTACTTGGAGCAAGCTCATTCCAGATGATCAAAATATTGGCTATGTTAAATCAATCCCTATTCCTGACATATCTCGAGTCATAATTTATCCAAATGATTCACTTGTTATTCAAAATGTTTCGCCTGAGGATGAAGGATGGTACAAGTGTTCTGCTGCTAATGATGGAGGTGTATCTCAAGATCATATATATCTACATACTTACAGTAAGACATTTATTGAAACTGATATTTTTTCAATGTTATAAACACTGTTTAGTGTATTTATTTCTTTATTTTATTTACAGATATTTTTTTTTTGTGTAATTACAATTCACATTAATGAATTGTTTCTCATAATTGCTTAACGTGTTTTAGTTTCCCCGAAGGTAGTTATTGTACCAGAAACAAGGAATTTTGCTGCTGGAGATTTCATTAATATTTCTTGCGAAGCAAGTGGCTATCCTGAACCTCACATACGATGGGCTTGGAGCCCTGTGCACAATCAGAATTTTTTCTCTGGTAGGAGTGAAGTAAAGGGAAAACATTTAATCATACATTCTGCTGATCCAAAGGATGAAGGTCGATATGATTGTATTGCAACAAATGTGGCTGGGACACAAATCGGAAGTGCACATCTAAATTTCATAGGTTTGTTCAATTTATTTTTTACAATTTAACTGTAAAATACTTATTTTTGCATTTGTATGCTCAAGTTACAAACTTCATAAAGTTATACATTTAATATTTATAAAGGATCATCGCAAAATAGGCATTTTGAGGGAAATCTTTAAACAGCAAGGTTTTTTTTTTGAGTAAAATTTTATTATAGCATAGGAAGCAAGGTATCACATGAAACAAAATGAATGAAATATCAAAACCTTTTGATTCTCCTTCATTCTGTTAATCAGCATGAGTATACAATCATTATTTAACAAGTACACTTAACTAGACTTCTGGTCACAATGCTTGCTTCGGTTGAGCCGTGAACCCACCTTTCTTTCATTTCAAATCTAACAGTGAAATATGAATTTTCTCAGATTTGACATATTTTAGCTACTATAGTAACAACAGCAGCTTTTCAAATCAATTATTATTAATTATTATTATTTATTATTATTATTATTTTTTTTTGAAGATGCCAAAAGTTTCATTTGTTTTAACTCCATAATGTGTGTACTCCCTGCAAGTTTGTGTTTATTTCTAGAGATTCCATTGATAACCATGCCGGATAAAGAAGTAATAGTGAAAAATGGAGACCAAGCAATTCTGAGATGTATCGCAGAGGGTATTCCCGATCCAAAAGTGAAGTGGTATAAGAGTGGAACTGAAGTTCAGCTTCTTTCGTACATACAAATCACCTCTGATGGTTCTCTTGTGATATATGATGTGCAAGAAACTGATGCAGGGAAGTATACCTGTGTTGCTGAAAATGAAGCTGGCAAGGCTAGAGAAACAATGTCACTGAATGTTGGATGTAAGTAATTAATTTAAATTTTTCTTATCTATCATTTAAAGCAAGTTTGTTTTGAAACACTTGCAACTAGAAATTAAAATGTTATAATAGAAATACTTTCTGCAATATAAAACAATGTTTTTTTTTTTTTTTTTTTTTTTTTGCAAAATTTCAAAGTATGAATGCAGATATTGTATATCGAAATTGTAGAGAATAGTTGGTAATGCATTTTTTCTGAGTAACCCTGTCCACAAGTGGGAAATATATCAATGCCTGTTCGATTGTGTAGCTGTGGCGATTGGACGTGTTCCGTGTATCATGTGAAACCCGTTGTGGTCAATTTAAAAGCTGTGGCTTTAAAAAGCATGGCCAATTTTCCACAAAATTTGTCTAATAAGCATTTTGGTACATTGAAAATTTATCACACTAAGTGGGATATTCTTTTAACCAATAGTCCAATAAGCGGGCTTGACTGTAAAGTTTTTTAACGATCCTTCATTTTGGATCATAAAAATTAAAAATTAATTTATATGATAAAACTTTTTTAAACTTAAGAAAAATATTATGTTATATACAATTGTTTTGTTTATGTATTTAATGGAAAAAAAATCTGCTTTAAATTATGTAAATTAAACTAGAATTTTTCTCAAAAATGTTTTTTTAGCAAAACCATCTTTAATTAAACTACCTACAGTTGCAACAGTTGAAATACTGCAGAATACAAGCATTCCATGTTTTGCTGTTGGTACACCAATTCCTGTTATTACTTGGCATTTTGAAAATGGAAGTATTATAATGGATTCTGATAAATTCTCAATATCAACTGAAGGTAGTCTACAGGTTCAAGGTATGATTCTTTGACTATAATTGTGTATTCATTCTAATCAGTGCTTTAAATTTTCATTCAAAATGCTTGCAAGTTCCAGAAAAACCAATCATTTGCTGGTTAATTTCTGTCCCTCTTCTGTATTCTTATTGGTTACCTTCTTCCGATCATTTTTGTTACCTGTTGAGCGTTTCTGCACCAGTAAAATGGCTTCACTGTAGCCTTGAAGTAGCTATATGTTTTTTGTTTTTATAATTTGTGTTTAATTATATCACTTTTCATTTCAATCATATTTTAGCACAAATCTTGTTTGATCATTTTTCATTTGACTTATACAGTTTTGTTTTAACTGAACCATTTAATGATCTATCTCAAGGCAGTGTCATGATTTAAATATTTTTTTATTGATCTTAAGTCTTAGAAAATATTTACATAATTCTTTGAAAATTGCTTAAATCTTTTCTTATCAAATGTTATGAAAAATGACTATTTTCTGCTGGCAAAAAGCAACTGTGCCTATCCTTTCAAATCATTTAACTTAGCATCTTTTATTGAAATGAAATAATGAATATGAATGATGATAATGAAATATCAATTCATAAACATCAAATTTTGACTTTTGCAGATATTGCTGTGATTAATTTTAAATAGATTAAAATAAATATTATGTTCAGGAATTATTGTACGCTAGTAAGGTATGATTTTGTAATTTGTTATGAGTTATTATTATTTGAAATTCCGGAAAAATAAATTAATTATGCATGATATTTCAGTCTTTTTTTTTCTATATGAAATATGTGAATGAGGCAACACTTTAAAATTCTTTTTAAACAACAATATTAGTATAATTTCAAACCACTATGACCTTTCTCTAAACCAAATCTAAAGAATTTTATTAATGTTATAGGAGCTGATTTGTCAGTTCCAGGCAAATATATGTGCCGGGCCGTTAACAAGTTTGGAAGTGATGAGCAAATTGTGGAGCTTAGTCTTTCTGGAATAAGTGAGTTAACGATTATTATTATTATTATTATTAATTTTTTTTTTGAAGTTCATTTTTTGATGAATTTCATACCTTAATTTCAAGTGATTTGTCTTTGTTTGTTCAGTATTTCTTTTTTGGTTAAACAAATAGATAATTTTAATGTGCCTTACCTTTCCCTTTAAGAAAGTTCAAATAATTATTGAAGATTATGTCCTATTATTTACATTTTATAGAACTGTTCTTTCATTCCACTGTAATTAATTTGCTTTAGGGAAACCTGTTTTATCACCTTTACCTGCACTTGTGGATGTTCCAAAAGGAGAAAAGTTATTGATTCCATGCATTGTTCTTGATGGTAATCCAAAACCCAATGTAATATGGTTAAGAGAAGGAAAGCCTGTGCTTCCTGAACATGCAACCAAGGTCAATGGAAATAAATTAGAAATTCAAAGAGTTAATGAAGTACATGAAGCAAATTACTCATGTATTGCTACAAACATTGGAGGAAGTGATACTAAAGATGTATATATCAATGTTTTATGTAAGTAAATTTATTTGATTTTATATAGTTCCATTTTATTTCCTTTTTGAAAAGTTATAAGTGGTCCAACAAAGCCTCTTAAACTCTATAAATATAACTGTAAAGGCATTTTAAATTGAGAAAATTTATCTGTTTAAGTCTTCTGTTTTCTTTCTTTTTTGTCACTTCAATCCACCTTGAAACTTTTTTTATACATGTGTGTATGAGCAAGCAGTGACGCACCCAGGATTGTTTCCTGGAACTGGCTAAGTGGCCCTCCTTTGGAAAGTTTTCAAATTTGAAGTCCTAAAAAAAACTGCAGTCTTTGGTGAAATTAAAAAGAGGGTTGGGAGCTATGTCGGCAAATTTCCAAAAATCAAGTCAAAAAATAGCATTTCATGGAGTTTGGTTCAGTCAAAGAAATTCATCTTGATGCTTCTGGGAAGGGCTTAAGCCCCTTAGCTCCTTCCGTGGATGCACCATTGTGAGCAAGACTGGGAGGGGGGTGGGGTATGGTATTTAAGTTTTATAAAAATCCATACAAGTTCTTTTTTCTTACTTTTAGATCAGCCTGTTATATCAGAAGCTAACCAGGAACTAGCTGTTGTAGAAGGCTCTACAGTTAGCTTACCATGTAATGTGGAAGGAGATCCTAAACCATTAATATCATGGTATAAAAATGGGATTGAATTGGCATCCAATGAAATCTTTTCCCTTGAAAATGATGGCAGCTTAAAGGTGAAATTTGTTGGGGAGGAGCATGAAGGAGATTACACTTGCTCTGCATCAAATATTGTTGGAACATCTGATCAAGTTGTTAAATTGGTAGTCAAAGGTTTGTTTACATTTCTTCCTTTCTCTTCAATATTAACTTATCAATTTAATTGTGTTGTAAAGCCATTCATCACTGAAAATGATATTAGCATAAGAGTTGCACTTAGAGACTTATATTAAGTTGTGAACAAAATACAATTTTATTTGACTAAGTAACTCTTAATTATAAAATTTAATATGTAATGAGAAAACGAAATTATTTTAGTCTGAATTAAAAGGTAATGATGATTAGTAGTAAGGGAAAATGTTTTATTTAAATATAGATTTTAATCAAACTTGGAAAAAAATTATGATTTTTTAATGCCCTGTTTTCAAACTGCTTTGAAAGATTTTATTTCAAATGTATTTTGTTAAGATTCAATTTTTTAAAATGTAAATATGTAAGTGGTGAAAAGTCTTTTCTTTTTAATGTTCAGAGCATGTGAAGTTTTTTTAGCAAACCTCTAAATATAATTTTGGTTTTTGCGTATTTTCTTTTGCACTTAAGAAAAAAAAATGGGGGGGGGGGGATAAAATGTACATGCACACCTCACGCATAGACATATGTAAGACACATATACACACTTGCATACAAGGTGTCCCAATTAAGTGTTTCAGAACTTCTAGGAGAGGTTGGATGGATCCTAACGACTCGAAATCACATAGCAACGAAGGTTTGAAAATGTTTTCCCGATGCGGTGAAATACGAGATATGCCGGGAGTATTCCAGACTGGTCAGAGTTCCATTGGCCAAAGATATGAGGTGTGCATAGTAGCCGGTGGAAAAAACATTGAATCCTTACTTTGTACCATCTACCATTTGCTTTTTTACATGGAGTATTAAAAATATTTTTCACTTACATCTCTTTTTCTTATGGTGCTTTTCTGCATATCGCCTCATCAGGAATGCATTTCAGACCCTTCGTTGCTGTATGATTTCGAACAGTCGAGATGCACCCTGCCCCTCTTAGAAGTTCTGAGATACTTAACGGGGGCACCCTGTATATATTATTAACAGTATAGTATTTTTGAAGTAGATTTTATATAAATTTAAAATGCAAGTTTCTGTGACATGCTGTTTTTTTTTACTATTATTTTGTGTAATTTGTACCAAATAGGTAAACATGCTTAAAACCTGTTCTGTTGTGCCTCCTTTCAGTTCCTCCAAAGATTTTGCCGTCAGAAGAAATTTATAACGTTGTTGAAGGTCATGTTGCAATGATACCTTGCAGGTCTTATGGTAAACCTTCAACCTTGATAAAATGGAAGCATCCTCATCAACCTCAGTCTTATTTAGATAAATACACTATGTATAATGGCAGCCTGCAGTTTCGTCCAAAATTCGATGATGGTGGTATATATATGTGTGAAGCTACAAATGAAGTTGGCCAAGCAAAATCTGAAGTTGTTCTAAATGTTTTAGGTATGTTTGGAAAATTTCAATATGAACTCGATCTTCTTTCTTGATGTTCATTTAACAGATTAAACATTCTTTTCCAGATTCTTTCTATTTTGTCCCTTCATCGTTGCTCTAGAAATTGCTTTCATTATGTTGATTATTGATGCTAAAATATTTTCTTCACATTATTACATAAAATACCTTTTAAATAAATTAAAGTCATCTTTTGAAATCATTTTCTATCTCTGCCTGTTCGGCAGGGTGTTAACAGTTAAAATCAATTGATTTAAATGCAAAATTTTTGTCACTATCTAAAAAGAATAATTATTTTTTAAACAAAATCATTGATTTAAATTAATTTTTAACTTAAACCCAAAAATCCTTTTAAAAATGTGACCAATTTTATTAAAATTATCTCTTTGTTCTTAAACTGAAAGGTCAGTCAGAATCTAGTGAACACTTTTAAAAAAGTTACTACTTTTTTTTTAACTGCCACTGTATTCTAAAACTTCATTTATTTTTCCCTGCTTTTCTATATTTATAGCGTACTACTATGCCATTTATATTAAATATTATTTGAGTCATGCATTTGTATTTAAGTCGGTCTTACACCACATTATGAAACTTTTTAGTGAAGTAATATTTGAAATGTAATAGTTTTTCAATTTTTGGAAATATCAATTTCAAGTTTAGTTATACTTCTAAATGTAAATTAGATAATATCTGAAGTTTCTCAATCCTGTTTTGAACAATAAAGGATGGAATTGAATTAATATCATTTTTAACTCCCTGCTGTCATATTTGGATGGTGTTATGCAAAAACGACTCAACCCACAAAAACCTGATTTTGAAATAATGGGTTTTAAAGTCAACAAACTCTGGCAAATCATGAGCTCTATATCAGTATACCAATGATATGTTACCATGAACGCAATATGTAAACTTATTTTCTCATGTGTTTTTCAATAAAAAATTTCAAGTGTTTCTATATAAAAAAAATAAAAATGTTGGATGAATGCTTTTTTCTGTATAAGTTATTAAGGAATGGAGGGTTAAAAAAATAAGGTAACCCACATTATTAATGATGAATCATGTGTTTTATTGATAAACAAAAAAAATGCTGTACAAAAAATCAGTCTTTCAGAAATAATTAAAATTGTTTAAAAGATATTAATCCTCATCTTCATCAATGTCAAAGTCCACATTTGAAACTCCAAAACCGTCATCATCATCTGAAAATTCCCCCTGTTGAGCAGTTCTCAAGAAATTAAAAAAATATTTTAAGTCTTGTGGTACTAGCTTCAAAATTTCTTTGAGGTCTTTAATCTTTTCTTTTGACAGTGGTTTACCCATTGGCCATAAGGAATCCAACTGTATCTTTAAACGACTTGTGTTGTCGACCTTTCTTCTTTTTTTCTATATCTATTATCTGCATGTTTCCTTCTGTTGTGTTAGACTTCATGTAGAGCTTGAAGGGCTCACTTTTCAAAATTTTGATCTCATGGGTCTTCAGCCAACTCACTTTATCTTAGTTTGAATCAATTTTTCTGTTTGTAGTATTTTCCAATAATTTGTGAATTGAAACCATTTCTTGTCTTTCTATTTTGTTAACAACAAATTTATTTTTCCTCCTACACTTAATTTTTTTCTTAATATTTTAAATTATTACCTTATAAATTATAAACAGTAAACGTTCAACGTTTTCAGTAAATAGTTCAAGAATGAAAGAATCGATACAATGAATTCATTTTGAGGAGTGGATCGAAACTGAATCGTTTTGCCCAGCCCTAGTGGGTATGTGGGTTGATACAGTTGGTTGAGTGTTTGTTGCAAAATTGCTTACAAACATCAAACTGTTGGATGAGTGTTTTGCAGCTTCACTCAGTGGTTGAATGTTTTTTCTTAATTATATATTGAAAATTCAAGGATTGTGGGTTAAAATGTTATCTGTATTAGTTTTTAATACGCTGATAGGGCTTAAATCATTTTTGCTTTATGTAGAAAGCAACATATTTTTCCATCAGAGTTGGATTACTCATTTTTTTTTTTATGTTTTGTGGGTTAACTCCTTTTTGCATTATACCATCTATTTATTTATTACTATTGCTGCACTGACATTGGCATACTTGCCAACTTCCAGGATTTTTCATGAAATGAAAGAATATGTGGAATTAAGAGGTTTAATTCCTAAATTATTGAGTTTTATTAATCAAAATGAGCTGTAGAACTTGAGATGTAGTTTTCTTTTTGTTAAATGTTTTTTCTGGAGGTAGTACAAAGTTAATTTTTTTCTTAAATTTATAATATTGATCATGTGTTGTTGCTCAAAATTTGTATGAATTAAAATTATCATAGAACTTTATTTCTAAGGACTTGTATTTGTGTTTCAGTTCCTCCTTCTGCAAAAATTATTGCACCAGTTCCTTTGACTGCCAAAGTAGGAAGTGGAGTTTCATTATTTTGTGAGACATCTGGTCATCCTGTACCAAGAGTCCATTGGAATAAAGAAAATAATTTGATTCATTCAACGGACTTAATTTTTATTCAAAATGGCACCCTGACAATTCACAAAGCTGAGAGCCATGATCAAGGGTTGTACACCTGCTTTGCGGAGAACACTGCTGGCTCTTCTAGTGATAAAGTATTTCTAAGCATCCATGGTAATGTTTTACTTTTTATTTTTAGGAAATGAAAAATGTATATTAAGCATGTAAAATACTTTGTTTATGTATTCCATAACTTCTTTCTCTCTTGGCGAATATTTAGGGACTTAAGGCTGTCAGAGAAATTATATAAAATTGAAATGATGGGTAAAATTTGAAGTCTTGTAAAAGTCAAGCAACTATCTCTCTAATATTTCAGAAATAGAAGAAAGAGATTTTAAAATTATTAAGTCTAACATCCAAACAGAAAATATAGTTTTGTATTGAATAAATGATGGGTATTGTACCTAAAATATCAAGTTCATGTATGCACCACGTTTTATAAAAAGTATCTTCATAAGATGACCCAAAAATACATAAATAAAAACCTGATTAAACAGCCAAGAAGTCATAGAAAATTATTTAGCAAACCCTGTCAAGGGTTTTGTAATTGAAAATTTTCAGGATTCATTAATCTCAGTGAAAACTCAGAATACTCGAGAAATTTGAAATCTTCCTCAAATTTTAGGGAAGTACCCCATTTTTGCATAAAACCTAGAAATGTTCCATGTAACCTAGGAAACTTCTTTTTTTTCTCAACATAATTAAAATGGGTCAATGTTATTTTACTATAGCTTACATATTTCTTGGATTAAGGCTGATTTTCTTATTACTGATACATTGGTTTTTGTCTGAATCTCAACATCTCTTATATCAATGTATTAAACTTGCATTTTGCGTCTTACTGACTCAGTAGCATATGTTCTTCAAACTCAAATCAGATTTTATGAGATCGAATTTTTCAAAATCCTGGAGTTAAAAAGCCCAATCTGTGTGTACATATTCATTTTGTTGTGCTTTCTCCTTTTTAACTCAAAATACCATCATTACTTTATCCAATTTTATCTATCCCTTGAAATTATTCTGGAGAAAACATTAAGTGAAGGCCTTTTTGTCCTTGACAACTTTTGAAAATTTCTTTTTTGCAACTAAGAAACTGTCTTAGGTTGTGTCATTGGTGCTACTGAAACACATTCAATTCTCCAGACATTCAACCACTTTTCTTAATTTAATGTCATATATATATATATATATATATGACATATTATATAATATATATATATATATATATATATATATATATATATATATATATATATATATATATATATATATATATATATATATGTGTGTGTGTGTGTATATTTATTTATTTATGTATGAATTTATATATAGAGAGAGAAAGAGAGAATAAAATAAATTAGCTCTCTGTGAGTTGAAAATGTGTAAGTTAGAGTAAATAAATAAATTTAAAGGGATAAAACAATTAAAAATTTGAGAAACATTTGAAACATATAGAAAGAAACATGGGTAATGTGCTGCTTAATCATATAAAAATTTAAATATTCCAATTTACATACATATATATATAAAGAAAGATCTATATGTATTTAACAGGAAGTAATCTTTGACTGCAAATGTTTAATTTTAAATCAACATTCAAAATTTTTCTCTTTTCTTAGTAATTCTGATTCATTTACAGAAAGTCCACGAATTAGTTCAAGCTATTCCTCTGCTCAAAATCTTACAGCTATAGCTGATGGTAAAATAGATATTAATTGCAATGCTACAGGCTATCCTGTTCCAGAAATAATATGGACTGAGCCAAAAGAAAATATGAGTAAGCCTATATTTGTAGAGATATGAATGTATAATTGCATATGCAACATTATTTGTTTTATGTATTAATTTCATAGATTTTTTTGTTTTTTTTGTTTTATATAAACCGTAATACCTCCCTTAGGGAACACTTCCGAATAAGGAACACTTATATCAAAGGACTTTTTCTGGTCCCAGTCCCTTTAAATAAGGACTTCCATGTACTTGTTTCTCAATAAGGAACAATCTTATAGGAAAATTACAAGAATAATGTATGAATTAATAAGGGATATTAAATTTATTGGAATTCAAGGGGTTTTTTTTTTTTGTCTTAAAACTGACTTGGGAAAGCTTTCCATTAACATGTACAGTGAAACCGCGCTTAAAGGACACCCCTCATTACGGACAATTTATTTTTTTCCCATCCTTTTTCTAGGGTTAAACCATTAAGAATCCCCCCATTAAAGTGGACACTCACTCAACCGGACTCGGACACAGCTATCTTGCAAAAAGACTTTCTTTACTCACTAAAACGGACACCGACAGACAAGTTCGGAGAAATCTGTCTAGTTTCTTGTTGGGAGAAAAAAAAAAAAGAGATCCATTGAAAAGACTTGATTCAGTTCACTTCCAACACAGAGATTCTTAAACACAAAGGAAGGCAACCACAAAGGGGAATTAGTAAGACCTTCTTTCACAACAAACCACAAAAATACACTACCATTTCAGAACTTGACAGAAAAAAGTCTGCTGAGGTGGAAAGCGAATGTTGGTTTAGCGTAAGGCTCTTGGGGATAGCTCGGATTCCAAGAAATACAGCTGTTGGTCATAGACATAGATTGCGACTCCGCTCGGTAATCTGGTTAAATGTTTTGATCTTCTCCCTGGAGTAATCAAACTGTCCGCCAAGTCAGGACTATAGATCATAAGGTCCTGCCGCCATGTGCTCTTTAGTGTTTACAATAGAGGTTGAGAACGTGATTTTGCCTAAGTCTTATTAAAACCTCTGCTGCCAGAATGCGGCCTCTGCTGCACTTTCTCAGTTCCCGATAAACGGGGTCAATTGTTGAAAAGTGATGCATACTTAATTCTAGCAACAGGGTTTCTATTGAAAGGAAAAAGCATAAGGGTGTGAATTACTTTTGAACCTGGGGAATTGAAGCTTATTCCATTTCATTATTTTTCTGTAATTATAAAGATATAACTCTTGATCAGGGAATAAGTTTTCTTTTAACGTGTGTAATTAATTGCGCTGTAATAAATTATTTAGAAACTAATTTTGTATTCACTTTTCTTGTCCCTCTCTTAAGCGGACACTCCTTTAAACCGGACAATATTTAGGTCCCCTTAGGTGTCCGTATTGGAGAGGTTTTACTGTACAAGAAAGCAAGTTATATTTTCTAAAATTCTTGTTGCAATTTACATGCCTGCATGCCTCTGATAATTTTTTTCTGATTAATTATTCCGTCAGATTATGTTTGGTTTATGATAAGATTTCTGTGGAAAAGTGAACTGTGAACTAATTATTTCAATTACTTTAATTTACAGTAAATACTATAAATACTCCATTGTGTCTGTATACTGCTGAGTCCCTGAATGGGGTGTTTAAGTTGCTAAATTTCAGTTTATTAGCTGGGAAAAAGGTGACTGAAAAATTAAACACTTTTAGAATTTTATCAATTTGGTGACTTAATTCTTGGAAAGAAGGGTAAAGCAACAGAGTTAAAATAATTCTCTGAAGTCAGTGTTTGATTATTAGTATTTCAATTAATTAGTTTCCAATAAATGGTATCTATGATACCAATTAAAACCCTTGATGATGATTTGTCGGTCATGATCCCTTTCCCTAGTGTTTGGAAATCTTTCCTTTAAAAAACTTTTTTGTCTGTGAAGATCTTCCTTAGTACATGTGTCCTTGCATTGCTCTGATGACTTAACTTTTCCAGTTCCTGCCACTTATAGAAAATGTACTCTTTCTACTCTTATATTTCTCGTTTACTTGGACGGCGGATTCGGATTTCTTGGAGCATTATTTTTGATGCACTGATGAAGAGACTTGTTTTTGGTTACCTTGAGACAACTGTTTGCTGGGTTTTTAACACTTTTTGAATGTTGTTCTTGGTACTGTTTTTCACACTGCCTTATTTTACTTGGTTGGTGGTGCTTAGTTTTTGAAGTTTTTCACAAAAGGTTACTTGATGTGAAACAAATTCAGTGATGCAAAGATTAAACTTAACGTTGATAATACCATGTAAAAGACTCTGTGTTTAGTTTGTTTTTTAACTGAGCAAATTGTTGAATTTACGTATTATATTGTTTTGTGTTTGCAATATTGTAGCTACATGTTTGTGAAGCTTGCTAATTTGTACCTGATTCTTTGCTTTGATAATATTTGAATGCTATATTAAATGAGAAAAAAACCTTTTTGTTCTGTACATTCAGTAAAAATATTATCACTCTCGTCTTTTTTTTTTTGTAATGTCTTGCCATTTCTTCACACTTATTTTCACTGATCCGTGTTTAATTTTTGTTATTATTTTTTCAGTTCACCAGATTGAGAAAAATACTATTCATATTCCTTTTGTGCTAGAATCTGATGCTGGAACCTACATATGTACAGCTCAAAATCCTGCTGGGTTTGATGTGAGAGTATTCAACCTTTCTGTATATAGTACGTTTATTTCATTTTTTTCTAAATTTGAATCTTTCAAAACTTGATTTTCCCTGGAAAGAAAAAAAATCAGCTAAATAATGGTAGTAATAATATCCATGTTAAGAGACGACACAATTTATTATTATGTGATTTTTTTAGACTATTACCATGTGATTAATTTATTTCTTAATTGTTTTTATGTTGTCTTGAATCATCATTTAGAATCTTAAAAAATATACCAAATCCCATTTCGGCAGATATTAACAGGACAAACATTTTTACCTGTAAAAGAGAGATGTCAACAGGACAGTAGTTTATATAGATTATTTTCTCCAATAAAATATTCTTCATTTTCTTTTTAAAATTTTTTTCTTTAATTTATTTATTTGCTATTACTTTCAAATGTTTTAATTAAAAATCAATGCAAAAATTTTTGCCAAGTTCATTTTTGCTTAGCATTTTATTTATCAAATTACAAGGGTGTTGCCATTATAAAATATAGAGTTCTAATTTTTATTTCAAATTTTATTCTTCTATGTAGTATTCAAAAGACTGAATACTTCAACACAACGCTGTAAAGAAGCATTTTAAATTCAGAACTAAATATTACAACCAATTTAAATCAGACCTCCTATAAAATCAATGCCTTTTGAAAATATAAATTTTATCTACTGATGCATTTTTAAAAATGATCACACAATTTGAAATATTGAAAAAAATTATGTAATAGTCTTGTTATAATTGAGTAAACAATGGTAAAGTAACTTAAATCATTTGCTGTATAAAATAAGAAATGCTGCAACCATATCGTATCAAATGTTTTTATTGCCAATTAGCTACATGATGGCCTGTAGAGATCATGTCTTTGGTTCACCTAGCAATCTAAAATTAAATAATTTTTTGCTAAATTTTACACATTTTTAATGTTAAAGCTATAAAAATGCATAATAATGTAATCCTCTTAGCATTAGCCATTTTTTTTTTACAATTTCAGAATTTTTTTTAAGTTCTTTTTGTGCCATTAATTTTGTCAAAATGCTCACCTCAATACATTTAAAAGTTTCTCATATTCTAAACCATGTTTTATTTTCTCAGCACCTCCTGTACTTATCACAAGTTTCTCAAAAGATTTAGAAATCACCAGAGGAAGTGATGCTGTATTAGATTGCACTACTGTTGCTTCACCACTACCTGAAATCATGTGGTACAAAAATAGTCAACTTTTTTTGGATTCTAAAGAGAATAAGTTGATTAAAGACAATAACCAGACTTTGATTTTAAAAAATGTGACTATTTTGGATGCCGGCCGGTACATCTGTATTGCAAGTAATCCTGCTGGGGAAATTTCAAAGATGTTTAAGCTCATCGTTTCAGGTAAGAACAACTATTTTTTCAAATCAAAATTATTTTATTCAGTTTTCATTTTTGATAGAGGATTCATGTCGTACTTTGAAAATACTCAGGATTCTTTTTCTAGCTTGAATCTTTATTTGAATGCCCCTCTTAGATGTTCTGAAACACTTAAGATATTCCATTTATCATGCCTATGCACATGCCTATAGTCTCACCTATGCTTGTGTTAATTATATTTTGTGACTAGTTTGTGCTTATAACTAGGGATGGACCGGATATCCGGTAACTATCCGGTATCCGGCCTATCCGGCTGATATTTTAAGTATCCGGTATCTCCGGATATCCGATCCGGCTGACCTCCCCGGATACGGATATCCGGAAGATTTTTGCAGGATATCCGGCAAAATATCCGGTATTGATGTGGGAGATATCCGGAATTGATGTGAGGATTATCTGGTATGATGTGAGGACCTAAGTGAATATTTTCTTTTTTTACGAAAATCCCAGTTAAAAATGTCATCTATACAGGGTGTTCCGTAACAAATTGTACAAACTTTGAGGGGCGTTAGAGGGGATGATAACAAGCAAGAATCACCTAGGAACATAGGTTCGGAAACGCATAGTTCACGAGCTACATATTCACAAAGTTGTCAAATTGTGTCAGAATGGCTCGTTATTACGACGGTTTTTTATTATCATTTCGATGCATTTTTTTTTTGCAAAGTTTCCGCCATTGTTAGCGAAACATGCGTTACACCGTCGGATCATAGACTGGCGAACTCTCTCAAATACACCCGGATTTTCTTGGATATCTGCAGCAGCACAGGCGATTCTTGCAACAAGATCCATTTCTGAATCCACAGGAGTTGCGTACACAGCACTTTTCAAAGTACCCCAAAGAAAGAAATCGAGACTGTTTAAATCAGGAGAGCGTGGTGGCCAGGGAACTGGTCCACCACGACCAATCCATCGGTGACCAAACAAACGATTCAGATGTTTCCGAACATGTATTTCATAATGGGGAGGTCATCATGTTGAAACCACATATGGCGTCTGACATGTTGTGGCACAGAGTTAAGTAATGTTGGTAGAACCTCTTGCAGAAAGATGAGATATTGTTGAGATCTCAATGGAGATGGCAACAAATAAGGTCCAATTAAGATGTCACCAACCAAACCAGCCCAAACATTTACTGAAAGACGATGTTGAGCAGCCTGTAATCTTACGCCATGGGGATTCTCATCAGCCCACAAATGAGCATTGTGGGAGTTGAACATCCCATCTCGCGTAAAGTATGCTTCATCCGTCATTAAAACGCAGGATGAGAAATTTACATCTTGGCTACATTGATTGAGATACCAGTGTGCAAAACGTTCACGAATAGGATAATCTGCGGTTAGCAGTAACTGTACGCGTTGTAGATGATATGGATTTAAGCGTGCACGTCGCAAAGAATGGTGGGCAGACGTCGTAGATCCTCCAACAGCAGTAGCTACGGCTCGTACGCTGGTACTCGGATGTCTTCTAACGTTACGCAGTACGTGTTCTTCCATTCTTAGACTATGACTATGTAGTGGCCTGCGTGATCATATCTATGATTTCGTAGGGACCCATATTGACACAAATTGCGATGCAAATTATTGAGCATTCGATGGTCCGGTGTTTCTCTCTGCAAATACCTTTCCCGATACAGCCCCTCTGAGCCGCTCTTCCATTTAACCATTTAGCCGCCAAACCATAAATAAGGTGCATACCTGCAAGCTCCGCATCCGTGAAACGTTCCATACTTCTCTATGGGCGCTTGCAGCTAAAATGACTACTGAAAGAGAGCACGTATGCTTCTGTGCTTCTGTAAACAATGCCAGCTAGCGTCTTATGAAGGCATTCCTGACTACGGATTGTACTGCAATTTTGATTGCTTGTGATGTCCCCTACCTCCACTTAAACCCTTACTTCCCCTTGTATCCTACCACCCTTGGGTGTCCCTTAAATATTGGGACAAAGTTTAAGGGTTGTTAGAGGGGACGATAATTTGAAGCAAATCGCATGGGAACATAGGGTCGCAAAAGCGATGCTCAAGTACTATAGACACACAAAACCTGTAGTCACTAATTTAATATCCAACAAAGGTTTTGCATAATATTAAATATTTAAGAAAGGTTAAAGCGGCTGTGGAAATTTTGCTGCCTGTTGCCCAAAAAAAAAAAAAATGCACCGAAATGATAATAACCAACCGTCGTAATAACGAACCATTCTGACACAATTTGACAACTTTGTAAATATGTAGCTCGTCAACTATGAGCTTCCGAACCTGTGTTCCTAGGTGATTCTTGCTTGTTATCATCACCTCTAACTCCCCTCAAAGTTTGTACAATTTGTTACGGAACACCCTGTATACATAAAAGACTACTTTTGAAAACGTATGACCGGGGTAATCTTCCAAACTACTGAACCGATTTTAACCATTTTTTCACCGTAGATAGCTACAGTAACAGAGAGCAGGATAAGCTATAATTTATTTCTAAAAAGCTTAGTTTAAAAAAGTTATTATGGAAAACAGTTAATTTTATGTCATTTCCCCATTAAATGATTAAATTTTCAACCCATTGTTGCAAAAATTTGGTGCCATGCAGCAACAATATTGATTGTAATCATATTGAAAATTTTGAACCAAGGCTTCTCTGGAGTAAGTAAGGAATTTATTGCCTTCTAAGGATTTTTATATTTATCTGAGCCTACAATCGCTAACGTGTGAAATAAAAAAAAATTGATTTTGGCAATAGTTAGAGAATAGAAAGTGTTTATAGTCAAAAAAAATTTCTAAATTAGGTACATAAGGTGTTTTCACCTCACCAATGTTGTCACGAGGATAGAAACTAATAATGGGACTTATTTAACGAGCAATATTTGGAAATGGTTAATTTCAGTGCGATTGATACTGTAAATATATATTTATTTTAATATACCAAGCTTATAACATTTCCTATTTACTCAAACATTATTTGTAGCTTGCTATTTTTTTTTTAGCTTGCATTATTTTTTTTATAGTTTATTCATAACATAGCCATTGTTTACAGAAGTAGCCATTATGTTTATAGATATGCATTTTAGTGTTAGGAAATTTATGAATGAGTTTCACTAAACCACCCTACACGCACAGAAACCCGGGCGGGGCCGGGTACCCGGCTAGTTGTTTGATAAACCTTTTGGATGAAGTAATTACTTTTCATCTTTCCTTTTTACCAATTTTTGCTTCTAAAACAAAAATTATATGTTGTATTATACTTTGTACTGGACATGAAAGCATGCTGCATATTTGATTTTTCACAATTTCTAGATAAAGTATGATTGTTTTCAGCTTTTCAAAAATATTTTAGTTAAAATATTTAGAAAGAAAAAGCTACAAACCTTCAAGGATTAATTTGCAACAAAAAGTTGAAAAAAATCTGGTATGGACCCCACACTACTTCCTTTTACGTGTTAATTTCTTAGTAGTTGCCTTAAGTGTTAAAAAAAGTGCTTGGAGTGAGCAAGGTAACAATTTAAATATTTGCTCCCCTAATCTGCCACGAAACAATACAAAAAATATTTTACAATGGTTAATTTTCTAAATATTGCTGATTTTTAATATCATTCAGTGAATTTTTCGCAAAATATAGCGCCAAGTTGAACCCAAATTCAAAAAATAATTTTTTCGCCAAATTTATCGCCAACTTGGCGATATGTTGCCAAGTTGGCGTCAAACACTTGGCGACCAAAAGCTTGCCGACATATCGCCAAGTGGTCGCGCCAATTCATATCACTTGAGTCTGCATTGAAATTAACACTGATTTACCCCAAAAAAGGGGTAAAACACCCCCTTGGAAACATTCGAATGCAACCACAAGGGGAGGTGCACAACTAAACCATCCTCAGAGCCTACATACCAAGCTAGAAGCTTCTACGGCATATAGTTTTTGAGTTATGCGACACACATACATACATACATACATCCGCACATACGTACATACAGACGTCACGAGAAAACTCGCCGTAATTAACTCGGGGGTGGTTGAAAAGGATTTTTCGGCTGCTTATATGTTGGTAGGTACATATGCACGTGTTGACAGGTCGAAAAAACTACTGAACATTCATTGGGGGGTAAGCAAAATCAAAATTTAAACTCAAATTTGAGCGATTTTCTTTTTCGCGATCACAATACTTCCTTTACTACGTAAAAGGAAGTAAAAAAACGTTTATCTGAGCTTAGTTTTCTTTTTCTTTCTTTCTTTTTTGTAAATCAATTATAGTGTGCATAATATTGGTGAAATATTTAACAACTGTATCATTTACGTAGAAACTCATTGAAATGATATTGAAACAGAAAAGCTTTAAAATTTAAACTAAGAATAATTAAAAGTTTAAACTTTGAGTACATACAGAAATATTAATTCTATCTTTTAAACTTTGTCTCTTTTGATAAAAATACATAATTTGCTAGTGTTTCATTTCATATGTAGGGCTACTCCTGTACAATAAAATAGAGGGTTTAAAAATTAAGTTTAAAATTATTTAACATGTTCTTAAAGAAATGATGCGAGAAACAACTTTGAGTTATTGTTTTGAAGCTGCATTGCATAAAAATAAGCGAACATGCAATGTAATTGTAATGCCGGATATCCGCAGGATATCCGGTGGCACACTTCCGGATATCCGATGATATTCGGATATCCGGCTTGTGATGAGCCACCGGATATCCGATATCCGGTATCCGGCAAAATCACTATCCGGTCCATCCCTACTTATAACCCCATGTCCACTTTCTGAGAATAACCCCCTCCAAAATAAAAGCTGTATCCCCCTGTACCTGCAGTCACATTTTATGTGCATTCTTCTTTACATTTTTTAGTTAATAAACACTAGTCAATTAATGTAAATACTTTAGGTACGGTTCTTTTTCTCTTTGTTTTTTCAAGTTCTTAATTTAACACTTGAAACTATGTATATGATTATAAACATTGCAACTACATTATTTTAATTTTTCAGTGGCTCCTAATTTTCTGAAACCATATGTTAGGCAACATCGTATTTTGATGAATAATTCTCTTGAATTAGATTGTTCAACTGACGGTCTCCCAGAACCCATGGTGAGTATTTGTTTCACTTTTCTTGCTACGTTGTATTTTTTTCTATCATTTGAACTCGTTATACCATAATAGTTCTTAGATCATAAAGGCTTACCCAACCCTTTTATGCTAGACTGCTGTGGCAGCCCCAACAATGTAAATATGGCTGCACACTACAATGTTGTGTGCTATCCGCCACAAACTGTAGCTTGTAGCTTAATATTACAAGTGCAGTGGCAGTACATAGTAAAGGAAAATCAAGTATGAAAAAGAAATGCAGTAAAAAAAATTATATAGGGGTTGGAGTTTTTATATTTTGTTCAACCAGTTTATTTACCTTATGTAAAATTCATTTCTCAGGGAGGCAACAGTATAATATAATAGGAAACAAATTAAGAAGTAATAAAACTATATGAATTTACTAGTAATAAGATTGAAAAAGTGTTCATTTTCTTAATTTGAAAAAAAAAAAAAAGAAATATTGTAACACTACCAGGAAATCAACAAAATCTCTTAGAATTTTAATTTTCTCAAAAAGTCGAGGAACTATCTGGGCGTTTAGAATTTTTCCAAGTAACGGGGGAAATTATTTGTTTATCAACTCCAAATAAACAACTCTTGATAGTTTTGCTCCCTCAAACAGGGAAAAGTTGAGGCTGATTTTGAAAAAAATAATTAAAGGACAAAAATTCTTAACCTCTCTGGTGTTACTACTTAATCAATTTTATTGCTATAACAGAGCAAATCTGTCCATAGTAAACAAATACATAATAGTTCAGTAAAAATTTTTAAATGATTTTACAGAAAACAACTTTCATCACAAGCTTAAAGAAACTAACTTGTCATTAATGCATTAATGTGTATCAAGTTTGACAAAATGAAAAAGGCTTGGTTGATTGGATAATCTTTTTTAAAAACTGAGTCACAAATGGATACTGCATTGTTTTGAACTTAGCAATTATTTATGATTTCTAAGTTTAAATTTTTGTTGTTAAAATTAATATCAACTTTGTTAATTTTCTTTTGTAGTTTGTCTGGCGAAAAAATGGCTTGTTAATAAATCATGCTCTTTTCCCTGGGGTAGAATTTATGAATTCTAAAAGCATGTTAAAGATTGATCATGTTCAAGAATCTGATGCTGGAACTTACACCTGTGTTGCCATAAATAAAATTGGATCAAGCAACCGAGATTTTGAAGTGAGTGTGTTAGGTCAGTGCAGTTCATTTATCCTGATTTACGATGAGAAATGTCTCCTTCTGTGATCATTTTATTATTTCATGAACCTCTTACCCTACTCAAATGAAAACCTTATACTTTTTATTTCATTTGACATTTGCTGTCACATTAAAATTGTTAATTGTGTAGAAAGGGGTGTATGAGATCCAACAAAATGACAATATATATGTTATTGTTAATGATCAATATCTGGAAAATATTCATATTTGTCAGTGAGTATGAACAATCACAAAGCAAATGCATCAGCGAAATACTAAATATTTAGTTATATTTTTACGCATTTACCAGTGAATGTTGACTTTTGCCAATTTTGGTTTTTTGCAGTAATATACGTATACCAATTTCTTCTTTTACTATTATGCTTATAAATATAGGAATAAAATAGCATTAAGTGCTTGTAACACAGAATGAAAATATAATACATAAAATAATATTTGCTCACATTTTAATCTTGAATTAATGATATAATTTACATAACATGCTTGATGCACTAATTGTTATTTAATTTGACTAATAAATGAAAACTGCAATATATGAAATGCTCTTTGTTCACACTTTTTTATCTTCAATTAATAATATAATTTATGTAACATGCTTGATGTAAAAATTGTTATCTTATGAAATAATTTGACGTATACCCTTTGATAATGTCCCGTATTTTTGAAACTCCTTCTCTGAGAAACTTTTAATGTGCATTCAAATTTATGAATTAAAAATACTCACCCCAGTCCTCTCAAAGTTTGGGTTTCCTAAGAATAACCTCTTAGCCATTTAAGCTAAGCGAAGTGTTTATGATTTTCCTTCAATATAAATCCTTGATCTTGAAATTTTGAAATGTGTTTTATACTCCTGCAAAATTAATAAATAAATAAAATGAAATGCGGTAAGTAGTTAAAATTGGAACTCTGATTCGGGAAAATGATCACTTTTGAAAATTGCCTTTAGTCCTGAAGGTACGATCCTGATCTTTCTTTATCTAAATTTAAAAAGTAAGAGTACATTTACTGTAGTTAATATTTTATCCACTTTGTTTTAAAAATTTTATTGATATTTATCTGCTCAAATATGCTCTTTTTTAGTGCTTAAATATTTTTAAAAGATATTCTTCTGATTTTAAGTACAAAATTTCAATTTCATCATACAGGTATGCCGCAAATCCAAGGAGAACATTTTGAAGAAAAGGAGGTTATGTTACAAGAAATTACTTCTCTTAATTGTGCTGCTTTTGGAAATCCTTCTCCTACAATCAATTGGTATAAGGATGGTAAAGAAATGCTGTTAAACAATGTTAGAAAATTTACTGAAAACAGCAATCAGCAGCTGACTATTCTTAAAACAGAAGAAGCTGATTCAGGAAATTATACCTGTTTAGCTACCAATGAAGTTGGTCAAGCAAGAAAAAGTTTTAAGCTAACTACTTTGGGTAAGTAGCCGGACTTTCTGTTTTGATTTTGTTACCTTTATCATTGAGCAGTATCTTTTCTAAGTTATTAAATAACACTCCAATAGGTGTTTTTTGTCTTCAGTTACTTTATATATATATATATATGTATGTATGTATAGTAGACTCTCGCTTATCCATCATTTATTAAAATTATACTATTTTTATAATTTCTTAATCTCTTTGCAAAATCAAATTTTCAAAGTTTTAATATGCAAACGGTTTTGATTTATTTACTCTTGTAATAATATTATTTCAGTAATAATTTTTTCATACATATTATTTTGTACAAGATCTTTTATAATATTGTTTCAGTAAATCTAAAGCTGTCAGAAAATATAAACACATATTATTCATCATAAGTTTCAATATTTTCATTGTATTTAAATTATCTCATTTTTATAATATCTTCATCTTGCAATATCAAATTTTGGAGAGAATTTTAATATACAAATTATTGTAATCTGTTTACTCTTAAAATAAATGTTTATTTTACTAGAGCTAAAGCTGTGTAAGTGAAATATAAATACACATTATTTATTATAAGTTTTAATATTTTCATTTTATTAAAGTAACCCAATTTTTATAATATCTTCTTGCAAAACTAATTTGACAAAAAAATTTAATATACAAATGGTTTTATTTTGTTTACTTCTAAAATATGTTTGTTTCAGTAGAGCCACAGCTATCTAAACATATTATTATCTACCCACTTCTTATTGCTTTCTGTGTGTACTTGAGTGTTATTTATTGAATTTAGACTTTGGGATTCTACCTCTGATCTGATTATAAAAGCCAATTCAAGAAGTGAGATGAATTTGTTCAAAATGATATAGTGTTAACTTGACTCGCGAGAGCTCTCATGGGGTCGAAAACGACACCAGCAATTTATGTTTCCATTTCTTGGAATTTCATAGCCAGATAAGGAAACCATCTTTTCGGTAGCTGCAATTGTGTCCTTGATTGATGTGAGGGTGTGGTTAGAAATTTCCTAAACCCTTTCCATTCTTGCAAAAAAAAAGGGGGGGGGGGATCTTTTGCGAGCACTGGGGTCGTTTTCAACCCTTGTTCGAGCGCTCGTGTGACAAATAACGGCTCGAGCTCTCATGAGTTAAATTATCATCTACATTTTCCTGCTTATAATGAATTCAAAGGAGATTAAATAAAAATGTTGCTAAAGCTGCGATTTCACTACAAAAGTTATACAATACATGTCACATGAAGGGAAATTGAAGCTGTTAGATTATAGCCAGTGATGGGATTCAGCTGGTATGCACAGGTTCATGTGAACTATTTCTTAAAAATTTTCGAAGTTCCACGTACCAGTCCTCAAAATATCTTAAGTCCCACGAAACCAGCGTAAAAGGCAGGACCGTCATTTCGAATTTTTCCAGGGGGAGGCAAAGGGCGTATAAAACACAATGTAAATTTACTAAAAAATGGCAAAAACCACGCCTACTTACGTGTAAAAACATTGATTTCCTAAAGTCCATGGGGGGGGGGGGGCAATCGACCCCCCTGAACTCCAAAATGACGGACCTGGTAAAAAGGCATACAAATTATTTGAAAAGTCGAAACATTGCAATAAAACAATCATAAAAAATTTCAAAATAAATATCACCCCTAAGGCCCTAAGAGTGTCCAAAACGCTGGAAACTTCTTCAAGCCATCATTGTAAGTTCTGCGGAACCTGAAACGCGCCCATGAATACAACTTTTTCAGATGAAAGAAATAGTTTGACTGTCAAAAGTATTTCTGACATAATGACTATTAATTACCACTTAAGTATTGGGACTCATAGCCTGTGGTAACTAAATGCACTAGCAATAATAATCGCAAGGCAGCTGAATCTTGAGTAAAAAAATTCTATTTGGAAATATTTTTCAAAAATAATTTATTTTTCGTTGAATTAAATGTGCTTGAAAAGTGTGAGTACATGTTTAGTTTTCTTTTTAAAATATTTCATTGATATGTGCTCAAAATTTCATTACCATTTTTATTATTATTTGACCCCCCCTCCCCCCAAATCTCAAGCGTACCTGTTCTTGAATGATTTGAATCCCATCACTGGCTATAGCCATAAATTTGCAGTATATGGCTTTTCTACTAATAGGCATAACTTTTTTTTTATTTTTAAGAAGAGTTCAATCGAAAAAATCTTTAATATGATGAAAAAATATAAATTTGTTTTTCTTTTTGAAATAATTACTGTATAATGTATTTTTAGCCCTACCGCAAATAAAAGACCAATCTGTGACTGAAACTTTTCGAATAAAGGAGAATGGTGATCTAAATCTTCATTGTGAGGCTGTTGGAACACCTTCACCAACAATAATGTGGATGAAAAATAATAATCTTTTGCCACCGCCATTGTACCCTGAAGAAACAATTTTAAAACTACATAATGTTACAAAGAATGATGCTGGAAGATATGCCTGTGTTGCTTCAAACAAAGTTGGAACTGATGAGAAAGATTTTAATGTCATTATACTGTGTAAGAACTTTGTATTTGCTTTGTTGTACTCTGTTGCATTGAAATATTTTATTAATTTATGCATTGCATATATTCTGATCTTTATGCAACCTTTTTTACATCCTTTAAAAGATTTTTTTTTCTTATTTTAACTATTTTATTTTATTTATTTATTTTTTTATTCATTTATTTTTTTATGAAGTACACAAACAAAATTGCTTTTTATTTTCATTTAAACCTTAGTTTGAAACCATAAGCTTAATTTGAAAGTATGAATGCACTACTTGTAGGTTAAAGTAACTGAATCATTTAAACTTTTATTCGTAAAATTAAAGATTAAAAATTTGTTTTTCTCTGGAACTTTTTTTTTTTTCAAGTTGTGTTAAATAAAAAGTTATTTAAATTTTAAAACTGAATCTTATATTCATCAACAATGACTGCTTCAGAATAGTTAGGTGATTGCTTTTCACTCAATAAAACAGGCGTAAAGAATTAAGCAAACTACTCTCAGCCAACAGAGTAGTGTAGTGGGTAAGAGCTTGTCTCTTATGCCCAAAGGCGCTGGTTCGAGCCGGGCTGTTCATGGATTTTTCAAGATGCAAAAAATCATCAGCGGCCTTGTTGTATAATTATGCGCATGTAAAAGATCTCTTAAGTGCTCATTTGACTCCGAGTGCTATCGGCAAAATTAAATTCCTAGAGTATTTTTGCATAGAATAGAGACCAGGTTCCCACCATCGCACCATCTGGTGAGAAAGCTAGTGGTAATTGCATCCCTCAATAACGTTGCTACATGAAAGAATCAATGCTATATCAGGGGATTGTACTATGTCTGCAAAAGATAATGCCTCTGAACAGCATCATTAAAAAGAAAAAGAAAAAATACTTTCAGCATTTTCGTGTTTGACCAATCCCATATTTGGATTGCTATTTGCTAATAATATCAATTTGCTAAGATATGTGAAACAATGTTAAAAGTTTACTGTTAAAATTCTTGGAATTTTTCAAGTGTGGTCACAATCACCCCTGATTTTGTTTCATTGGCATATTTTAAAATTATTTTGTTTTATTGTTACTTGTTTATGTGCATTAAAATTTACAGTAAATATAATTGTATTTTTCTTATAGCACCCCCAAGAGTTGAGAAACCTGCAACATCTTTTAAGCATGCCTTGAAAGGAGAAAGGAAAGAAAGCTTAGAAAATCAACCAATTGTATTAGTTTGTCCATTTTCTGCAAACCCAGTTCCTCATTTTATATGGATGAAAGATTCTGAGATAATTGATGCATCTACTGATCCTTTTATCAGCATTTCTAATAATGGGAAACATTTGCACATTAAACATGCAAAGGCTGAGCATATTGGAAAATATGTTTGCATTGCAAAAAATGAAGCTGGTGAATCTAAATATGAATTTCTCATTGATGTATTTGGTAAGAATTTTTGTTTGTTTTGTTTTATGTGTTTCAATCAAAAGGTACCTTATAAAGTAACCAATGATAACATAGATTTTTGAGCATCATTTTTTTTTATCCATCAATAAAATAGATTGGTTTTCTATCGAAACAATCAATCATTGTTACTACATTTTGTATTGATCAAATAACGTATGTAAAAAGACATTTTATGGATGTATTTGTTGAATTTTGTTTGAAGATTGTTTGTTGCTGATTTACAAATCGAGCTAATTTATGTTTAAAATCTTTATTAAAATTGTCTGAAATTTTCTTGGTCAATGTCTAAGAAAATTTATTTCTCAATAATTTAAATCTTTTTGTTGATTTTTTTACCATTCATGAAAATTTTCCTTTGGAGAGTCAGTATTTCAACCGAAATCTTTAGCTGAATTCATTTTAGTACTGTGTAGTGAAATATTTGTGGCTAAATTGAAATAATTTAGCCAATGCTGTGATTTTCTTTTATGTGTAAGCACTCTTGTTAGAACTCTTATTGGATTTAAGATTTTAAAATAAATCAAGCAAATTCAGCCTCTCCAATCTCATTTTACATTACTTCTACTTTTTTCCCCTGATTTTTTTTTTTTTTGGCAATTTTTTTTTCTCATTTTTATTTCACTTTAATTGGGCTTTTGAATTATTTTCAATAGTTTTGTTATGTTTGATAAATTATCCCATGTCCTTTTTCCTTTTTTTTTTTTTTTGAAAAGTAAACTCCTGGTCTGTGTTGATTTATCAGAAATAGTATACATAGACATAATCCAGAAAATGCTGTCTTTCATTCATTAAGATTGTATGTTTAAAAAGAGTCACTAAGAAGTATAGCATGATTTTTTTTTAAAAGTAGTATGGAAAAATTATTGTTCTTTTTTTTAATTTATATATCAGCTGTATTTTGAAAATAATAATAATATTAATAATAATAGAGAATATTCACATCTGTCAAAGTAACTACTTTAAACACATGAATTATTGCTGTGAAAATAAAATATTTAAATATTCAATTGAACTGTTGTGTATTACAATGCCAAAGCAATGTATTGAGACATACATATATGCAAGCATTTTGTTTTACTTTCATCTGCACTAAATTATTGAATTTGCTTTATGTGAAAAGAAGATTTAAACTTTTATACTCTAACTTTCTTTTTCTCTTTCACACACAATTAAGTCCCTCCATCCATTGATGCTGAGCTGAAAAGTAATTTAGAAATAAAAGAAGCGGAGGCACTGAATATGAATTGCAATGCTACTGGAAATCCTAAACCTTCAGTGTTATGGTTAAAAGATGGCTTAGAAGTTGAAGAGTATCTTCATAAAATTCAATTTTCTTCTGATCATTCCAGCATCAAAATAATCAGTGTCGAGGTAACTTAATAAAATTATTTTTGCTCCATTTTTAATAACATAATCTATTTTTTACATGTATTAGAATAATTTTACTTGCTTCATCATGTTTTCTGAATGTTCAGAATTTTGATTGAAAGACGCATATTAAAAATTTACCATAAATAATTGTTCATACACTGATCAATGCAGTGCTTCCATTGCTGCGCAAAAATAAGTTAAAAGGACTTTTTGCCCCTAGATTTATTAGAAACAATATTTGATCTGTACCAACATCTGATACAAACTGTGAGGGCACAGTGTGCATAGTTAATTTTTCCATTAAAATTGCTATGTTAATTAAACTTAAACTTAATTAAACTATAATCATTTACATTTTCTTTTCAATATTAATGTTTAGCTGTTTTCAAAGGGTAGTTATTATTAAATCCAAAGCATTTGTTTAATACTTGCTGTTTATTTTTTGTTGTGTATTCTTTTCATTCATATTATTTACGATCATGAATTACTTGTGTAGGCCCTTTAATTAAAAGTATTGCTAGTTTCAAAAAGAATGTTTTCTTCAAAGTGACATATAGTCATATTGCATACAGCACAAAATTTTCACATGTTAAATTTGTACTTAGTGGTGTGTGTATACATAAAAGAATAAGCTTATTGCCTTTAACATAATAATAGTTATTAGCATTTTAAACTTATATTTCATTCTGTAACATTTTAGGCTCACCATTCTGGAAAATATATTTGCATTGTCACTAATCTTGCTGGGTCGACTGAGAAAGAGTTTAATGTTGATGTGTTAAGTAAGGTTTTAATTTTGATTTTTTAAATTTTTCATTTTTGAATTAGTTGCATAACGTTTATTGAAAATTAACTTATTTAATTTCATATTATCTAATACTATTGAAGTGCATGATAAATATTGCAATTAATAAGAGTTCTCTCAGCAAAACTTCACAATTTGGAGAGAAAAAAAAAGGAAGGTTCTACTTGATTAATGCTTTGTTCAGCAATTTCAATAGTGTAATGTACAGGAATTTATTTGTTAACTGAAAACTCTGTTAGTTTTTTGAATTTTTTATTTGGCTCTTTTTTTTAGTATATAATGTACAAATAATTACCAATTATTTCATTTTCAGCTTCTCCACGCCTTAACAGCAAGAGTGAAGAAGCAGTTGGTCGCCCTACTACCTACGTTAATAAACCTGTTACTCTGACTTGCCCTATTTCTGGGAATCCTGCTCCCCAAATAAAGTGGTTAAAGAACAGAAAGGAGGTAGATCCTCGTGATGGAAATGTATTCATCCATGACAATGGCCTCAAATTATCATTTTTAAGGACCAAAAATGAAGATTCTGGAGTTTATACTTGCATTGCTGATAATGGTGTTGGAAACGCATCATATAAATTTGATTTGGAAATTTTGAGTGAGTTTCAGATTAATTTTACTGTTAAAAAAAATTTCTTAATATAAAGTGTCACTAATTAGGACTGAACCAAAATACTGTCGACCCCTTAAACAAAATACAGTCGGTTCCAAGAAATACTATTCAATTAAGCAGAGTATTTGTGTCCTAAAATCCCCCCTTTATGTCCCAAAATAATTTAACAACAAATTTTGATGTTTTTTTTTTTGAGTTGAAAATAGAGGTTGGGGTAAGTGGGCCGCCTTTTTAGAACAGTTCATTTTTCAAGCCTTATACAACAGCTTTAAAGCAAAACAGTTTAAACTTGTCGACTTATTTTATCTTGTACATTATTTATGAACACAAGTTCAGCATTGTTTCCTAAAAAAAATGCTTTAAATATTTTTTTGTATTGTATTCTTTAAAAAATGTCGTGAGGGACCCACTTACCTCCTAGGAAGGGGTAAGTGGGCCACCCCCCATTTATTTACATTTAAAGTGAGAATATCTAAAAAAAAAAGGGGGTTTGCGGGTCCTACCTGATAAAGTATGTAGCAGTTTAGTAGGAAATATTTTTTTGTAAATGTATCCATTAACAAGATATGTACTTACATTTAATTGTGTATGACCGAAATTTATAAAGTGGAATACAAAACAATTGTGTCGGTGAAATTAATTAAAAGCCGTTAGGCATATTTTTTGCCTTTACATATAAATTAGTGTTGAATAAACATAATAGAGTCGATTAAGATCAATTTTGTTAAAATAAAAGATATATATATATATATATATATATATATATATATATATATTAACAGCAAGTCCAAGTATACTTGCGCTGTTCTACAGAGTTTAAAATTAAGAAGGCGTAGTCCTGCTGCTAGGACAGTTAGTTAAATGCAAAATGATCAGAATTTTTTAAGATTCAATAATGCAATTGTGCTTTTGTAAACAACCATTTTATTCCAATCTAGTTTTCATTACTATTTTCTATTTTGTATATCGTAAGCTTAAATTTTGTTAGTTATAAATGCTTGCAAGTATTTTTTAGCATTTAAATAAATCTTTCATAAATGTACATTTTAATTTGTCTTCCTTGGAGAAAAATGCTTTAAAGTAAAATTCACGAAAATCAAGCAAAAAAATAAAAGGTTTCAGTACTTGAAAGACTCCTAAATTATGGTAATTTTAAACAGAAAACTTGATATTCTTACTTCTGTTAGATGACTCTGTTTCATTTTGATTATAAAATAAAAATAATTTTAGTAAGTTTATGGCATTAAAAAATTAACTTTTTAAACTGTATGCTGGTAAATTGACTTTTTTGATAACTTTTTCTAATTGCTACTTGATCTGTATTGTTTGTTTCATTGCAGTGCATCCTGCAATTGATCAGAAGGACATCAAAAGTACTTATTATGTAAAGGAAGGCGAATCTATCACTATTAAATGTATGGTTACTGGACATCCAAAGCCCATCATCACTTGGCTGAAAGATTCTGACATAGTCCCTCTTCATTCATCACCCCATATATATTTTGCAGAGAATTTCCAACTTTTAAAGTTAAACCACGCTACTTTAAGAGATGCTGGAAAATATACTTGTATTGCTGGGAATGAAATTGGAACAGCTGAACAGGATTTTAAACTTGATGTTCAAGGTAAGAACAAATACCTTTTTTCTTATTGTGTAGATATTTTGATATTTTTGAAGTAAAATTTAATTTTTCTTTCTTGTGTGATATTTTCTTGGTTTATAAGCAATACATCTACAGATCTGTCATGACATCTTGAGACTGCAGTTTTGTTCCTTTAATGGACTCATCTCTCAGGAATAGTCAGTAACTGAGCTGAAGACAGATGTTCTCTCATTGTTACTGAGATTACCTTCTTACTAGTAGATAAAATTAATTTACCAAACCAGAGTATCTATAAACTGAGTTGTTGGTATATTGCCTACAGTTCTGCCTTTGCTCGCGCTCATGGGCAATAACTTACTGCTGAAACTTTTAAGACTCGGAACTGAAATTTTGTATTTTGCTTTTTAGTGCCTCCTAAGCTAGAAGCTTCAGAAGAAAAACCAGTAAATAAATCAGCCATCTTGAATAAACCAGTATCATTAAGTTGTCCGGTGTCGGGAATTCCTCCACCTCGTGTAAAATGGTATAAGAATGGGCAGCCAATCAATTCTCAAGTGAATCGCAATATATTGCTGTCCTCTGATGGCAGAAAGCTGAAAATTTTCCGTACTCAAGAAACTGACTCTGCAACATATGTGTGCATTGCTGCTAACGATGTTGGGAAAGTGGAAAAGGAATTTAATTTAAATATACAAGGTAAAAAATGATTACTATTTAAAAATCAAAATAATTTATTCAAAATATAAAAATTGATTTGTTTCTATCAAATGAAGAAGAAATCTTAATTTGTATGACCTTATGTATACTACAATTGTTTATTATTATTATTATTCAGTGCCACCAAGGATAGTTGAAACAAATAGTGTCTTGGATTATTATTCTGAAGATAAAGATGAGAAGCAGAATGAATTGAAAGCTGTTGAAGATGAATCAGCTCAACTTGAATGCTATGTTGATGGCAATCCAAAGCCATTGATTTTATGGATTAAGGATGGTCATTTGATAAACTCAGATTCTAACGACCATTACAAAATATTTCACGATGGCCAGTTATTAGAAGTTGATGATGTTAAGCCATCTGATGCCGGTCTTTATACTTGTATTGCTTCAAATATTGCTGGAACAAAAGAGAGAAATTTTGCTCTTGATGTATATAGTAAGTAGTTTTAAACTTAATTCATTTGATGCATTTTTATCAGTGTATTGTGATACATCAATTCCAGTGGCGGCTCGTGTCATAATTTAGTGGGTGGTCCCGCAATTATATGTTTCCCCAGTAATGCTTGCACAAATAAAATGAAGAAAACAACAGCTACTAAACTAATGCTGAGCGGCGTAAAATAATATTTAATTCTATTAATACAAATTTGCGTTGCAAAATTATCTCATTTGATTTGATACATAGGTTTTATATTTTAAATGTTATACGAGCCTTAAGCGATCAATGTAATAATAATAACAATATTTTGCACAGACGACAGACTTTCTATACACCACTAATTTTTTACAAAGCTAGCTCTCATAATTTTGCCATTTTCGGACAGTGAAAATATTCATCACATCAAAAGTGTCATGCCACAAGTCGGCGCCCCTCCTCAAACATTATGAACTGCACTCAAAAAGAAAACAAACATTTCTGCCTAAAAACACACCCTCTCTCCCCCTAAAAATTTCGACAATTTGCGCCATGACTTTTTGAAAACCTCTAGCATCAAATTAAGGAACTTAGGAGTTCCTAATAATAAGGTAAATGACTCGATATAGGCATGCTTATATATATATATTTTTTTTTTTATACAAATGTTGCAATTTCAGTTCATGAAAACACAAATCCTGACAGTGTTAAACTTCAAAATGTCACTTTTATAGCCATGATATTTACATTAACTTTCAATTTTAATGAATGTGTTTGTTTTTAAATAAATTAGAGTACACTGACTTGACCAGTTATGGTCCTACTCGCTTACTAGTGTATGGTCGTATACTCAAACTAGTGATGAGCTGAATCAAATTATTTTCATGAAATACACAAAGAGTACATAACAATATTAAAACACTTATTTTTCTTACAATATACTCTGGATCTTGACTTACCGATTCGAATAACGTTAAAATTAAAACATGGATAACTGACTAATTTGATTATGTTTGTCAGAAGCATTTGATTATTTGGGCCATTCTCCACTGTAAACCTTCTGAACCTCAATTTTTAAAATACGTATTTGTGTTTTTTATGTATGTAATATTAAAATATGTTAGTTGAACGTTAGGAAATAAGATAAAACACTTGTTTTAACAGAATTTTTATTTTGAAATCAATTCTGGAAATTCAGCATTACGTTTTTTCAATTTTCTCCTTAAAATTAACATATTTTAATGTTATTGTCTAATTTGAAATAAATTATAACACTTAATTTTCTTTCGCAGTTAAATATATCTACATATTGTATCTTTTAATGATCGAAGGAAAATAAATAAGTATCAACATATTTTTTTAAAAAAAGAAGGATTTTTTAAAACGATAATTGGATGTCCCGTGCGTAACCCAAAAACATGGTCTTTTTTGTTTTCCAAGCTTAATTTTAGAGCAAAACAGAAACTGCTTTGGATTTACTTTTATTCACCTATCAAAATTTATGCCCAAACCCCTTTTTAATGAAAGTTAAATATTAAATGAAATATAAGCATTTGCTTTCCTGTCCCGTGCGTAACCCAAATACAGTTCACTCCTGGTTTTCCGCGGAGTAAGGAGGCACAGCAACCGCGGATAAGCAAATGCGACGGATAATCCAAAAAATAGGTAAAGAACGACACTAGTGTATGTAAAAGCTTTTTAAAAAAGTCAAAAATACCACTCATACATTTAAATTAAACTAAAAATGAGAACATTGGATGAAAGAAATATCTTTAAAAGCTAAAAACGATAAATGACAAATTTGCATTTTTCTGTGTTAAGTAAATTTTCACCATGAAAATAAAAGGGAAAAGGAAATAAAAGTGTTAAAAGCTCGCGGATAATTCGAATCGCTCATAATCCGACCGCGGATAATCGAGAATTTGCTGTATTTCTAAAATTATAATTCAGCTACGTAATTTCACTTGCCAATATTTACGCTACTAACTGCCTTTCTCTGAACATTATTCACAGGTGTTGCAGCATTTAGAAAGAACTCAAAGCCTGAAATAGGTGTATGCTTCATGCCATGCATCTTTGAAATGCCTGGTCTTGCATTTACTTTTGACCAAACTGTCTCCCTCTTTATGTCTTTATCTAAACACAGCATGACTTTTGTTGATGTCATTTGGGGAAGATGCATGGTTTTCAAACTCACTTGCAAATGAAAGACCATGAAAAACTGTGCAGAAACATACTAATAACACCTCCATTAAGCCAATTTAAACATATTTAAAACGAGTTTTAAAAGCGATTAGGCCACGCCTCCCGAAAAACGAAAGTAGCCGCTCCATGAGTTTGTGACGTCACAGAATACTACTTTTCTCCCTGCGTTCCTTCTGCTAGCGTTTGCTCTGCTGTACAGTGCGGAACTTCACTTCACACTAGCAGATATTGAGAAGATGGATCACGGAATCAATGTATTCCAAATACTAGTTTTAAAGCACAGGTTTTACATACTGCCAAGTTATTAAGCCTTTACAAGTCGCAAATCTTCACGGTTTATTTATTTATTTTTTTAAATTTTATGTTTTTTTAGCTATAAAAGAATACTTATATGAAGAACATTTAGCTGGTAAAAACATGGGCTTAGATTCTTTGAGACACATGTCAGTCATGTTAACTGGGGGGTTGGAAAAGAAGAATGCAATTTTTGTTATTCAACGACAAATATTGATAGCAAATACATTTTTTCGAGACATAAGAACTTGATTTTTGCATAGCGCGTGTTTTTACAAGAATATCAAAATGTGTTTCAAAATGCAATGCAATTCGGATGTTCTTGAGGATTGTTTGTGATTTATTTCATCAGAAATTTATTTAGAATTTGTTTTATTTAAAGCACATTTTAATTTAGATGATGACTTTTTAAAATGTTATTTATAAATCTAAACTTCTATTTATAGATTAATATTTTTTTATTTGTTACTCTGTAGAAAATAATCTGAATTCAATGAACAAATAATAATAAAAAAATCTACGTTTTAACAATTCATCAAAAATTTAAGAGTTTTTTTTTTTTTTTTTTTTGAGCAATCGCGATTGCTATTTGGTTTAACTCAATCGAAGCTGGTATTAACTCCTCAAACCAATTAAATAGCACACGGGTACAACACTCCTCCTTCCTTTATTCGATAAATGAATTAAAATTTCAAATAGCGGGAACATTTTTAAAGAAAGATTTTTTTTTCACACACTCTTGGATACATTTTGAATGTCACCCGGTGTAATCCCCTTTTCATCAATAATAATGATCCTGCATTGGATGAATTCTATATAATTTAAAACAATGGGGATATTTTTCAAGAAATTCAACATGTACATTTTTCATAAGTTGTGAGATACATTTTTGGTTGGTTTTATTCAAACAACGCATGGGTGTTTCTTGGTGCCCCCCCCCCCCAACGGTATCGGTGCTCTGCGTTTCATAAATTCTATATAAAATAAATTTTAATGAAATTTTTAAGAAAGCAAATTTTTTAATTTTATGAAGTTTCATAAACTCTTTAACACATTTTTGGTGTCACGCCCTGAAGGGTGTCCCCCCCCCCAGCAACCCCCCATCCAACCCCATTTAAAAATATTTTTAAACTGTTTTTTGTTTCTGAATTATTTATCGGTTTAAACACTCCTGTTTTTGCGAAAATAAAAGCTTTTGACTCATCTTACGGCTCAAATTGTTTTCATTTCTACTGATATGAAATCGCGGTGTTTTTCTGAAAATGGATACAGCGTACAGCTAGCCAACTTTGAACAATTATCGACCTGCCTTTTAATGAATTTTTCTTCCATCATTTTAAATGAAAAGTCATTTTATTCTTTAAAAAATAATAATAATAAATATGAAGATATAGAAAAAAAAACCCGCATCAATCATTGGTTTTACTACATTTCAGAAGTTAGATGACTGAATAAAACTAAACATGCTTCGAAAATTCACAACAAAACCCCCCGAAAAATGCAGCTGAAGTTGAAAACATTTTAAATATTTCAGTGGTAAACACTTGGACATTTTTACTGAGAATTAACGCACGTACTTTTTTAGGTTTCCGATTTGAAAAATGTTGGTGTTTTTCAGTGATCAGAACTCTCCAGAAATCTAATTGCAAGAAAATGATTGAAAGAATGAGAAAAGGATTGGAATGTAGTCAAAGAACACAAACCTGTTCTGTTCTTGATCTACCAGCTTTACTACGCTCCTTTTCTTTTGTGAAGCAGAGTCCCTTCCGTTTATCCCCCTCCCCCCCCATTTCCCTTTTAAGGTGAACAATGACTATAAACCACTAAACTGATAAGAAGACACAGCTGCGTAAAAATTGGCTCAAATTTCATAAACGAGCTAAAACATTAAAAATTGCCCTGAAAAATTAATAAAAAACTTTTCAACGTTTAAAGAGCTGTAAAACTCTTTGTATAATGAACTAAGACGAAGAAAACGCCAAAAAAATGAACTACCATCCGGGCTCCGAATATAACGATTAAGGCTCGACCGATGCATCGGCCAGGCCGATGCATCGGCGCCGATGGTTGAAATTTTTTCCATCGGCCATCGGCATCGGCCGCCGATGCTAACATGGAAAAAACATCTGCCCATCGGCCTCAAAAATATCTAAATGCCGATGCAAGGCCGATGTTTTTTTTTTATATTTTTTAAGTTTTCTTGAGACGGAATTCTATTTTCTGTATTTTTTACTTCACAATTAAAAGTATGTTCAGCATGTGGCTTGAAATTGGGCAGCAAACGGGACTAACACAGATCTGGGTTTTGGAATTTTCCGAATCGGGCTGATACCGACATTTTCACAACACAGCCGACACTTTCCGAGTGATTGTTTTGATGCGAATTTTAAGAATTTCAGAAAACCTCCGAGTAACGGAACCAAAAGTTTTGACCGTTATTGGGAGGTGCTCGTTATTAGGGAGGATTATGCTATTTCAGATTTTACCTATTAGTTTAATGTAGAATCATAATATTGAATATGTACCATTGCCACCTTGCTCTACGATACTGATAATTTGTGTATTATTTACTATATCTCGCTTGAACTGATATCATTTTACCTTTGCACTTTTAAATGCTAGCGTGCCTTTTCATTGCAATTATTTAACCCCCCCCCCCCACCCCACCCAATCTCTTTTACCGTATCTTTCTATTAGAAGCATCGTTAGCCTACCTACGCATTTTTCTCCACTGTTCTATGAGACATTTTCATTTAAAAATTACAATTGTAAATATGCCGACGGCCTCTATAACTTACTATCATATACTCATAACTCAAGTTCTATTTTATATGAACTATATCAGGGGTGGGATACGATGGATACAATTTTGGAGCAGCTAAAATTCTGTTTTGGAGAGGAAAAATAATTATTTGGGGCATACTGGAGGGAAAAAAACACCGTCTTGGAGCAGGCTGAAGCAAGAAAATTACAATTTTAGCGCGACTGAAGCAAAAAAAAAAAAAAAAGAATGCCATTTTGATGCAAGGTTCAGCAAAATAAAAATTCAAATTAGGAGCAAAAGTAGCAAAAAAAAATAATAAGGTGCAAATGTCTTTTTTTTATGGTTATTTATTTTTCAATAAAATAAGCTATGTAACTGTATGCAGCTTTTAACGAACATGCAAACATTTCTGTTCATACATTTTAAATAAGTATAGCGAAATTCAAGCTATGACTTAGTATTGTGATTTATCTGTTGCCTTTTTAGCCTACTTTCCAGGTTAAAAAGGGGAAAAAAAAGATTAAAAGTGGTTTCATGCATCAGAAAATTATCCCCAGGTCCAAAAAAAAAAAGTCAAACAGAAATTAAAACATTTTTCAAAAATCGAAAATTAAAATTTGGAAGTAGGGTTTTGAGATGAGGAATTTGCGTGTCGGTCTATCGAACCCCCACCCCCCCTTATGACTTTTTGAATGAACATTCCAATTTGAACAATTTTTTTTTTCTTTTTCGGAAAGAACTCGGCGAGTACAGCTTATTCCCATATTTGATTTTTCGATTTGAACAAATTTAGGTGAATCTTTGAACCATTCAAACAACCTGTCCCGCGATACCAACTTTTTAGTAAACAGTCCGATTTGAACAAACTTTTTTTTGTTCGAAAGATCTTATCAAGGATAATTCATTCCCGTATTTAAATTTCCGATTTAAACCCCTTTTCGTTCAACATTGAACCGTTCAAACGAGCTGTCACCCCTAATAACTTTTGAGGGAACAGTTCGATTTAAACTAACTTTTTTTTTTTTTTGTTCGAAAGATCTCGGCAAGGATACTTCATTACCGTATTTAAATTTTCAATTTGAACAATTTTTTGTTCAACATTGAACCGTTCAAACAACCTTTTCCCACCTAATAACTTTTAAGTGAACAGTCTGAATTGAACAAAATTTTTTTTTGTTCGAAAGATCTCGGCGAAGACGCCTCATTCCCATTTTTCATTTTTTGATTCGAACCATTTTTCGTTCAATATTGAACCGCTCAGAATGTAGATCCTGAACTTAAAGGCGGATTTCCTTCAAACTAACTTTGTTAGAAAATGGTTTTGATTAATAATGTATGTAAAGTACTTTTCTGAATAAGCTGCGGTGAGGACTCTGCTTCCGACTCCTTGACTCTGACTCCGATTCCACAAACATGGCAGAAATGCAGGCTCAGGAAAAAATGACCCACTCCTACCATTATAATTTCAGAGCTTTCGACTTCGACTGAAGAATCTAATTTTTTGAAATAGACTCCGACACCGACGGAAAAAAAGACCGAGTCCTACTATTAGAATTTTTGTGCCTTTGACTCTGACTCTACCTGTCGACTACGACTCATGACTCCGACTTTTCAAACCCAACTCTGAATCCTTGACTCTAACTTTGACTCAGTAAATATTGCAGAAATACAGGCTGGGATAAAATAACTGACTCCTACTCTTAAAAGAAATAACCGTGCAGACGATTTTTCCTTTGTTTATTTATTTGTTTTATTTATTATTATTATTATTTTTTTTTTTTTTTTGGAAGACGATTTTTTGTCTGACAAAAATTACTATTTAAGAGCAGGCCCGTCATTTCGGGATTCAGGGGTCAATTGCCGCCTCCCCCCCTGACTTTGGGAAATCAATGTATTTATATGTAAGTAGGCGTGGTATTTGCCACTTTTTAGCAAATTTACATTGTATACACACCCTTTGCCCCCTCCCCTGGAAAAATTCGAAATGACGGTCCTGTTTAAGAGAATATTTTATTATTTATTTCATCAATTATTTGTTTTTAATTATTGGCAACGGATTAAGAATGAAATTCGAGATTTTTTTAGGAGCGGAGGTTTTTTTTTTTTTTTTGATAAAATGTGTTTTGATTTGCTTCCTATTTTTAATTATTTTTTTATAACAATTAATTAATTTTTCTACGGAAGAACTATAAAAGCTGCATTGTTTAAAAGATGCAATAACTTTATTTTTTTTTGTTTACTTTTTAAGTGCTTATTTCATCAAATGAAATCTCCATATTTGGTTTTTAGAAATCAGCTTTATGTGCTAAAAAGGTACGTTTGACATAATTTGCCGTCTCAGATAATTAAAAGAATATTGATCAGATGCTAGGATGTCGATGTACGGAAAAGTAGGCTCGTTTAGTTCTTGACAGAGCTTCTTATTTTGTTTAACTTAGTTTAAAAATATCTTAAAGAACTTAGCAACGCACACAGTGTAATTTGTTGACTGGTTCACTGTTTTGTTTCTAATGATTAAACAACATAATGGGAATTTCCTTTACCAAGTTTAGAATATCTAAATCCACATATTGTTGCTGAAGTCTTTTTTTTTATGTTTATTTTAAACAATAAAGCAGTTGCTTATTACTAAACACAGTGTCCGTTTCAAATTTTTATCTCAAATGTTTTCGTATATGTACGTGGAACTTAATTCATGAATAAAAGAGAGTGCACCTACCGACTGCCGTAGAATGACTGCCAGGGTCTTTTCGTAAGCCTCCAGTCGGAGTCGGTGTCCAAATTTATCATTAAGACACCAAAACATTACATACAATAAAAATAGAACAAGACAAATAACATTGTGCAATACAAAAACAGCAAGACAAAGAACGTACAAAACACAGAGATATGAAAAGATGACTAAACGAAACAAACAGAATAATAATAATAAAAAAAAATAAATAAATAAAAATATGTTCATGAATAAAAGAGTATATTGCGAACCGATTCGGAATTGCTTTAGAGATTCATGTTACAAATATCGACAATTTTAATAGAAATTTTGTAAAACACCGCCCAGCCGATATCGAATTCAGCATTTTAATATTTTCTGCATCTTTTTTTGTTAGTTATAAAACACTTTGCGATTATATCACTCAGTTGTCACCAATTTATGATATTAGTCTGCATTGAAATTAAAATTGATTAGTCAAAAAAAGAAAGTAAGTTTGTCGAGCGGTAGTAAAACAGAAATTTAGGCCCAAAATCTGAATGATTGAAAAAGAAGTAGAATGAAATAAATATATGACCCATCAAATCTCTTGTAAAACATTTATTTTTCTAAGCATTTGATTTTTTTAACTATCGGCCATCGGCATCGGCCATCGGCCGATGGAAGAGGAAAAAAATCGGCCATCGGCCAACTTTGAACAATCGGCCAACAATCGGCATCGGCCCATCGGCCAAAAAATGCCATCGGTCGAGCCTTAATAACGATAATACAAAACAGCGTGTTAAAAACGCATTGACTGTCTCATCAAAGGCAGCGATACTGGGAGAATCGTATTCTGTGACGTGGACCAATGGCAGAGCGTTTTTCGTCACGTGGCATTGTTTACAAAAATCTCCCTTTTTAATTGCTTCTCACGCTCAAGTGAATGATTTTTTGGAATTTTAATGTTGATTTTCGGCATCAGCATCATCGATTCTATGAAATAACAGCAATTTAATCATATTTTGTGACATAGTGCATGTTCCCTATTGGGGCATTTGATTTTTTGGACATTACTGCCTTTCTGATTTTACTTTGCCCCCAATTGCCACTCACTTGCTAAAAACATTTTATAATTATGAAGTTAATAATAAATATTATGAATCGTGTACTAGTCACATTTAAAAAAACATTAATTCTGCAAAATACCTTCTTTTTTTCTTGAACTTCACTTAAAATGGTTCACGCTAATGAATACAATAACTTTTATTTCATTAGAAATACAATTATTATAAATATTCTTAAATTATTCCAGCTGATATAGAATATCATTCAGACGTGTCCCGTGCGTAACCCAAATACAATAATTTTGTAAATTTACTAATTTATTTATTTGACTAAAGTGTAGCATTTTTGGGAAGAAGCACTATTTAGCTGTTAGGAAAAAAATACAATGGTTAGATAGAAGTTCTAAATTCACAGGGTTCATGAGCTATAGAAGTAAAAGTGGAATTTTCTTTTCTTTCCAAGTCCCGTGCGTAACCAGCATAATCAATCATTTTCTACATATTTAAACAATAATTATAATTTTATTTTGCACTTAAACTTCAAGAATCAATTTTGATTTATAATAAAACTGCAATAAAACATGAATGCACAACCTTTTCCACTGATTTTATGAACTTCAAAAGTCTGCAAATGTCCCGTGCGTAACCGGAGAATGGCCCATTTGGTAATTAATTTCTTTTCGGATATGTGCTTTGACTGACAGTCATTGAAACATGTTACGAGGGTTGTCCGTAAAGTAAGTTTCCCTATTTTTTTTCGCAATGAATCGATTTTTTATTCGCATCAAGTAGTACATCATTAAAAAGCTTGGACTTTTACCTATTTTTCTACGTAGTCCCCTTTTACTTCGATGTACTTTTTCATGCGCGTAACCATCTTTCTTATTCCTTCGTCGTAGAAGTTTCCCGCCGCACTGCGAAGGTAATTCAGGATATCATCTTTCAACTCTTCTCCTGTTGCGAAATTCGTACCTCCGAGATGCTTTTTCAAACCAGGGAAGAGATGATAATCGCTTGGGGCCAGATCCAGGCTATAGGGAGGGTGAAGGACTGTCTTCCACCTGAAATCCTTAATGAGCGAGGTGGTTTTGCCGGCTGTATGCGGACGAGCATTTTCTTGATGAAAACGACTCCACTAGACAGCTTGCCCCTTCTCTTGTTCTGTATGGCTCTTCTAAGGTTTTTCAGAGTTTCGCAGTAGCGGTCAGCATTTATTGTTGTACCAGTGGGCATAAATTCACACAGCAATAGACCTTTTCTGTCCCAAAACACCGTTGCCATGATTTTGCCGGCAGACAGCGTTTGTTTAAACTTCCGCATTGATGGAGAATGCGGATGTTTCCACTGCTTTGACTGTTCCTTGGTTTCCGGTGTCGCATAGTGAAACCAAGTTTCGTCCTCCGTGACTATGGAGTCCAAAAATTCTTCACCGCCGGCTTCGTAGTCTGCTATAAATTTGGTAGCCGCTTCAACACGTTGTTTTTTGTTGTCCTCTGTGAGCATTTTGGACACCCACCTGGCACGAACCTTCGAATATCCTAAATGTTCCATTAAAATCTTGTTGATAGATGCTTTGCTGACACCTGGAATCATCGCACTAAGATCTCGAACCAGCATTCTGCGATCTGCCAGCATTGCCGCTTCCACCCTCGCAATTGTTCCATCGCTGAGCGATGGGCGTCCGGATCGCTGTTCGTCATGGACGTCTGTTCGCCCTTCTTTAAACTCTTGAATCCATTTCCGCACCATTTGCACACTTGTGCATCCTTCTCCATAGACTTCTGTAAGTTGGGTATGGATTTCTGTCGCCGAATTTCCTTTGGTACACAAAAAAACGAATCACTGATCTCACTTCGCATTTGGCGGGTGAAGGAATCGTAAGCTCCATTCTTAATGGCTGCCAAAACCAAACTTACGGTCACAGTGAGTTCAACTGGATGGGAATGTGGAGGGGAGGAACCAAGCTATGCGCTAGGGTTGCCAGATTGTGCGTAACAGCGATTCACGTGCTTGTGGAAATTAGGGAAACTTACTTTACGGACAACCCTCGTATATGTTAGAAATAAAAAATTTTGTAGAACGCCTAGTTTTTCAGAACCATTAGGTACCGTTATTAAACTTTGATAGAAATTTTTAATTTATTTAAAATAGAAATTTTTATTTTTTTATTTATTTATTTTTTTTTTTTTTTGGTTTTTTGAGTTAAAAATAGAATTGGTTATTGCAAGTGGGCCCCCTTTTTAGAACAGTTCATTTTTGAAGCCTTATACAAAAGTTTTAAAGCAAAACAGCTTAAATTTTTTGAATTATTTTGTCTTGGACATTATTGATAAAAACAAGTTCAGCATTGTTTCCCAAAAAAATGCTTTAAATATTTTCACCTATCTTATTCTTTACAAAATGGTGTGGGAGGCCCACTTAACCCCTAGGAAGGGGTAAGTGGGCCACCCTCCATTTATTTGTATTTAAAGCGAGCATATTTTGAAAAGATGTTTGTTTGTCCTACCTGAGGAAGTATGGAAAATTTTAGTAGGGAATATTTTTCTGTAAATGTTTCCATTAATGAGATACATACTCACATTTGAATGTGTAGGACAGAAAATTATAAAGTGCAATACAAAACAATTATGTCTGTGAAATTCATTAAAAGCCGTTAGGCGCATTTTTTGCTTTTACATATAAATTAGTGTTGAATAAACATAATAGAGTTGATTAAGATCAATTTTGGTAAAATAGAAAAAAAAATATGGGCTGAAAAGAAAAAACGGAAACACTTAATGGCAGCGTCTATTTAAAATTTTCTGGGGGAGAAACATTATCATTTCATCCTCAGTTATAATTCTAACATCACCTACATCAAACCAATAAAAAGTGTAGTTATTTCTATTCTTTCTATCAAATTTTGCAGTATTTTTTTAATTTGAACCATATTTTAAAATTAAACCTTCAAAATACTTTATGGTTTTCTTTGATGCAAGTTTCACAAATGCATAGTTAGCAGCTTTTGCAGTTTTTTAAAGCTGAACCCTAAATTTCTTCTAGGTCTCCATAATTATCTTTCGTCGTAAAATATGCTTCATCAAAACTACTTTTGATTTTGAAATTACCATTATTATAAGGGAAGCTAATAACTTACCCTAATAGAGAAAAACCACGGGGTAAGTGGGACCTCTCCCCTTAAACACTTATTAATGATACTTTGCATGAAAATTCTTATTGCAATGGGTATTTTAGGTTAAACCCTACAAGAAAACTTGATGAACATAGAAAAAATAATAAAAGTTAACATTGAAATACTTCCTTGAAAAATGTTGCTAGAACTCGCAAAAAAAAATTTTTTTGGAAAAATTTTTGACGTAAATTATGATCCAAAAAGAGGTTCCATGAAACCCAAATATATGCAAAAGCAATCACTGTGATGTAATTTGACATGATCAGTACAAAAAAGTGTAAAAACCATGTGCCCATTTCAGTTTTAAGGGGGGTGGCCCACTTACCGTATATAACCGAAAAAAAAACTTTCGGGGAAAATAATTTATTTTTCAAAACAGTTTCGGTGAAAAATTAATAATTTCAGTTTTTTTTTTTTTTTTTTTTTGCCCATTTATGGTAGTTTCATTATCTCCCCATAAAAATTATTTTGCTTCCCATTTCCTTCCAGGTCCTCCTAGAATAAAAGGATCAAACTTTGGAACACACCAAGTATTACCCAATCGCCCAGCTGCCCTTGAATGTTTTGTAGATTCTAATCCCTCATCTATGATTGGGTGGTTCAAAGATGGGGTTAAAATTAACTCTGAAAATTCTTTACTTAAAATTGTTGAAGATGGACAAGTACTACAGTTTGTAAAGATTAGTTCCAGTGACCATGGTCATTATACTTGCATTGCTGAAAATGCTGTTGGAAAAACAGAAAGGAACTTCAAGGTAGATGTCTTTGGTATGTAATAAAAATGTTGCTTATTAGAACGGTAATTATCTCAAAATATTCAATTCTGTAGGTTATGATTTTTAATTGTGAAGTTTTTTTTTTAATTTAGTTTGAGTGGAAATTTGTTGCACTGAATTAACTTTTATTTATATTATTCAAACATAGTATTTTTCTGTTTGCTGAAGCATTGAAAATTCTGGATTTACTTCAGTCCATTTGTCTGGTTAGATTACTTCTTTCTTATGTTTGTCAATCCTTTTTTTCTTTGATGTTTGTTTGATTACTATAATTTACTGTATAATCTATGCCAGTGTTGTATATTGAATTTTAAAAAAAAAAGAGTTAAGTGTACTTAATGTTTTATTTTATTAAAAATCTTTAAAACTTAATTTTTAGCTGCTCCAGTAATTCAGGCATCACCTTTTAAACGAAAAGTTTTAGAGAATGAAAAAGTTTTAATGGAATGTGTTGCTAATGGAAATCCAGAACCAAGCATAATATGGCTGAAAGATGGCATTATGCTCTCTGAGGAATCTGCAAAAAATGTGGTAATGTAATCATTTGATGTTTTTGTTTGGATGGAAATTTTAAATCAACCTAGTGGCTATCATCATGGTTCAGTACCTTTGGTTTAAGCTGTTTTAGTGTACATTAAAATTAAAGATTTGATCAAAAGAAATCATGTGTTCACATCTCTATGTCATTTGCGAAAATTACATAAAAATTTTTAATGTGCTCTAGGGGTTCTAATTTTTTTTTCTGGTTGATTTTAAAATTCTTATTCAGCTGAACCAAAACAAAATAAATGACCGAAAAATGTGTTTATGTTTAATTTTTCTATTAATATATTTAAAAAATATATGTCATGGGATATTCTTTTGAATGTTTTTTTCTCTCTTTGATAAACTTACCGAATTACCCCATATTAGCCGGCATGCCGCAAAATTCGAGGGTCCCTAGATTTTCTATAACCTGTACCTAGTCCTTTCGATCATACCGGAAAAACCGAGGTAGTAAAAAAATAATTTAATACTATCCCAAGAACACTAAAAACTTTTAAAATAATATAAGTTAAGTACTGGTGTGCCAAGCATAAACATCCAATCTGCAATTTTTAGGAAAATTGAGTTATTATTATCAGGTATAATTTGTTGCAACATATATTATCTAAATACATTGTTTTATGGTCATTTGTGAACGGGAAATATTTTTTAAAAATTTCAGAAAAAAATGCCATCTATAGAGTCATAAAATATTAAGAAGTGATTTCTGCATTTGCCGCTCAGTGCAGATATGACTTTTGTGACGCTGCAGTATCGATCATTTTATTAATACAATTAAACGATTTAACTTGTAAAAATATTAATAAATAGTAGCAAGATAATGCAGAATCAAACCACCATGATTTATTTCGTCTCAAAGATCTGAAATTCATTGGTTTGTTTTTGAGAAAGGCGTTTATTATTATTTTTCCTTATAGTGGTTTCCTTTGCGATTGAAACTGAGGAGAGAAATTTATCTTTGTTTGTTGCAAAATGAGCCTTGAACTATCCGGCATGCCGGAAAATTCAAATTTTCCTGCATGCTGGTCAACCTCATTTTTTCTGGCATGCAGGCTATTGCAGGGTAATACGGTAGTATTATCACTTAACATTTTCTGCCCCCAAAAACGTAACAAATTGCATACTAACAGTAATGTGGATAGTTTAACTTGCATTTATCAAGCGTTGATACGCACACACTATATAGTACTTTAATTATTTCGAATCTTACACTTTGAACCCTAAATATTTTTTTAAATACTCAAAATAAATGTGGAATGGCACTCTTTTCAGTTTTAGTTTAACTAATGTCCTTTCTTACAGAGTATTTATAAAGTTTCTGATGACACTATGCTTAAAATATCTGAAGCCAAGAGCTATCACTCAGGAAAATATAGATGCATTGCTACCAATGCAGCTGGCACAACTGAAAAGTTGTTTGACCTCTATGTAACAGGTAACCCTTCCTTAGTCTTAACTGTAAACACTAATCAATAAAAGTACAATTATGAGTCATACTACACTAGAGCTTTTCAAAAAGGCTTTTTTTTCTTCTTAAAATCTGTATTTGAGTTGGAAAAGCTTGAGATAAAGAATTATTTAATTTCTTATTATGATGAAAGGGTAATTTTTTTTTATTTCTTTTCTTACTCAATGCAGTACCACCTAGAATTGTGAATACATCTGAACCCAATTTGACTGTTTTCATACATAATCCTGTCACCATGCTTTGTGTGGCTGAAGCTGAACCAGCACCATCTATTTCCTGGTTTAAGGATGGAGAAGTCTTGAGTGAAACTACTGATCCTTTTATCCACATACTTCAAGAAGAACAAAAATTGCAGATTCTAAGAACCAGAGAATCTGACCATGGGCAGTATTCTTGTGAAGCTTCAAATCCTGTTGGAAAAGATAGCCGTCCTTTTATGCTGAATGTCCTTGGTAAGAAATTTGTTCAACCTTTTTTATTAAACTGTTTTCCTTAGATGCACAGTTTCGTAAAAATTACAAAATGTGATATACTGTATTACTAAGAAATAGTTCATGTTTATTTTGAGATTAAAAAGAATATAAATTGTCAAAATACAATGAATGAAAAATAAATAATTCATTTGTTTGAGACACATATTTGAAGCTGTTATAAGATAAGCATATTTAATATGGAAGCATTTAGTTATTAAAGCAAAATTAACTCCTCAAAGCATTGAAAGCATGGATTCTTCCTCTAGGACAAATGTCCAACTATTGTCCTGTCCGTACTAATGTATAAGTCATGTCCATCCACTATGACACTTGTATGCTTGGTTAACTAAGCAACTGTTAAGTTGTTGTGGGCTCTGTGGACAATCGTTTATTCATTTATGCGTTTGTAATTTTTATTGAGAATTCATTTCTTATTTTACTTCTCTTCATAAAGTCTTAACTTAGAAAAAAATATATATACATTTTCGCAATATATTAGCAATGTTACTTGACAGCATCACAGTGTTTTGTAATATGCCTGTAATTCCAGTCAGTTTTTCTAATTGAGGTCTAAAACAGAATTATCAATGTCTGCAATTTCTTAATAATTTTTGTAGCTTAGCTATTTTTATGTTGAATTAGTGACATTTTAGAATAATTAAAATGTGTACTTTCATTTGTATTATATGTTAAATTTAGTGTTATTTATGCATGTAAGGAGATTCTCCTTCTCGAAATCTTATGATTTTATTATGTTTCTGAAGATGATGTTTTCCACCAGTGCCTCCAAGGGTTAAAAATCTTATACAGGAAGATTCAAGAACAAATGTAATTGAGGGAAACAGCACTGAAATCAAGTGCTATGTTCATGGGAATCCGCAACCTACTGTGTCTTGGCTAAAAGATGGACAGGTAAAGAAAAATAATAGCATATGTGTATAAAATATAATTTTAAAGTCATTTTATTGCATGCATGTTTGGGTGTTGTTCTTCCTGAAATTGAGAATTCACTTTGCTGCAAAGTTTTGTCTGGGTTTTGATTTATTTTGCGGAATAACGCTAAATAATTGTTTTACACTTTTTTTTTTTTGAAAGTGTACTGTAAAAGCCGGCGTATCGGCCGCACCCGCGTGAGAGCCGCATCTGAAATAATTGCCCCGTTGGACATAAAATATCCTGAATAGGATGCACCTTGGGTATGGGCCCCATAGCGATTCTTCAATGAAGAAACTTGCAATGTAAATGAAGTTGATTCTAGAGATAGGGGCAAATAAAAATAATTATGGACGAAATTGAGCATATTTGAAAAGCACATTAATAATAAAGTATTGAAGGATATTAAATATAATGTATCAAAAAGAAATATTTAAAATTTTGTCAATCAAATCCTTCAAAGGCAGAACCACCACAAGAAGAATGAAGCAACTTTAAAATTGTTTCATTGAGTATTTCACTGTTGTCATCGATTTCGGAGTCGTTGCTCGCAGATTCCTTGACAACACCATTATTGTAAATTCCATTGCTTTAAATCCGTTTACCATAGATCTTAATTTCAAATCCAATTCCTACCTATCCCTTTTATCTTCTGTTAACGCACTAAGAAAGTGTTAATCCCCTTCCCCACCATCTGGGTCATCAGCCCTTTCATGCTGCTTTTTTGTATTCCATTACTTTTGTCCCTAATAAAAGAAATATAAAAGCCACCACATGGCTTTAAGAACCCTCCATTCAATTTCTTGAAATTTAGTTTTTTTTAAGTCCGAAATAGCTGTTAGCTGTATTACTCTATTCAAGGAACTCTCTCCCTTTATTTGTTTACTGTTGAGATGTCTGAACAGATGTTACCCCTTCTTCTTGCACAGTGTCAGCAGAGATAGCTGACGGCTATATACAGCCGTCTGGCAGGAATATCAGCAGAGATAACAGGATACTTTTGTTACTAGAAGTAAAGTATCTGCTTTTGTCCAGCCATTAGAAATGTCTCATTTTCTAGTACTACCAGTACAAAACAAAAATAAATACTTTAAGAAGTTAAATTAATTTTAAAATGAGACAGAAAGCTAAAAATGCTGTGTAACAATAATATTAAAGCATATGGATCAAAGTATAATATTGTATACTTTTATTATGTATTCAATGCTAAAGCTTCAATATGCGCACCAGTCGAAGCTTCGGCTATCAGTTGGCTGAAGCTTTGGTATTCGGAACTTCGGCCAAATTCCGCTTCGCGCCATCCATGGGCGCCCATATGAGAAATTTTAAGGGGGGGGGGCTCATATATTTTCTGCATAGTTTACAGTTAAAAGATATATATATATATATATATATATATATATATATAGGATCATTCCATTTTAAATCAACCAATGGGGGGGGGGTGCATCACCATTTTTGATTTTGATAGAAATTTGCATATGCATTCTTTTTATTTCCTAGACCTCAAAAATATATACAACTTTTTTTTTTTTTGAATTTACCCTTTGATATGTATAATCCGTTTTTGTTGTTGGCAACAGGAAAATGGGGCATTTTGATGCTTTGTCTTGTAAACTATAATTTTTTTTCTATCAAAAATTTTGATCTCAAACATAGTTCATTGGAAAGCTAAGAAAGCTCTTTTCATATAGTATATCAATAAATTTCATATTTAAAAAATATTTATTTTTTCAAGATCAAAGTTTGCGACTAAAATCTCATTTTTTTGCTACTTTTGAAAATTAAAAACCCATGAGGGGTTCAGAATAACAAGCCATATTTTTTATCATATATTCAAACGAAACTTCTGCACAAAAAACAAGAATCCGACCAAAATTGTTAGATTATGTTTGCCGTGTGTATGATAGTGACTCGTAGCTAGGAGAAGTGTTGCAAGTAAAAGTAGTCAATGTTGAAGGACAATACAGAATAAATTATTTTCATCCGAAAGGGCCAGAAACGTCATTTGAAAAAATGAAGTGAGGATGACTAAACTTGGGTTCAGTTGAAAGACATTTTGAAAATCTTGACTGCATCAGAACTATGGTGTGCACAAGGAAGAGGCACAATGTCACACCTGTGATGAGCAAACATTATCAACTCTTCTCTGTGAGACGAAACACTAAAGAAAATAGTTCTACAAGAGAGCGTTAAGAGATTTAGACAATAAAATTTTTAAATTATCTTATTAAAGTGTAAATATGTTACTTACTTCATAACACTTCTTTGTCATTTCTATAATTGAAAACTAGCAATTAAGAATACACTTAAATTTCACTAAAATCTGAGATTAAGTACAAAAATAATATTGTTGCTTCAGGGCAATTATATGAAAATTCAGATGCCCATAGCTGCCAAGCGCCTTTGAATAACAAAGCAACTTTTGTTACATTTTTTAATGTAAAAAGTACTTAAGATTCCACCAATAAAATGATTTTTACCTTACCCCCACATGTATTTTTTTTAGCGTTGAAAATTTGCAACTTTAGGGGGGCATATCTCATAAAATGGGCGGTGTAACAAGCTAATTTTTTTGTATAATAAGTAACCACGCATATGAATATATGATATCACAATAGGGCTTGTTATTCTAAACCCTTCAAGGGTTTTTTAATTTTGAAGGGTAGAAAAAATGAGATTTTCATCAAACTTTGACCTTGAAAAATATTTTTTTTTATCTGAAATTTCTTGATATATAAAAAGGTATCTTTCTTAGGTTTCAATTAGCTATGTTTGAGCTCAAAATCTTTGGTAGAAAAAAGTTATAATTCATAAGACTAAGGGCCCTGCTCCACATTAACGTAAAGCAGAAAAATAAAGCAGAAACGTAAAACGGATTAAATGGTATTCCAATGGAAAGTACCCGGATTTTCGGTTTCTGACTTCGGTTTCGGTCGCGTTTTCCGCTGATGTGGAATAGGACCCCAAGTATCATAAATGCCCCATTTTCGCTGTTGCCAACAACAAAAATGGCCTATATGTCAAAAGGTATTTTTTTTTTTATAAAATATATATTTTCTTCAGGTCTGGAGAAATTTTCATCAAAATCAAAAATAATGATGCAACAACTTTTTTAAAAATTTGTTGATTTAAAATGGAATAACCCAACAGCTAGTCAGACATGGGAGAGTTTCCCATGCATATGCGACGCTGGTTCATCATGAATCTGCTTCTTTTTCTATGAAGAATCTGAAGAGACACATGTATAATCTGTACTCAGAACAGACTAACGTAAGTCATTTTCGTTATTTTTCAGTAGAGGGGAAAAACGATGTATTCAACAATGGTTTTTCCCCTCTACCGAAAAATGACGAAAATGGACTTACGTTAGTCTGGTTCTGAGGTACAGAATTCTGAAGCGATTTCAGTGCAGATTAGAGTTATTACAATTTGGCATTTTTGATAACTTATTCATTAATGGGTGAAGAAAAAAAAGTTAAATTTTTTCTGAATAAATAGTACTAAAAGCAGAAGAAGTACTAATTTCCAAGGGGGGGCTCGAGCCCCCCTTGTGGGCGCCCATGGCGCCATCTCTACTTAAAACCCTGGAACATGTGTCTGCAGCAATCTGCATGATTTGTGCCTTAAAATGTTGGATTATCTTAGTTTACTTTTCAAGCACAAAGGTATTTATTTAAATAAATACTAAGTAGCTTGTTTAATGTAAGAATAATTAACTTTTAACTTTTTTTCTTTTCAGATATTGTTCCCTAACAAAGCACTTAAAATGCAATTTCTTGACAGCAACCAGCTTTTACAAATAACTAATGTAGCTGCAGAGGATGATGGGAGATATACATGTGTAGCTTCAAGTCCGTTAGGAACCGAAGAGAGGCATTTTGACCTACATGTTCAAGGTAATTTTTGAAATTAGTAGTTGAGTAAATCCATTTTTTATTTTGTGAAGTAATATACTTACAGAATTGTATTGTTATGTTTGCAATTACTTAAATGGTAAGAAATGTCATGTTTTTATGGTTGTGACTTTTATTTATTTCAAATTTTCAAAAATAAATTGGCCGTTTTAGTTTTAATAAAAAGAGTAAACAGCTAAAACGAATTATTAAAAAAATTTTACTCATGCTATGTTTCTGCAGCTAACGTCAGTGCGGGTCATTGTCTGATACACTGTAAAATCTTGAAAGGGAAAAAATTAATGAAGAGGACTTACACCTCTTTTTGGTATTGAAACTTCGTTGAAAATTCAATCAGCACTAACTTCAAAAAATAACAATGATGTTATTTATAAAATAACAATGATAGTTTATGTTTTTATATTCATTCACTAGTTAACTAACTCACATTATCTTGATTCTAAATTCTAACCAAAGAGGGGAAATAAGGAATTGCTATAAAAAACGTCCCAGCATTTTTTTATTAAACTTTTTTTTATAAATGAGCAAATTAATAAATACAAAGGAAAATTTTTGTTCTACCCAACCAAATAATACTCAAATAAGGAAAAGATTAAAATGATTTTTTTTTCTTAGATTTCAATCTGTCATGAACGAAAAGGTGCTTATATTTTTTTATAATACAGGTGAGTATGAGGCTCAAAAAATTAGATGAATTATCATTAACGGTTCATTAAAGTCTTTTTCAGGATTTTCATTTTTCCTCATCTATTTTTCACACGTTTTGTCTCTTTTTAGGCCTATTTCCTTGTTTCTGAAACAAGGTGCCTAATTCTTAATTGTACTAGTCAATTAGACATCTTCCCCAACTTTCTTTGTTGACATTGTTGGATAGGTCTTCAGCAGAAATGCTGTTCTCCACCCTTGAAACAGGAATTAGTAGAAACTGAAAATACTGATTTATTTTTTACTGTATGATGTATTTTCATTCTTATTATTGAGTATTGATCAGTAAATATGCATTTATGATTAAATTATTTTTTTTCAGTTCCACCCAAAATATATGATGATCAAAATACAGATTATGTTGCTCTGCTGAACATGCCATTAGTTATACACTGTGAGGCTGATGGAACGCCAAAACCTGTCATTACATGGATGAAAAATGGTCATTTAATTGATCTATTTCTGGATCCAAATCTTCAGTCAATGAAAGAAGAATCTGCTTTACTAATTCGCAGGGCTCGGCTTGAAGATACTGGCAAATATACATGTATAGCAACTAGTACTGCAGGCCAAGATGAAAGAGATTTTAACATTCATGTACACAGTAAGTTCATTTGCTCTTAGTGTGAGTGAAATATTTGCACTTGTCATATTTTATTAGTTTGAATAGTATCCGTGGAGGTGTGTGAGTGGGATGTTCCTCTTTTTGACTAAGACACCAAAAAAAATCATACTTCATTGAAGGATTTATTAACAGTTTGGTAAGACCTCATTTGGAGTATGCTGTTCAGTTTTGGTCTCCTTATCTGAAGAAAGATATTAATGTATTAGAAAGGGTACAAAGAAGGGCTACAAGGTTAGTAAATGGATTTTCTAATCTAGACTATGATTCCAGACTTAGAATGCTTAATATGTATAGTCTTGAGCAAAGGAGAACCAGAGGGGACATGATTCAGTTATTTAAATTTATTAAAATGAATGATGTTGCAGGGTTGTATTTTTGCACAGAAAGCAGGACAAGGGGTCATTGTTTTAAGCTGTTTAAACCTCAGGCTAACCTGGAAATTCGAAAAAATTACTACTTTAGCAGGATAGTGGGAACTTGGAACAGTTTACCGGAAGAGGCGGTAAGGAGCAATGGAGTAGATAGCTTTAAGAGGGCCATTGATCTTCATTGGGATCTTTAATTTGACTAGGACCAGCCCAGTTAGGCCCAGAGCCTGCTGCTGGTCGTTGCATTTGTATTTGTATTTTAAGCCTGTTATTGAAACAATATGTGAGTTACAATATTAACTATATGACGGTATTGTTGACATAACTGTTTCTAAACCAGAGCTGGTAACACCAATCTGCCTTTTTCTTTTTTATATTTTAATAGCTCTCTAGTATGCCTATCGGTAGAAGTCTTGGAAATTTTTTGAAAAAATTCAATGAGATCTGGTGTTTTAACCAGGTCTGCGGAGTCTGAGGAAAAATGGTGGAATCCAACTCCGGGATTTTAAAACTCCCGACTCCAACTCCGACTACTCTGCTTTTTTTTTTTTTATATTTTTTACCCAAATGTGAAGAGAGGAAAACTTGCTGACTGGGTTTTAAAAAATACAAAAAAGGGAGGCAGAAATTCCACCTTTTATGAACCGTTGCTCGCTACTGATCATTTGAATACGGATTGTCCACCACCACCATCCATATATTTTGTCGTAATTAATAAAATGTTATATTTTTCTCAACAGCTCCTGCTTCTGTTGATGATACTAATTTGAAAGAAGAAGTATTAGGACTTCTGAATGAAACTGTTATTTTTCTTTGCCCTGCAACTGGAATCCCAGCACCATCCATATATTGGCTGAAAGACGGCGACCATATTGAACACCTCAATCAGGAATCAAAATACCAATTTTTAGAAGGTTATTACTCTACCTTTAATTTTGTAAAATTTCCAAAAAAATCTTTTAGCTTGATCTTGATCCTGGTATTTTCATAATTTCAGGGGGTAAAACTTTTAAAGTCAATTTTGTGAACAAAAATGATGCTGGAAAATATACCTGTGTTGCATTTAATGATGCTGGCTCTGATGAGAAAGACTATGTCTTGGATGTTATGAGTATGTGTTTATTCAGTTGTTGACTAAATGACATCTAAATGGAAATACTTTTTTTTTTCATTTTAACTGATATTTTAAATTACTTTTTAAACTATTATTAGCTAATTTATTAGTAATTTGATTATATTGAGGCATCTTATATGTAAGTTTTTTATTTATGTGCTAAAATACTCTATTTAGTCCATTCTATACATTGATTCAACTCTTTTTGTTGAGAGTGATGCACTTGCATTCAAATTATTTCTTATAGTAGTTCATGAAGAAGTCCTAAATTAATGTACAGTAAACTATCTTACTGCGGCGGCTTATCCCCAGTCTTTTACCTTTTTTTTTTTTTTCTTTTTCCGATGATTAACTGAATATAAAAGCACCTATTTTAACTTAACAAGTTTAGGAAATCTATTTTTACTTTTTTGTTTCTTCATTCTTTCTCCCTTCCAACATCAAACCTTTCAATTTCATTGAAACATGATATCTAGGCCTACACTACTATAAACTACAACCGGAATTTTAGACCTATATTACTTATGCGTCTAAACAGATGACTAGATCAGTTTTGTTTGAAAAAATTCCCCTTTCCTATACGTTTTTGGCGAAACCTAGCTTGATCAGCTTCAATTAATCTGTTTTCACGATTTGCTAATGTATGTATGTAATCCTTTAGCAATAATGAACAATCCATTTTTAGCTTTTACATTTTTTCCATACACTATTATTGTTTTTAGCTATAATTTAAATGCATGCTAGTGATATGGACTTTTTAACATGTTACACACACTAGTATTGTATTTTGCCCTTTTTCTGATTTTCCTTGACTGATGTGCCACTTCATGAAGCTGATAATTGGGAGTTTAGTGTATGTTATTTCATAAGTTATTCCTTTATGCTCAATTATTTATTTTTTTCCTAAACTAATGGTAAAGCTTTTCATTGCTTATCTGTCACACATTGTTATTAAATTCTATTTTTCTGAATCTAACTTATGTATTCAAACACATAATATGGTGTATTTGTATTAAAAATCAATTACAGTTGTTAATTAATTTTTGGTATTTATAGTTATGTGTAAATAATGCTTGAAACTGTAAAATGTAAAATATTCCTTTCTGCAAGCAGTGTTTTATATTTCTCAATGATAAACAATGTTGATTTTTGCAAAAAATTTTGATATTAATTATAGTTTTAATTTTCAGCTCCACCTGTTATGACATCTGCAATTAATGAATCAAAAATTAAATCTAAGGAGGGTGACACTGTTACTTTTGATTGTCCTGTTCTTGAAGATAACCATCTTGGTGCAGTCACATGGAAAAAGAATGGGAACTTGATCAATTCTGTCTCTTTGTCTCCAAACTTTGAGTTCTCACCTGACAATAAGCAACTAAAGATAATTAAACCTCAAGTTTATGATTCTGGTGTTTTCACATGCATTGCTAGCAACTTTGCTGGAGAAACTGAACATGAAATGGAATTATTAGTTCTTGGTATGGTTCTTGGACTTTTCATTATTTGTCATGTTTTCTGAATTGCATTAATTGTTATTAAGTTTTATTTTTATTAAACGTTTTTATAATAAAAATCTTTCTAAAATTCTTGTTTCAAATAAATTCAATATAAGGTCACATGTTGCAGTTAAGTGATGAGTGAATTTTTTCAACTCCATATTTTAATGTGTGGAGTATTTTAGGATTACTTTGCATTGTCTCTAAGTTTTTAAAAATATTTTTATCTCTGTTTCATATGTTGTGGGTTTATTGCATTTCCCAGCATTTATTACAGTAGACGCCGGTTAATTGAATCAGTGATGAATTGAATTAACTGCTGTAATGAATCAAATCGCCAAAAACAGAACAAAATCCAGCTTAATAAAATTAGCCTCTTTATTGAATTAGCCATTTTAGTAAATCAAAACTGTTTAGAACAAATGTAATTCATATAAGTGGCAGCCACTGTATTATGGTTTTTTACATTATCAAGTAAAACATTCTTAGGTGAAACAGTTAGTAAAGGAATTGCTCACATCATTGTTATAATGATTATTGCTCAATTTATTCTTTTTATTTTCATTAGCATCTGCAAAAATCACACACCCAGCTGATAACATTACTGCCATTTATGTTAAGGAACAACACTCGATAACACTTGATTGTGTGACTACAGGACATCCCAAACCAATCATTACTTGGTTAAAAGATGGTTTGCCTCTTCTTCAACAACCTAATTTGGTAAGGTTTTGCTCCTCATTTTTCTCGTCTTTTTAAATTAACAAGTAAAAAAAAATACGTAAATGCATATATTTAGTCACATATATATGTACCACTTGTCAATCAAATCTTTCACAGTGTGCTCCTTATCAGAAATTTGGGAATGAATTTAGTTTTTAAATTTATTTCTTTCTGTAAACAAACAATGGCGTTTCTCAAGAACAACTTGTTTAGCCGACATGCAATTAAAGCAACCCATGTTTATCTTGTTTTCAATCAATTTCAATTTACACTCATCCAAAGCCAACTGCCAAGAACCTTCAGCGAGACTAGGACACAACAAATTATGTATGAATATATGTAAAATTTAATCTAGAAAATAAAATTCATGATTAAAAAATAATTGATCATCAAAATCTTTTAATCTTAATATAATATTTTAAATAGGTCTTAAGAAAAAAAAAGCCTTGTAACAATATAAGATGTAAGAATATTTTAAACAACTCTAGTTAACATTAACAGATTATTAGTATTTTAATAGAAACATATAAAAAAAATACAAACCTCAAATGTGTTTTGTTTTTTTTTAACTTGAACTAATAAATTTAACACTGAAAATAATGCAAATACTAGTGATTTTGCATCACTAAGACACTAATTCAGTTTTGAGAAAAACCTGGAGCGAAAAAATTAAAGGGCAGGGTAAAAAATTCTAGCAAATAGCTGTTTTCAGGTTATTGCGAAGCCCTAGGAATTTTACATCCAAGCAACAAGACTCTTCAGAAATCCAAACTTGTCTGTCTCAGCTTTTATCACCTTGTATTTTCGAGACTCTACTGTTTTGCCGAACTAGCACAGTGCTCTGAAATATAACTTTGAAACATCATATTGTACAGTAGAACTTTGTTAAATAGGATCTCTGGTTAATACAAATAAAATTTAAAAACAAATTCAGAAACATTTAAATGATAATGTAAAATCATAACAAGAACATAACTACAAGTACCTCAAGCATTGACTTTTTATTTTGATAAAACTCCTGCATAGATTACATAGGTTTGCATTGCTCTCTACATAGATTGTGCAGTAAATTATAGTAATCTAAGAAACATCATGGATAACTTGGACTACTACAGCTGAACAATAAATGATAAAGTATGTGCATGAAACAATCCTAGGTAACTTTATTAAAGAATAGTTTTTCGCTGTAGTAAAAGATATGTATGTTTCTTTAAGAATTTGTTTTGCTTGTTACTCTTATCCAAATTTTCATCTGGATAAACAAAGATTGCACTGTATTGTATATTTTGGGTTGAGTAATGGTGCTTAGCATTTTTCTATGCATGTTTTTTTTTTTTTCTTTTTGATGTATAGTAATTGCTTACATTTTAGAGTTTTCCAGCATTTGGAAAGCTGAAGATAATCAGTTCATCAATTCATGATGCTGGCTTATATACATGTCATTCAGAAAATGAAGGTAGCTGGGATGAAAAGTTTTATAACTTGACAGTTTATGGTAATTTCGTTTGGTATTTTTATGTGTACTTTCTCAATGATTAACTTTTTCCCCCATCAAAATCTTTTCATCATTGCATACAATTTCTTTTAAATATGTATAATCATTTAAAATCAATCGACTTTTTTCTTGAAGTGAAATCAGAATAAAGAGCAATAAAAGTTGGATGTATGAAAAAAATTGTTTCTTTGGCTATGTCTTCTTATTTTGCTATGAATTTTCCAATCATAATAAAATAGTTTTTCAAAATTGTTGCATTTTGCTTTAAATAGGCCTAAGTATGGTTAATAGATCAATATTCTAATATTAATAATATATGTTGCAAGTAAGGAACTAACCACACATTTTCTCATGCAGTTTTATTTCTAGAATGACTTACTTACATATTTTCTAGTTGTATTTGCATTTAAAGTTGAATTTATGTATGAAATGCTACAAAATATGTATTGCATAAAAATTTTTGGTTACAACTTTGCCGCACTTTTAAATACTATTGCAGACTAAGTAACCTTTAATTAATGTAAACAATAATGCTAAAGGTACTCTTCAAATATGTCTTGTTGATTTTAAATGGATATTTATTTTATCTTTGTCTTAGGTTAGTATTTACTAGCATTTTCTTTTCAGTACCTCCAACAATTAATGTTTCATCTCATGGGCTTCACAAAGTAGGAGTACAAAACTCAGTATTAACTTTAGACTGCGTTGCGAAAGGCATTCCTAAACCACGTGTTCTGTGGTACAAAGGCTCTCAGATGTTGATATCTGGACCCAGAATTGCATTTACACAAGACGGCCAAAAGCTCAAGATATCTCATATCACTACTGCAGATGCTGGGAAATATACTTGCCTAGCCATAAATGAAGCTGGTGATACTGAAGCAGAGCATTTTGTAAAAGTTCATGGTAAGCTCCTAGCAGCAAAGTCTGCTTTATGCTGTTTATGGTCTTATGAATTCAAGCATGTTGGACTTGTGCAAAATTCCTATAACCGCATGATTAGTCGCTAATTTTTTAAATACTTCATGTTTGTTGTTCATGAGAATACTTTGGCTCTGAACTATAGGTGCTGGTTTTCCATATGTCAAATGAACAAATCAAAAGTTTGATGCCTCAAATCAACTAAAGTAATAATTAATCTTTAATGGGTAGTCTAGTTGCAGAAATGAAGACATCCAAATCATTTTCTAGATTTTTTTCATGTTCCGTAAATGCTGTAAAACTTAAGGGGGAAAAAAGGCTTAATTGCTCTCATAAAACATGATCCTATTACCATTTTACTACTTTTGTTGTTTATGTTTCAGATTAATTTTTTTTCCTTACCCAGCAAAGTAATGAATAAATAATTTGCTCAAAAATAAGATTTTAAATATTTTTTAAGTCATGAGATTGGACAACTAAACCAAAACTTACGGCAAATACAAATTAAGGGGAAGAATTCAAGTAATATAAATTCAATAATTCTTTTATATTTATTTCAAAACATTATTTTTGGGGGCCTCAGTAGCTCAGAAGTAGATGTTTCTCCTTTTCAACCTTAAGAGGTTGCAGGTTCGATTCCCGCCTATGCCCTGGATGTTATCTCCTCTCTTTGTGTTGTAAATCTTTCTTGTGCTGTCTTATATGTTAATAAAGAAATTCAACCTCTCTCGAGGCAATGGCGCCCCTATTTGCAATGTATTTATTAAACTATGCACACTACAACAAATAAACTAACATTATTTTTAATGGCTTTTGTTAAGGATGCACCTATAAGTAATTTAGCCGATTCAAAAATTCATCCAATTTCTTGTAACTAATTTTCATATTGTTAATAAAGTGAACTTGACATAAAAATTCAAATAAAAAAAACGGAGGAGATTGTGGTGAACACACTTTTAGACACTTTTTATCTAAATTTATTTTTTTAATTATTAGTACCCATTTAGTCTAAAACTTTTTCTTTGAAAATTATAAAGTTGTTAATACACTAAGAAAAATCTCGACACATGAAAAACTTTCAACATTGCATATATATGCCTATTTATTCAAATTGGGAAAATTAATTAATAAAAAAATTTATATCTATTATTTAGATTATTATTTTTTGTACTTTGATCCATTACACAGTTTAATTTATTTGTCTTGTTTTTCTCACTACACTTTCATACTACATATTACTTTTGTGTTGCAGAAAGTTATTTATTGTTTATAAATACAGTAGCCCCTCGTTATATCGCTCATTCGGATATATCGCTCTTTTCTTTTGTCTCCAAAGAAAAAAAAACTTAGTTCGAAACCATTTTTGAGAAAATATGTAAGGTGTTCAGAAAAGGTCTCTTTCTCATTTATTTTGTCATCAATGAACAAAACGAAGGTTCTTCTATTCTTCTGAATTCGCTGAAAAGAAGCAGCAAATTTCTGTCACCCAAACTTGCATACTGCGGAGACAGTTTGGAAACTACTGAACACTTTCTTTTGTATTGATACAATGAGTGAAAAGCATCTGTTAGTAATGTGTAATAGTAATCTGTAAAAGTTATATTTTTTTTGTTACTTTTGACTGAAAAAAAAAGTTAATGTTCGAATAAATGAATTTTATGTTTGTGCAGTGTGCACGTATAATTTACTTGCATGCTGGATAGAAAACTATTTTTAATGACCTCGGTTATATCCCGCTTTCGGATACATCGCGCTTTTTTCTTGTCCCCCAAAAAGCACGATATAACGAGGGGTTGCTGTATATTTCATGGCATATCTTGCTCAAGATATACTTAAAGTAATTTTAATCAAAAAATATTTTTTCCTCCTTTTAGTTGCAAACTTTAGCAAATTATTAATAAAATGAAATATTCATGTTTTTCCCATTCCAATTTAAAAGTCCTGCAATTTAATTATTTATAACTGTCGTGTGAATATCAGCAGTGAGGGTTCTTTTTTAAATGTTTCATTTAGTTTTATGCACTTTTTGAACTATGTGTTTTCCTTTACTCACACAACTTCCATATTACATGCTATAGTACCTAATGTTTGCAGAAAATTATTTACTCTTAGTAAATTTAATCAGCATAGCTCCTTATTGAAGGTATGTTTTGAAAAATAATATTTTTTAAATATTTTTTCCGCCGATTAATCGGAAAAATTTGGCAGATTATGGCCAAATAATTGGTGCATCTCTAGCTTTTATAATTAGTATTAAAATAGTGTTACAATTCATAATAAGATATTTCCTCTTTTGCTTTTGTACGAAATTTATTATATGCATCTTAGAATATGCATTGATATTTATGTGTGCATTAAAAACTAAAATATTTATTAACCTACATTCTAGTTCCGCCAAGTATTGAGCAGGCATCTATTCAAAGCGCAAATGATCCCATTGTGAACCAGACTGTCAGAATCTTTTGTGATGCTTTCGGATTGCCATTTCCAGCAATTACCTGGTACCATAATGGAGCCGTTATTCACCGAAATGATACTAGAATTAGTCTTTCTGGTGCTGGTCAGTACCTTGATATATTAAGTGTTCAAAGCTCAGATTCAGGGACTTATGCTTGCGAGGCTGAAAATATTGCTGGTTACACCAGGAAAGAAGTTCCACTTACTGTTTCAAGTAAGTATATTTGACAGAGCCCTTTGTAATGTGTTAGTCAAAAATCATTCATGTACTGTCTTAATCGGGTAAAGGATAAACAAATAACCCGCTTATATGAATAACAAATCCCGGAACCGAATGTTCCCCATGGCATAGACACGATGTTCAAGATCCCTGCTTAATCGAATAATATTTCCAGGAACCGATAGCATTCATTTAAGCGGGGCCGACAGTATTTAAAATCTTTTAAATTGCACTTTGTGTACGTCTTTAGTGACTGGTAGTTATAATAAACATACATGCAGTTTTGTGTTGAATTCATTTTGCTTTTCTTTTCTTTTTACTCTTTTTTTTTTTTTTTTTTTTGAGGGGAGGGTTGTGATTTATGCTCAACCACTTAAAAAACTGATTCAATAGCATGAGAATCTTCTTTTTTACGCTTCATAAGGAACATGTAGTTTATTGATTTAGATCTCTTTTTAACCTTTAACTGGTGAAATAAGGTATCTTATACCCCAACGAAATATAAATTAAAAAATTTTATTTTACTAGATTGGTGCTATGAGTCAATATTTTTTTTTAAGCCTAAAAAAAAAAGAAAGAAAGAAAGTGATCGAGTATAAGAGAGTAAGTTAGCTTTGAATGAAGTCGATTTTTTGGTGTTTGCGCTGTAATAAATACCTTCATAATTTTGTCCTTAAATAGTTTTATAATAGATATTTCAAGATCTCTTTACTTGTATATAAAATTTTGTAATTATTACATTAGATGCCTTTATATGCATATAGGCACAGTTACAGTACTGTTTCAGCTGTATTTATGTAAATAAATAACACAAAAATCATTGAAAGTTTTAATGTGTTAACTTGGCAACTTTTATGGTGTACACAAGAAATATTATGTTGAGATACATACACCCACCTCACCACTTACTTTGCAGAATAAAACACCTTTCAAGTTAAGGGTGTAATGCTTTGCTCTTGTTTAATTATAATTGTATCTTAAGATTTTATTTTTGCAGAAATTTAATTCATTGGCTGAAAATAAATGATAAGTTTGTAATTTTAATATTTAAAAAAAAAAACTTTCAAAAACAAGAACGCTCATTTTTTGTTTTAGAGCATGTTTTTAATTTTACAAATAAAGCTTTGAAATCGTATCAAATGTGTTAGGAATTTGACTACCTTCTGAGATTGGATTCTGTACTTGAATTTCTCCTTTTGCTGTTGATTGGTTTTTAAAAATACTTTAGATAAATTATTTGACCTGTAGAGAAAGGGTGTATAAATAAATGCATTGTATATATTTTAAAATTTATGTATATGTTTAATTTACTTTATTTCTTATAGTACCACCAGATATTGAGGCAAACGGTAGAAGTAGAGAGTATTTTGTGATTCTTGGGAAACCCACTCGTATTGACTGTGAAGCCTCTGGTACACCACCGCCTAGAATCACATGGTTAAAGAATGGTTTACCTTTGCCAAAAAGTGAAAACGTTCAGCTAATTAACAACAATAATGCCCTTTTCTTCACATACGCTTTAACAGAAGAAGCTGGGGAATATACATGCATTGCTACTAATAATGCAGGATCTGTGGAGCAGAAGTTTAACTTAACTGTCTTAGGTAAGTAAGAGAAGTATAACATTCATGTTACATGCCTAACAGAACTCTATACTTTGGTGTTTCGATTTTATTTGCTGCTGGTGTGTTGTTCTGTATTGGTTTAACGAATAGCTCAGGCATAAATAGTGAATATTTGTACCCGAGCCATTAATTTAACCATTATAGAACAACACACCAGCAGCAAATAAAATTTAAACACCAAAATGTAGAGTTCCATTGGGTATGTAACATGAATTTTGCATCTGAAAAAATTGAAAAGGAATTATTTAGTGAAAACAATGGTATGTAGACATATAAGCAGAGATCTTACACAATTTACCAAGACAAGGGCGCTTAATTATTGTAACCACTTTGTTTTTAAATTCAAAATACTTGCTATAGTAATTTCTCGAACTTTTCATTGTCGATATCTTTGATTTTAAGAAGTTCTATTTGCCACTATGTACACTCAAGCCCTGCAAGTAAATTTTGGGACTAGCTATTAGGTGTAATAACTGGCAATATTTTTTTTTTAATCAGCATTATAACGTAACTTTTTATGCACAAAAAAGAAGATGCATATTCATGATTATGCATATACCTATAATATAAATCAACCAAGTGTCTCTTTTTTCTTACAGTACCTCCTAAATTCACTGATGACCAGAAGGATAAAATATTGCCAATTGTCCTTGGTTCTTCAGGAAGAATTACTTGCCCAGCAATTGGACATCCAAATCCTGCTATTGTTTGGAGTAAAGATGGTGTTGTTTTATCTGACCAGGAAAATATTTTCGTTAATAATACAAGCTTAGAAATTTCAAATTCTGATTTGAGCCAAAATGGTAATTATGCATGTGAAGCTAGTAATATTGCTGGAAAAGTGAATAGGATGTTCACTGTAAAAGTAAATGGTAAGATATTTTGTTTTATTAATTTTCTTTTTCTTCTTTATTTATATTTCAGGGATGAAAATCTTCCGCGGATCTGCGATTTTCCGCTCTTTTTATTTTTTTTTTTCTTTCCGCGCTCTAAAAGTTAATGTTGCATCATGTTTAGAAAAAATGTTTTCATTTATTGTTAAAATAAAGCATAAAGTAAGTTGAATTAAAGTAGTAAAGGTTGAAATTACTTCCAACTTCCAAAATTATGGAAACGTTTTTAGGATGCAGCAGGATTGAAACCTCAAGGGTGAAATGCAATTATTGACGAACTATGTACTCTATTTTGGCATGCTGCCAAAAACATAAGTTTCTGCTGTAGGAAGTAGAAATTAAGAAAATGCAACTAAAATATTTGAGATCTCAGTCAAAAAAATTCTAAAAATAATTTTTATCTCATAATGAAAATTTGTCAAAATAACAAAAAGACCATGCAATATCAATTAGAACCCCCTCCCCCCTGTCCATTTTTTTACATTTCTGTATTGTTTTGTATCTCTTAAAAAGATAGAAATAGGAAATTAGCAAAAAAAAAGGTTTTGAAAATAAATGAAAAGCTTTCAATCTTCGTTTTTTACATTCAATTTCAGGGTACAAATTAAGAGATCTCTCATGACTAATTTTGCATAATATTGAAAAGAAAAAAAAAATCTATTCAAATGTTAAGCCACACAATTTTTCCTCTTTTTTGACTTTGAGCTGTTTTCATCTCTGATATTTGCATACAAAAGCAGAGATATTTTGAATTTGTTTTTTTTTAATGTCTCAAATTTATCTATTTTCCTCTTTGACAAGGAAATCTTCCCTAGTTAAATAAAAGCCAATAACTTTTTCTAGCTAGGGGATCTATCTGGTAGTGCACAAGTCTGCAGATACCCTCTAGTGTGTTCTTAGTCAGATTTTCAAAATTTGAAGTATATGTAACATTTCCAAATGATGTGGATGTCATTACAATCTTATTTAGAGATTTAGGGGAGCTTCACTATCAGAGTAGATGCAAACACATCTACTCTTTTGCAATTCATGTCACAAATTTTACTGCTAATACCCTTTATGAAAAGCACTTTCAAGTCAAAAATATTTATTATTTAGACTATATTTCGTAACTATTAGGAAAGTATTTTGAACGATTCAAAATGGACCTGAGTGAGTGTGTGTGTTTTAATTATTATGTATGGGGGGGGGGGGGTGAATTATTGGTGTACACAGTATATGCAAATGAAGCGCTTATAGGAATTGATTCGATTATGAAGCCATCTTAAGGGTAGAAAATCACTCAGACTGAGCCTTTGGTGCATTCAGTACTATAATTGGGAAAAACATAAAAAATAGAACCTGGGGAATCCGTCTTTTCGTAGAGTTTATGCCACGGTTGATAAATTTTTGTTAGGTGAAAAAGGATCAGTTCAGTTTAGATTTCTTATTTCAGTTTTTATCTAAAAGAAAACGATCATATATATACACCGTCGTGTCTCCGCTTAATCGGGTAATGGATAAACGAATACCCCGCTTATACGAATAAAATATCCCGAAACCAAATGTTCTCCCATGCTATAGACCCAATGTTAAAGATCCCTGCTTAATTGAATGCCCCACTTTATCTAATAATATTTCTTGGAACCAACGGTATTCTTTTAAGCAAGGTATATATATGTTAATAATTTCTTTGAAGATAGTTTTGAAACAATTTAGGGTCATTCCCCCGAGTCATGGAGAAAAATAAGGCTCCATAATTTGGCCAACATTTCGTTATAGACCTTAATATTTTAACTAATCAGGTAAGTTTAGAATTTTTTTTAATCGAGATAAAGATTCCCTTAATTCTTAATTATTAATTTATGTGTTTGGTGCTTCATAAGTTACTTTTCTATATCATAAGCAGTTTTTGTAATTAATAATTTTCAGTTCCAGCCAAAATTGAAGGCAGTGATGAAACAACGTTCACTACATCTGCTGTGGGAAATCCTGTGACTATTAATTGCCCAGCATCAGGAGTACCCATTCCTAAAGTTGTGTGGTTTAAAAACTCTATTCCAATAATACCAAGACTTCTGCCCAATGTTCATATTGAGAATCAAGGCATGCAGATAACTATACTGAATCCTCAACTAAAAGATTCTGCGAAGTATAGTTGTTTAGCGACCAACGCTGTTGGCAATGCAACTCGTGACTTTACTGTCAGCATTTTAGGTACCAGGTTTTTGTTTATTATATTTGCATTGTATGAATTGTATTAGTTTTTTTTTTTCTTATTGTTTTTTTTTTTTTTTTTTCCTCACACTGTATCGTGCATAAACCCTGATTAAGGCTGTAACAAATAGCCACCTGACAAAATGCTAAATGTTCAATCATTCAGCTGCTAAACAATGAATTCCCATTTTTGTTCATGCAAAATTAGAAATTTGTTTCCTTTTTGTTAAATTTTATATTGTTAGTTCATTGTGATGCAAACCGTTGAACCATCCAGTTTAATTTTCGGAGTGAAAATTTCTTTTAATTTATTACAGATTAGAGCGATTTTGCATTTGAAAAAAATCATTTTAAAATATATGGGATTCAGCTTTGAAAACAACCTTTTTAGTAATATTATTTTCCTTTCCTTCTTTTTGTATAAATTCATTAACACTAAGATAAGGTGTGTTGAAATAATACATTAAAAAATATCTCAAATTTATAACAGTTTGACCTTTTATGTTTTCATCGGTAGTCTGTCTTTAAGTCTTTTGAATAAATAGAAGTATTAAGCTGTCTTTCTCATGAATTTCTTGCAACTGTGTTTTCTCATAACATTTATATGATATAAGCCCTTTATTATTTATGATCTCTCCCCTACAGAGCCTCCGTTCATTGCAAATGACTCATCGACTGTAAAAGTTCTCGCTGGGAAAGATACAGTACTGACGTGCAAAGCATCAGGTTATCCTACTCCTGAAATTGACTGGTTGAAGAACAATTCACCTTTGCCGTTAACAAATTCTAAATATACAAAGATGGAAAACTCCTCCATACGTTTAAGCAATGTCAATCTTGATGATGCGGGAAATTACACATGCAGGGCAACTAATGAAGCTGGATTGCATCATAAGAATTTTACATTGAAGGTTACTGGTATGTATTATGATTATTTTTTTAGTTATTTAGTAAAGGGTTAAAATATATAAACTAATTTATGTTATTCACTAAGTCCAATTTTTGCAATGATAAAATTTGGGGGAAATATTTGGGGCAGTTGTTTTCAATCGGCACTCTAAGCTTAATACCTAAAAATTGAAATTTTCCAATGCCCTATATTTTTTAACTAATTTCATTAATGGTTACAGACTAGGTAGTTAATTAGATTTGATACTCATGATTTTGTGTAGTTTTGTGACTGAACAATTATCCAACATGCAGAATACAGACAACTTGTTTTTGACACTGCAGTCTCTTGATGTCGTACCCAGGATGTCTGTATTTTGCATGTTGCTCTGTCTTATTCTTGGCTTAAAGGTGGTAACTCAGTGCTTAAGGATCCAATCCTTCTACTTGTCTTTATCTCTTAGAAGATCTCATTTTGCCCCATTGCGGGTAATTACCCTTAGGTGTTGGAAACCGTTGAACTAATTCAAGTATATCTCTGTATCAAAGATACATGATAATAAATTAAAACATACAGTCGAGTCTCGATAACTCAAATATGCTTTTATCTCAAAGTCTTCATATAGTACCAAACTCTTGAGAAGGTTATCAAAATTTCCCATTACTTGAACTACCGGTAACTCAAAGCATTTAGTTCGAGAACTTGAGACTTCAAGTTCTCGAGACTCGACTGTATTTTGTTGTTGTAAAGAGTAAGCTGTTTTTTCATTGTATTCTTATAATTTTCTTTCTTATGAATATTTAATCCTAGCACCTCCTGTCATAAAAGAGACGGAAAATGTTCAGAAAGTTCGAGCTGGGGAGACAGTATCTCTTCAATGCGATGCAAAGGGCAGTCCCCCACCTATAGTCATGTGGCATAAAGATTCAACTTTAATTCTTGATAACAAAGGCATGTTGTTTATTACTATTTTCATAGCTATTATTATTCACCTAAAATTAAAAAATATATGAACGGAAACATCATTCTTTGTTTTGTTTTTTTATTTCAGAGCATCAAATATTTCCTGATGGTACACTTCATTTTCCAATTGCAAATGAATCTCATGGTGGAGTGTACAAGTGCCTTGCTGAAAATGAAGTTGGCTCTTTTGAAGCTGTGCGAAGGCTTCACGTTTTATGTATGATACTTGTATGCATTTTCTTTTTATAACCGTTATTTTTAATAATATCTATTGTGTGTCCGAAATAGTTGAAATGTTTAGCATCCTTTAATTATATTGCTATTATTGCTTCTACATTTTAATTGATGTTCTCAGATTACTTCTGTCATCTCAGTTGGACCTCATTAAGACAAAATTGATTATCAACTGGAGGGTGCTTTCTTGTGAATTTTAGATGAATATTTATACCAATCCCACTTTATATAAAATCTTAAATATGGATTAAGATAGGGGGAGGGGGGGAGTTGTTTCTTGCTATGTATAAGAAATAGCTTCTTTTGAAAATACTGATTCTGTTCATAACCATACAATCCTGTATATTGCTTACAAAAGCGGCATCTTTTTTTTCTGAAATAGGGACACAAGTCAGCATTAAGAACGTTTATATTTTCACATCTCTTGCCCACAAACATTCACAAAATTCTTACTGACTTTTCTATTGTCTCTTGGGGGTTGCAAACAATTGTTGAATACTGTGAAATTACCGTTAGTCATCAAAGACCTCCATTTTCCATCAGAGCATCAATGCTGCCCTTACCCATCAAATTATGGTACAGTTGGAAAAGTAAAGCAGCACAACCCAAATTGCCTGCGTAGCTGGCACAAGACAGCAACAACTTATATTAAATATAATTCTTGAATATTACACTAGTTTTTTTAATGTGTACAAAATTATGCATGTTGAAGAAGAATTATTTTGTTTTTAGTTTATTTAAAACTGTTTAAGTAAGCTTTTTAATTAGAATGTCTTTAAAAAAATCTGTTTAGCTTAAGCTGAATTTTAGATAAGTAGAGTTCAGGTTAACTGGTTTCTACTGTAGTGATAGCTACCAAGAAGTGGAATTTTTCCTTATAAATTTAGTTTCTGTTTGTAAAAATAATGTACAATTTACAGCTTTGATTAAATGTTTTATTCGGTATTTCCTTCTTTCCTTTTTACTGCGTACTTACTCTGAATTACATGAAGTGCATTCATAAAAGTGAACGCACCATTTCAAGTTTTTTTCAATGAATTTTTAAAAAACTTATTTTCAGCTTCTCCTAGAATAATTGAAAATTATTTGTCAAAATATGAAACAACACAAGCCCAGCCTGCAGTTCTGAAATGTGCTGCTGAAGGTTCTCCAAAACCAGTTATTTCTTGGGAGCATAATAGCAGGTCTATAGATTTATACAACCCTCGCTATAAGCTGTATTCCTCTGGAGATCTTCATATTTCACTCACTCAACCATCTGACATGGGCACCTATACCTGCATTGCAAAAAATGAAGCTGGTTCTAACACCAAAGATGTTGATCTTGTAGTATTTGGTAAGATTGCTTTTCTTGCATAATAATTAGGTAAATATCCATGCACTTACTTTTAAAAGTTCAAGCCACTCTTTATTTCTAAAGGGGTTTTGTTTGATAATTTCCTTGACTTTCAGAATTCATTTATTATTATTATTATTATTTTGAGAATTTTCCGCAGAGTTACTTAAGTTTTACCTTAGTTAGTTTTTGGATTGAAATAAAAAAATGAATGCTTGTTATAGTTTGTATTCTCATGTCACTAGCAGTATGATTATTAAATTATTAGATTTTGTTCAAAATGTAAAATTTTCTTTTTCTTAGTTCCACCTTCAGTTAATATCAGTGGACCAAGTGTAGTCACAGCAGTGAGAGGTCGAACTGTGACCTCTGTTTGTTCAGCGAAAGGCTTCCCACCTCCAAAAATTAGTTGGCAAAAGAATGGCATACCTTTTCTGAGCTCAACTTCTGATATTACTGGACAACTAACACTTGAAAATATCCAAGTAATGTTTTAGTTACTTCCTGCCTTGGAAATTATTAATATTTGAATTAGTTACTTTTTGAATTTTATTAATACAGTAAATACTGTTTATATATGCAAAAGAATTTAAGTCAAGGATTATGTCCTTTACCTTATGAATTCTGAAAATTTTCTGTATTATGGTTGTATAAGGTGTCGTGATTTCAGTAATTTTACTCTGCTAAATAAAAGAGTTCAAAGTAAAAAAACATGAGAATTATAAGAAGATAAATATCTTCTAAAGTCTGACAATTTTTTAAAAATCTGATGAAAATTATTTGACACACTATCAAGTTTATTTTAACCATCTGGAAAGTAATATTAACTACTACTTTTGAAGTGATAATTCGACTAAAATTGTGACTTCAGCTGTGCTCCTTTCTCTTCTTTTAAATAGTATTTTCTTTTATTCTTTATTCCCAAATGTGAATTTTGTTACATTTAGTTCTTAATTTTTCAAGATGATCAAGGCATTAAATTAAAAGATAATTTATCATTTGTACTAGTTGAGTGATTATATTAATGTCTAGACTTTTTTTTTCTTTTTAAAATTCTTTTAAGTAATAGTTACTTCATTTTTTATTTTTTATTGCTCATTAATTGTTTGCAAAGTAGAAACAAGTATTGATTTTGGCACATGAAAACACCTGAATCCAAATTACAATACTTAAATTAAGGAATTAACTATGCTTTAATAAAAAAGGTTTAATATTTTAAATTGTACTTTCTTTACCTGTGTATAGCCTGAAGATAGTGGAAGTTATGTGTGTGTAGCTGTAAATTCTGCTGGAAGAGATCATAAAAGTATTTCTTTAGAGGTTCATGTGCCACCCTTTATAGTAGAACTTCCCAAAAGTGAAGACCTTTCATTGGGAGATACTTTAGTCCTAGTTTGTGAAGCTAGTGGCCAACCACTTCCAGGCATAACATGGTTATTGAACAACACTCAAGTAACAGGTATGTGGGTGTCTTTTTTCTCAACTTTTGTGCATATGTATGCTGTCACTGCTGCCTTCATCAATTCAGTGCAGGAGGAAGGCCTGTTCCAGATGAATCCAATCTTTGTTTCTTGCGATTCTTCTACATTTTGTTCATACAGACTTGACAATATCATCTCTTCTGCTACTGTGGTTTCTTCTGTGGTCTTTTCTTATCTCTTAACATCTAAAATAGAACTTTGGTATTCCATTCATTACTGTTTCTTCTTAAAATTGCCTAACTGAAATTCATTTTAGATTCTTTACTCCAATTGACATCAGTAACTTATGTTTGCTCTTTAACCCAAGTGTAGCATTCTGTTCCTTCAAGCGAGTACTAACATGCACCACTCCATGTTTCTCTGGGTTGCTTTTAACTTGCATGCAATTTTTCTCATGAATAGCATCCAAGTTTCTGAAGCATTAATTATTATGACAAAATACTCTGGTTAAATACTTCTCTTTTCAAACAAACTAAAAGGCCACCTGTAAATGTAATGTTATTTCTTTCAAATTTGTCTCCCTCAAATTTAACTCTTTTTTTTTTATCCCTTATGGTGCTTTTATTTATCTTAATGACTTCTAGATTAGTATAACTGCATGTCATTTCTAATTCATTTAGATCAATCATGAGGTGTTAAGAAATAAAGGAATTTGACTTAATTTGTTCTTTCATTTCCCCCCCCCCCCTTTCAGCAAACTTGTTATTTTTGTTTAAGTCTTGGAGGATTTTGTGTGATTCCCCAAATGTTTAAACTAGCAAGTCATCTAAAAATTTCAAATGGTTTATGAGTTTTCCATCAATTTGTACGCCTTTCTCTTACTAATTTAGTTCAAGGAATGTTTCTTGAGAGACTGTATTGCGCAGTTTATGAAACTTTTGTCAGCCCTTTTATTTGCATTTTATAAGAATAACTTGTCTAGTGGAGTTTTATAATTTTGCTGGTGCTTCCTTACAGTTCTTGAAACTTCAGTGATCAATGGATAGAAATAACGTTTTTTTTTTTTTTTTTTCTGTTTTGAGTTATGTATTAATGGACTTTTTTTTTTTTTTTTTCGTGAAATGGTATGATAGATTAAAGTTTACTTTGGTCATTATAGTGGCGTGGTAGAAATATCATTTCTTTTTGTGTCAAATTTAAAAAGAGTTATTATTATTTACTCATTTTCAAATCCTTGAAGCTCTTGGCAGAATGGTTAATTTTTTTATATCAAAAGTTTTTTTAATTTTTATTGAATTTTAACATGAAATCTAAAGTTGTGTAATTATTTGTGTATTGGATATAACTAATTGTTACAATTAATGACCTGGTGACCAAGATTTAAGATTTATTTGTTTTACATTTTATTTGATTTGAATAGACTTTTTGTGTGTGAGCTATTTATGGTTTCTTTTCTTTTTTCCTGAGATAATTCATACATTTCTTTAGCTTTTATGTTTACATAAATTTAAGCATTCTAAAACTGTTCTAGGGTCAACTTATTCCGCTTTTGGACATAGTAAGTTGGTTGTTGAAAATGTCGGTAAAGAGGATCAAGGAACTTATATATGTCTCGCTCAAAATGCTGCTGGTGAAAAAAAAGCTGCTGCTGCAGTTCGAGTTCGGGGTAAGACCTTTTCAACATTTCATGAGATAGAGTTAACAATTAATGAGTAAGCTGTTGTTGTCTAGCCTCCTGAACTTAAATTTGTGTAATGTATACTTTTTGCTAATGCATGTTGAATCTCAACGTCAAATAGTTAAAAATATTCCCTCATTCTGTGAAATTAGTCTAGTGTCGTTGTAGCTGTGTTGAAGGACATTATTTTTCATCAAACTTTTCAGGAAGGTACATTTCATTTCCTGGAAGAAAAAACAGTTCATGGTAGTTTATGCAACAAAACTTTTAGTGTTCCTCCACAAAAGTTGGATTCATCTCAAACTAACTAGTGCAAAACACATGCTCCTCTCAAGATTTTGTGTCAGAAAAATGAGCATTTCACAGAATTTGTATTTAACCCTTAATGGGAGGTGCGTCTCACAGACCGCTCAAATATTCATCCCTTCACCTGTAATACATGCTTTGTCCAAATGAGTTGCTTTTCTCAATAGCTTCTTATTTTGAGACATCAAACATCACCCTGTCTCATCAACATCTTTTGGCATGTGCATCTGGTTGAAATTTCATTGTGTTCTTTAATAGCGGTCTGTGAGACCACCTCCCCTCTAGTGTTTTGCTTTTTTCGGCAGTAAGACACATGGATCTGGCGCTAGGTCCGCAGAAATGGATTTATTTATCTAATCCGCGTATTGCGCAAGATATGCAAAATATTTCAGATAAAGTTGAGAATTATTTCAAATGTTCCCAAAACATGCACTGTGAATGTTTTAGGGACGATGAAGACAGAATTGTTATTTGAAATACTATATGGTATACTGATAGTTAAAGTGCTGTCAAAAAGTTTCCGTAATGTGCTTTATTCAATTTTCTGGTATGAAGATGTTCTGCACATATTAAGTAACTAAAATAAAGTCATTGATAAATAATATATTCGTTTTTATTCTTTGTATTGAAATATTTACGACAATATATGCTTTTCGCAAAAAATCTTACAGGCCTCTCAAAATTTCCTCGGAAAAGGTACATTTCAACTCGAAATTTAAGAAGAATTTTTTTCCAAGCAAACAAAAGTTCAAAGAACTTATAAGATAAATAACAGGATTTTATCTTAATAACACGATTTTTAAAAAAGAATGTCAGATGGTCTCTGAGATCTCACGTCCCCTGTTATGCCCTACTTTTTCACCTCCCTTGTTACGGGTTAAAATTTCTTTGAATATTATTTAATTTTTATGTATTTAGCCTATATTAGTGTACTATATTTTAGGAAATTTTCTATTAATATTTCCAACACAAATTTTATTGTACAGTAAAACCTGTCAAGTTGACCGCTTTTCATGAACGGAATTAGTCCTATCTTATATAGTGAAGGTAAACCTTTGTAGCTTGACCACTTGTGTATCTTAACCACTAATGCACACCAACTTTGATTTGGATTGGAGTACTGTAAAAAATCCTTTGTCAGTTGACCACTCTTCTATTTTTAAAACTTAATCAAATGTATTATTTAGTGTTATTTATTTATATATTTCTGAAAAACAGCTTTGCAAGAATATTTTCAACACTCTAACGTTTTCAAGTAGATGAAACAGCAGCATAAAGCTTACCTGAACCACCTTATGAGTTAAACCATATAGAAAAATTACCAAGAGCACTTTCATTCTACAAACTTGTTTTCCTTTTGTTGCTCTATCTGAAAGAGCCTTTTGTATTATATGTTCAATAAAAACATGTGTTAGTAGAAAAGCACATTTTTTTTTCTTCATATTATACTTTATACATCATCCTGGAAAATAATCTCTAAGAATATTCAAATAACATTTTAGCGATTTTTTTAAAAGGAATGTTAAACTATGAAAGTAACCTTAAAGTATTTCATTTAGTTTAAAAAAAATGCATAGTGCGAGGTATGACAAAAAGGGAAATTGTTTTCATTATCACCCTCTACAAGTTGACCAGCTGTTTAAGTTGACCACCAAAGTGCTGTACGGGAAGTGGTCAACTGACTTAGGTTTCGCTGTATTTTTGAAAAGCATTTATTTCTACAAAAATAAGTGAATTTAATAAATAAGTGAAAATTCCAACTTCAAAAACGCAGGTTTTTTGTATAATGACCCATATAATACTGTACTTTAAAGAGAAAAAAATGTAGTTGATTAAAAATATCTTGTAAAATAGAGTGTAGCATTTTTAGAAACTCATACAAAAACTGAAAACAGTATGCTTCCAATAAAACATTTTCATAAAACTAGTTTACAGTAATTATTATTTTTTTTTTTTTGGAGAGATAATTTCTGGACATGGACATGCCTTGTAAATAAATTGTGAAAGTAATTATAATGGAACACTGTATTGATACTTATTATTTGAATTTTATTTATTAACTTTATAATTATTTTGTAACTTTCGTCCATTATTTTCTAGCGCCCCCAGTTATAGTGGAATCATCTGATGTGAAAAGTGTACAGTTGAAAGAAACTGTCATTTTGGATTGTCTTGTTAGAGGAGATCCCTCTCCAAACATAATTTGGATAAAGAATGGTCAGCAGTTGCTATCTAATCATAGACTTGAAATAAAATCAAATGGCTCACTTTATATATATAACTCATCTGTAAGTAATTATAATACATTTTTTAGTAATTTAAATTTTTGTAACAAAACATTTTTCCTGATAATTATTTAAGTTACATATCAAGTTAAAGTAAATGCAATTTTCTTTAAAATGAGCTACTATACAACTCAGAAACTCCCATTAAACTTCAGTATTAACATTTTTAAGCAAAATGTTAACAATTATTGCAAATATTTTCTCACATTATTTGTTGTATCTACATACATTTTAAATCCCTACCGGCAAGAAAAAAAAAACTTCTGTTCTAATCTATTTAAAAATGAATTATTCATAACTTATCAATGACGGATTAAAAAGATATCTAAATTTAAGATGTAAAGGATTTCTGAAATTTTCTTGAAATTCCGTGATAGTCAGGTAATGATTTTTGTTTTCAAAATTTTTTTTGATTTGACTTTGAATTTCCCCTCCAAAATATTTAGAACTATTTTAATGAATTGTACAAATTTTTCAAGTAAATTGTGTTAATTTCCAGCTTGCTAGGGTGGTAGCTCTGCTATTTTTTGTACTGTTGACAAATATTGGTAAATGGTGCTGACTGGTCATTTCAGGATCATGATTCTGGCCAATATAAATGCATAGCAAGCAATGGGTTTGGCTCTGCTGAAAGAGTTGCTGAGCTCATCATAAGAAGCAAGCCAGAATTCATTATTCAACCTCACAGCAGAAAGATTGAAGTTGGGAATGATGTCTTAATGGACTGCAAAGTTAATGGAGAGCCCAAGCCAGCTGTTATTTGGTTGAAAGATTCTGCACTAGTCAACAAGACGGATCGTTTGTCAATATTGCCCAATAATTCCTTGCAAATTATTGCTGCTCAGTTGCTAGATGAAGGGATTTATGCTTGTATGGCTGAAAATGAATTAGGCTCTGTTGCTGCTGAAGCACAATTAATTATTCAAGGTATGTTTCTATATGTGATACATAGATATGTGTTTTTAAATGTTTATCTATTGAAAAAAAATCTCAAGTACTATGCTGATGTATTGCTATGCAAATTATTATTTTTTCAAGTCATAAAAGTTGAAATGAAGTTAAGGAATTCAAAATTACCCTATATATTTTGTTATTTTCTTTTCAAACAAACAAAAAAATATATATAAAAAAAAGAAAAAAATTAAAAATCATTCTGAAATTAATTCTTATATCGTTGATGATAAGCATTAATAAATAATACAGAAAACACTACAATAGTTGAAATTATGGAACCCTGGTAAGTTGACACCCGCTGGACTCGACATATTTTCGTGTCCCTTGTGGTGTCAAGTTACCGAAATTCCACTGTGTTTAATAACTCAGTATTCTACTTTTAATTTTAAAATGAAAAAAGATACTTTTGTGCAACACTATGTTCTGTAAATAATAGTCCCCCCCCCCCCCCAAAAAAAAGTCTACTGAAAATTAACTGTCTAATTATATTGTCTGTATAGAGTATTGTCTGTATAGTATATTAGTCTGAATAGATTATTTGAGCAAATCAACATCCAGGCTTTGTCCAATGACAACTTAGTAATTTTAAACATTATTTGATTTCTTAGATGGAATGAAAATTCCCATATTAAAAACGATTTAAAAATTTTTAGTTATAGGCCTGCATTTTGTGTAAAGCTTTCTCTTTGATTTTATAAGTTTGTAAGATATATTAACTTTAGCTATCATATGATTTTTTAATCACTCCTTGTATCACTGTACATAATTATTTGTTTATTAAGTTTATACATTTTTGAAAAAATCAACATGAATTTAATGCATATATTTAATTTATTATATTCTAATTAGCATTAAACTTCGAATAACCTCTTTTTTGTAGTGAATGGCAAATGGTCAGATTGGCAAGAGTGGAGCTCCTGTTCCTCTTCATGTGGTGATGGAATTCAAAGCAGACAACGATTTTGCAACAATCCTTTGCCAAGAAATGGTGGGAAAGCTTGCATTGGGCTATCTAGTGAAGTCCGGCATTGTGAATCTGAGCCATGTGCAGGTATTACTTAAAGTTATTGTGTTTACATGTAAAACTACAAATAGGTAACATAAGAATTTAAGTAATACACAAAAAAATATCAACTACACCTGCAGTAGTTTTTCTGTGTTAGTAATAAATATTTTAAGTGGTTGTTATGACATGTATTTAAACCTTATTGATTAACTTGCTGGGTTACGGAATTTAAATCAAGTGGTTAAAAGTTGGGAATTTAAATCATTTTTAAAAATTACAATTTTGTCAAAAATTTAAAATTTGTCTAAAATTTGAATTTTAGATATGTATTTTCCTTGACGTTATCTACTCATTTTTATTTATTTATTCATTTATTTTTTTACAATTACAAAATTACCATCGTCAATATGATCATGGTTTCAAATTCTTGTCAAAACTTATTTCAAGTTTATTGTTTACATCATCTTGTGCAAATATTTTGTTTTTAGACTTGAGCTATGTTTATTTTAATGTCTTTTTTTCTTTAATTAAAATGCTAATTAATACAATTATTTTAGCTAGTAATTGTTACTAATTGTTTGAGATATAATGTAGCAACAATTACATTTTGTTTTATTTAGTTGATGGTGAATGGGGAAATTGGATGGAATGGTCCAACTGTAGTGTATCATGTGGTGTTGGTAGCAGAAGAAGGCAAAGGAAATGTGATAACCCTCCGCCAAAATTTGGGGGCCAGTACTGCATTGGAGCAGAAGTTCAGACAGATTCATGCATGCGAAAGAAATGCCCTGGTAATGTGAAAGAGTTTGCAATTTACTAAAAAAAGTCTGGCGAAATGAAAAACAAACGTCTTTACTGGATATGTTCAAAAGTCTGTTCAAAGCAGTAATGGAAATTTATCAGAACAAAAACACAATATGATTACTGGCTCTTAAAACTTAGAAACTAGAAAATTATTAATAGAGGGTTCTAATTTCGTACTGTCATTTTTAAATGAAGTTCATTTTTTAAAAAATAGTATAAAAATAACATTATGCTAGTTGAAACTCTTTATTCATTATTACAGTATCTAAAATGTTAGTTATATTTTATTCGAATTGAGCATGATATAGAAACTTTTTTCTTCCAATTGTGCCCAATTACCCCATGCAATTTTGTAAACTAACTGGCCAAATCCCCCAAAACAGCAGAAGGTCAGACAAAGGCTGGTTAATGCATCACATACTTTTGCCAACTGTCTCCATTCAGATATAAGAACCTCTTTTACTTCTAAAAAAAAAAGAAAACAGCTTTACTAACTTATAAAATATGTCTTGAAATATCAGTGTCATATTGTCATTTGCTGAAAGTATTAACATCTATTATAATTTTGTTGATAAAGTATTACATATTAAAATTGGTACAATTTCTTTTCAGTGGATGGCAACTGGGGTTCATGGTCTTTATGGGAACCTTGCAGTGTCACTTGTGGAAAAGGCACACAGAGTCGTTTCCGCAAATGTGATAACCCAGAACCGTTACATGGTGGTCAATCATGTTTTGGTGATTCTTTGGAACACCAGGAATGTGAACTAGAAGCTTGTGCTGGTAAAATATTTATTTTAGTTTTAGTTATCTTTTCTTCTACTTGTTGCGAAAAAAATGTCTCATAACACATTAGAATACTGCTAATATGTATGAATCAAGTAATTATTTAATCATTTTTTACCATATGAAAACAACTAGAGTATACCATATGTTTAATTATCTCAATTACCAATTCTTGGCAATTAGTCTGAAATGCATAATGTGAAACAAATCAACACGTCTAATAAATGCTTAGTGAAACCAATTAAAGTTGAATGTGTTATTAACAATGCAGAAAAAGCTTTTGTCAATCAGATAAAAATGTATTTACAACTAAAAATCATTCTTAAACATATAAAATAGACTGAGTAAGAAATCACATTCAACCTATAAAAATATTGTATTAAAAAAATCATCAATATTTTAAAATTACTTTTTTGAAATGTCTCAGTATTGAAAGAAAGCTGTAATATGTAGAGTAAGTTTAAATTTGAAGTAAGTCTGCTGCTCCTTAATTGAAATTGTTTCATAAATACATTTGGTCATTCCTTTCTTTCTTTCTTTTGAATACTTTAGTGCATGGTGAGTGGAGCATATGGAGTGAATGGTCCTTATGCTCTTCTTCTTGTGGTGGTGGAAAAAGGGAAAGGATCAGAAAATGTGATTCCCCAGCTCCTTCCTTTGGTGGTCGTTATTGCACAGGATCACATGCACAAACTGATTATTGCAACAATGCTCAGTGTCCAGGTGAAATTCTCTACTACCTTCTAAAAACAATTATTGGATTTCATGATTTTATTTGGTTTTTTCTAAAATGTTTCTCAAGGATATTTTTAAAGAAGTTATATGTTTAAAAACTTTTATTAAAGAAACTTCTACTTTTACTGTGCTGTTTCCTTAGGGGCCTTAAGTTCTTCTTATATTTAATAATAGCAATTTTATACTATCTTTGTTTTCTTTTTAGAGTATTTCATTGTTTCTAATATTTTTTCTTCATTCAGTGTCTACAAATTGAAATGAAGCCTATAAACTGGATCTATTTCTTAGAGTGCTATGCATTGAAATACCCTTTTGAGCATGTTTATGTTAACCTATGTTAACAGCTTGTGAGACTTTTTTTCACTCTGCACTAGATCAGAGTGATTTTATATATTGTCAAACAGTATCCATATCTTCCAACTGATATTCAGTCTGGTTGGCAGATAGAATGAATTTACAGCATATCTTAAATCAAATAGAGCAGACATAATATTGTTTTTTTTTTTGAGACATTTGCTTTTCATTACATCTTAATTTTCCAAAAAATTGCCAACTCCTAAATATTTTGTTAAAACTAAGAATGAAAGGAAATGTGAATTGGCGAGTCTGTATCATTTAGCACTTTTCAAATAAAAACTTTGATACAGTTATGAGTTTTGAAAGCCCTAATTAAACCACCAAATCATATAAATGCATCCTTATAAATATTAATTCATTATCTCCGAAAAGATAATACTTATACATGCTAAACAAACTAATTTTAAATGTTTGCATGTAATTTTAGGACCATTTGCTGAAAATCTGCATAACATATTACAAAGGAATAACGATTTTGAGCCACCAGTTTGGATTTCATGCTAAATATTTTTTTTTCAGTTCATGGAAATTGGGGAGACTGGTCGTCATGGGGAGAGTGTTCTTCTTCGTGTAATAAAGGACAAAAGAAGCGTTTTCGTTCATGTAGCAATCCTGCACCTTCAAGTGGTGGACGTGACTGTACTGGATCTTCTCAACAAATAGAAATCTGTAATGCTCATCTTTGCCCTGGTAAGATGTTCTTCGTAATGTCTGTTCATAATATTCGTTCAAATTATCTCGCATGTGGAAGTTTATTTAATTCATTTATTTCATTATTATTTATTTAACTTACTTTGCTGGCTGGAAATTCCTAGTGCAAGATTTTCCTGGTCCTAGATTTTCCTAGGGCAACCTAATAATCTTACCTACCTAGGGATTAGTGATCACCTTAATGTATCTGCATTATTATACGTCCTGCCGATTTCTGATAAGAATACTTTGCAAGAAACTACTGCCACCTTTAAGCTAACATTCATGTATGCTTTAAAAAGTACTTTATGTTTCTAGTTTTAATTAAATGAACTATTTCATGTATATACATTAGGGTGGTCACAAAAAATCAATTTTCGAATTTCTTTTGCGTCACCCCCTAAAATGTGCCAATGGGCTAGAAAATGAGATTTGCAAAGTTTTAGCTTAATCGGATAATATTAACATGTGCCGCAAACAGGGTAAAGTTAAGAAAAACAGCGTTTTTTAGCCAAAAATTGTAGTTTTTACTCTGTAAAACCAAAACTACTGATCCTAGAAGCTTTAGTTTGGTCTCATTTTGTAGGAAATTTTATTTACGTTAAGTGTAATCTGATTTAAAGTTGAAAAAAATGATTAAATATTTTTCAGAATTTTCACAAGTCAGGCTGCAACTCAAATCCTCGAAATTGCAAGTAACATGGGGAAATTTTTTTTTCAACTAATCTTTTGAGGCACCCCCCTAAAATGTGCCAGTAGACTAGAAAATGAGATTTGAAAAATTTTAGCTTAATCGGATAATATTAACACATGCCTTAAAGTGGGTAAAGTTACGAAAAACAGCGATTTTTAGCCAAAAATCGTAGTTTTTCCTCTGTAAAACCAAAACTATTCATCTTAGAAACTTTACTTTGATCTCATTTTGTAGGAAATTTCATTCTCATTAAATGCTATCCCATTCATTTTTGCTATTATGTCCAAAGTATTTATTTGGCATTTTTCAGGTTAAATCGGAGAGTATATCAAAAATAAGAAATTTTCATGCAAAAACCTAAAAGCATTACAATATTCAATTACATTTATTTGCTTATTGTTGGATTTACTTTGTCAATTAAAAAAGGGGTATTTTCGTGGTACTTTAGAAACAAATGAAACAAATTTCTGTGTTAAAATAGAGGAATTAAGGGGTTAAGACGGAAAGCAAAGAGTTAAAATGACAACAAAAGCTAATGCACCTTTATACTTATACTGTTAAATTATATAACATCATTTTACTACTCTTTAGCACTTAATGAGAATGAAATTTCCTACAAAATGAGACCAAAATAAAGTTTCTAAGATGAATAGTTTCGGTTTTACAGAGGAAAAACCACGATTTTTGGCTAAAAATCGCTGTTTATCGTAACTTTACCCACTTTGAGGCACGTGTTAATATTATCCGACTAAGCTAAAACTTTTCAAATCTCATTTTCTAGTCTATTGGCACATTTTAGGGGGGTGCCTCAAAAGATTAGTTGAAAAAAAAATTTCCCCAAGGTACTTGCAATTTCGAGGATTTGCGTTGCAGCCTGACTTGTGAAAATTCTGAAAAATATTTAATCATTTTTTTCGAAACTTTAAATACGATTAGACTTAAAGAAAATGAAATTTCCTACAAAATGAGACCAAAACAAAGCTTCTAGGATCAGTAGTTTTGGTTTTACAGAGTAAAAACTACAATTGCAAATCTCATTTCCTAGCCCATTGGCACATTTTAGGGGGGTGCTACAAAAGATTAGTTGAAAAAAAATTTTCCCCATGTTACTTGTGACCACCCTAATATACATACTTTAATAGTGTCGTTTTGTATTTTCTCTTCTGAGCGGAGTATGATTTTATGCTTGACTGACAATTTCAATTTTAGTGTATATTTTCAGATTTTATGTCCATTCTGCAGTGCTAAGCACAAAAGTGGTATCTGAACTCAAGCTCAAACTGAGATGCTACTCTTTAAACTTTTGAGCCACCATGTATTTTATTCAGATGATACTTTTTCAGAATTTAAAAAAAAAAAATTCCCATCCTCAAATAACCATATAATATTCTATTTCAGTAAAATGTATAATTCCAGGTTACAAAGAACAACCTGGTGACAATAACTTAATTTTGTTAAAAAGTGCAGATACGACTTTTGTGCTTAGCACGGCAGCATTACTCTCTCTTATAACTGATTGAAAGAAACAAAAGGACAACATTAATTAGCTTTGTGGATGTTAAGGTGAATTTTTTTTAATTAGTTGATGGAAAATGGAGTGAATGGAGCATTTGGTCATCATGCTCAGTGACATGTGGTATTGGTACGCGTTCACGAATCAGAACTTGTGATAACCCAGATCCAACTTTTGGTGGAAAAGATTGCTTAGGAGACAGTGAAGAATTTGAAGAATGTGGAGATGAAGCTTGTGATGGTAATTTAAAAAGTTATATAATGCTTAAATTTCAGTTCATTATACATTTCATCTGTTTTGTATTAATTGTATTTTAGTGGAGAGAAGTTCTGCTTTTACATTCGCTTCTAGTTTACAAACTCAATTATGAGGCTTGTTAAAAAAGTCTCATAATTGCATTTATAAATGGCATAAACTAAAAAATTTGAGAAGGTGATATGTGTTTTTTTTTTCAGGGGGGGAGAGTCATCCATTAATATGCTACTAGCACTTATCTAGCAGATGCTACAAAAGCTGCTGTTTGCAACTTAAAAAGTACTACTATAGAAACCCTTCGATATGACATTCAAGTTACCAAAAAGCCTATAAGGATTTAACTTCTGAGATGGATTTGAAAATGTTCTGCTTTAAAAAATATGAAAGTAGAAAGAAAAAAAATATTAGGAAAATAATGAAAATAAAACATTAATAATGAATTTAAATTGGAACTGTAAAAGTTTCGTGCTCCTATAAGAGAATGGTTCGTTTTTGAGATTGCCGTGTTCACACATTTTTGTTTTGCTGATTGCAATTTTTGTACATGTTCTATTTTATTTCAAAACAATAATTTTATTATTTTTCAATTTCTTGTAGCTTTATTGAACTCAATATTACAAACTGAGCTCAAAATTTTAACATGCTCACATATTGGGAAAAGTTCATTGATCCAGAATTCGTCATTTTCCACAATTTCTCGAAAATAGGGATTTTACTGTAGTCACATATAACTTAAATGTTTTTAATGAACATTTATATGAAAAATTTAAATTTATCCTGACTCTGATCAATAGTTGAGTTGAATATAAGCAGAGAATTTTATGAATTAAGTTTAGTTTTGAATAAAAGGGAATGCTTGGAATCAAAATCATCCATGGCAAAGTTGTAGAAGAAACTCTGATTTTAATGTGAATAAAGTTCATAGTCAAATATTTTTTAAATATATTGATGTACCTTGTGTACATTTTGTTTTTTCAGCAAAATTTAAAAAATGAGCATAGTTATTTTATGGGCATCATCTGAGTATGATAGAAATCTGACCGAACGGAAAATATTACTAACATCTATAAGTCTGACAAACAGTCTATTTTTCGAGCTTTTTGTTAATGATTTATGATTTTATTTTCCACTGTGATTGTACAGTCGAACTTCGGTAATTCAAACACGCTTAAAACGAACTACAATTCCAATCCCCATCCTAGTTTGCAGTTTATTTCTCTTCGGATAAGATGAATTACTATTCACACATTACTTTTAAAAGTGCCTTGGAGTATGTTTTGACGAGATTTGACTGCATAACTATTTAGATCCAGACACATAAATGTAAAAATATCAAATAAAGTGCAAATACAATGTATCAATAAGATTTGTTGTGCCATCATATGTTTATTTTTGTGCCTACTCTATCCTGGTTTTCCTTGGGACCATCATTAAAAAGACAGATGGGTCAAAATGCAATTTTCTTCCCTTGATAGGCAGTCTGAGGGAATCTTTTCAAAATTTAAATTTCTGAAATGCAAATTCAGGCTATGTTTTTTAACTTAAAGGGGTCATGACCCTCATAAGCACTTCTTGGTCCACTCCTGAATCTTGCAGACTTTTTCATGTTTACTTTTCTATGCCATACATGTGTATGCAGATTCTCTAATTTCCATAAGAAAATGTACTTTAATTGTTCTTTTCTATTAGTAACAAAAACTTTGATTTCATGCTATATGAATACATATGAATAACTTACAAACTACAAAATAATATAAGCTTTAGAATATTTTTACATGTACATATCTTTCTTAGTGTTTATTTTCATGGGATTTAGCTGTTGGTATTTTGTTTTTGTTTTTTTTATAGTCCTACCCATTCAAGCTTTTGGTCATTTGATTGGAGCTATAAATGGAATTGATTTTGGCCTATCAAAAATGGTAGCAAACATAACACAGGTTGGCATGGTGCAAATGACATCTGCTAATCTTCAAAATATCACTGAAGAAATAGGTAATCTCTTCTTTTCTGAAAAAAGTGAACATTAATTCGTGTTAGAATTATGTGTATATTGGTGTTTAATCTCTTTTTAACTATTCTCTTACAAAAAGCTCATTGGATGAAATTGCTAGTACCATTATTAACCCCCATATACTGGACTACTGCATATGAAATAGGTCAAGCTATTAACGGATACACTTTAACTAAAGGATTTTTCCGCAGAGAAACCCAAGTAAACTTTGCAACAGGTATTAACAAAATTAGGTACTTTAATTTTTCTTTTTACCTTTTTTTTTTTATTTTGCCTGCATGTTAATTTCAAATTGTGTTATAGGTGAAATTCTTTACATGACGCACATTGCTAGAGGTCTTGACCGAAGGGGAAATCTTTTGGTTGACATTGTGATAAGCGGAGAAGTTCCTGAAGTGCCTACTAATTCTGATGCCAAACTGCATTCTTATACAGGTAATAAAGGGAATAAATACTACCGTAGGTTAAATACTTACCTTTGTAGGGCAGAGTGTTACCTCTCTACAAACCTGCTAGCTTACTAAAATCTAAATGTCTACGAACATTGCAGTAAAACTTTAAGTTTTTTTATTTACTTATTTTTTTTAAACATAGCCCACCAAAATATTGTTACACATTTTACTAGAAGCATATTTAAAGTTTTTCGAAAGTATTTTATCTTTGTCAGCTAGTTATTTCTTTTCCCTTTAAATTGTCCTTTCCTTGCTTGCATCGCTGCCTGTTTTCTCAAATGGTTTGGGAGACTGCCAGATTTTAATGCCTTTGCCTGAACTTGCTAATAAAGTAAATCCCCTGAATTGTTATTAAAGTTTAGGGAAATTTCTAAAAAGCGATTTTCGTATGATTAAAAAAAAAATCTGTGTAGTAAAATAATTTATAACGAATTGTTATTTGTCACCTAAAAAGAATAGTATTTTTGAAATAGTTTACCATTATCCAAAGTTGAGAGAAAGAAAGGTAATTATATCAGTACCTAAAGTATCCTACATAAATAATCAATGTCAAAAGTATCATATCGCAAATGCCGTAACAAGTTATAAAGTGAAACTTCTTTAAAAAATAGTCTTTCAATTTTACTTAATTTTATCTATGTTTTTTTTCATAGACATTTCACGTATTGTTTTAATATTAAATTACCACTACTACCTCCAGTTGGCATTTTGATTTTGCTACAAACTTGATTCAGAAACCATGATTCTCTACTAATTTAATATTGTCCTCTTTTAATGCATGTTACTTTCAGTGTTTTATTAAAACCTCTAATTTAAAATACCCTTTTCAATGTTAATAGAAAAACAGGTGTTTGAAATATGCTGACATATTTGAAAATATATTTTGAAAGTAAAAATTCATCAAAGAATTCTGGTATTTTATAATATTCAAATACTGTTTCAAAGTTTTTCTTTCTTTCAGAGGATTATGTTCAAATGGGCCCTGGTATGATATATGCATTTTCTACTCGCACCTATGAAGTTGATGGCTATGTCATTCCTTATTCTTGGAATCACACCATCATTTATGATGAAGCACAGTCTGTAATGCCGTTTCTTACGGAAAGATTGTTTGCAAATGGTATTAATAGTTTTTATGATAGTGAAAAGCAGGAAATGAAATATATTATATCAGCAGCTATTAGTAAAAGTAAGTTTTTTAAACATATTTCTTTTCATTGTTGATGGAGATATTACATTCATATTTTGACATATTGTAGTTACGAGCCATAATTAAACATTGTTATGACATAGAATCCAACTATCAAGTATGACCTAATTCTTTATAATTGTTGTGATTAAAAATAAATTCATTTCAAAATTATTATAAACTTCACTTGTTGCATTCATGAAAGATTCTTTATATATATCCATTCTGTGGTACACAAGTGTTGCTTATTATCTACTTCATATTCAAGAAAAGAACTCGTGTATCAGTTGTTAGCTGGTGTATTCATGGGGGCTTTAGTGGCAAACAGCCATGAGAAAAAGTTTCTTTGTGACTGTTTACCACTGAATACCATGGTGATCAATAATCCTTTCTCAAAATAAAACATATACCAACAAAATATTTACAGATATGTAAAGTATAACTACAATGTTAGAAAAGCATAAATACGCAGGGATACTGCAGACACATGTTCCGATGTTACAAGGAACGCCTTTTTCAATGCAGAAAAATTGTAAGCTTATGGATGCACAGACATCCAAAAAAAGGATTTCTGTGCATCCATAAGCTCCCAATTGTTCTGCATTGAAAAGGCGTTCCTTGTAATGCTGAAACACGTGTCTGCAGTATCAATGTGTATTTGTACTTTTCTAACGTTGTAATTATACTTTACATTTATTGCACAAAGGTATTTATATACTTTATTTACAGATATATTTTAAGCAGACCACAGATTTTCATAAATGATGTAAATGACACATTTTTTTATGCAGTTGAGCCTTGTTAAAATGAGCTCCTAGGGGCCTTTAGAATCGGTTTGTCTGAACTGTAGTTCCTCTTATCTAAAGAGAAATACTCTAAAAAAACTATAAGGTGGAGATCGAAAATATATGTCCTCTTAAGAGCAAGAATCTGAGAGTGTCACGCCTGTGATTCATGACGTCTCAGATTTTTTCCAAAAAATTACCAAAATGTTTATTATTTTATTGAAAGACCCAATCCAGAATGTTTTGTTCTAAAGTTGAGTTGTTTAGTTTTTATGGATCCCTAAAGGTGAAGGTGCGGCATCAAAAATTAAACGGATTTTCAAGACATGGAAGTTGCTGTGAGCCAAAACTCTTACCAGAAACTGTTGAACTCCAATTTTCTTTTTGTATATGGAATACAGAAAGTTCAAACTTTATAAAATGAATGTTAAATTTGTAGTAAGTTGTTGCCGTAAGGTCAGTGAAGGCCCTCTAAATAAGGCATTTTTAAAGTTTTTTAGCATTTTTGAGGTCTAAAAGCAGCTTGTATGTTTCAGTTGCCACGGCAAAAGTAGTGTCGTTTGAAAGGCCAGTGTAAGCGCTTTAAAATAATGTACACCCAGGTAGCACAAAAAATGTTTAAACGTTTTATAAACGTTTTTAATCCGTTGTAACAACGTTAATAACCATTTTATAACCTTTAAAAAACGAAGTGTGCTACTTGGGTAAACAACTGAGGAAAGTTCAACGTGCTTTTAGTTGCGTAAGCCCGAAATATGAAAAATGTCATATTTTACAGATATTCAAATGGTCATAACTTCCTCTCTGCCAACAACATATTGAAATATTTTTTTTTTGCCAATGTCATACTCTATTATTAGTCTTAACAGAACAGTTGAGTCATTTGAGGCGAAATGTTAAAAAAAAATTTACAAAAAATGTATTTTTGCTTGCTTCGGCTTTACGCAACTAAAAGCACGTTGAACTTTCCTTGGCTGTTTATACATTATTTTAAAGTGCTTACACTGGCCTTTCAAACGACACTACTTTTGCTGTGGCAACTGAAATGTACAAGCTGTTTTTGGACCTCAAAAATGCTGAAAAACGTCAAAAATGCCTTCACTAACCTTACGGCAACAACTTACCTCAAATTTAACATTCATTTTGTAAAGTTTCAACCTTTTATATTCCATATACAAAAAGAAAATTGGAGTTCAATAGTTCTTGTAAGAGTTTTGGCTCACAGCAACTTCCATGTCTTGAAAATCCGCTTAATATTTGATGCCTCACCTTTAGGTATCCATAGAAACTAAACAACTCATCTTTAGAACAAAACATTCTGGATTTGGTCTTTCAATAAAATAATAAGCATTTTGGTAATTTTTTGGAAAAAATCTGAGACGTCATGACTCATAGGCGTGACCCCTTCAAATTCTTGCTCTTAAATATATTCGAATCAACGAGTTTTGCCTGATCTGTCACGTAAATACTGCAAATCTTGTTTTAACTCTGAAAATTTTATTGTTTAAGCTTGCTTGTGGTATGATAATAGTGAGAGAATTTCCTATGCTTCTATGAATTTTGATTTGTGTTTCTAAAACAATAGTTAAAATATTTTTACTTTAAAAAATCTAAAGTTATTTTTCTGCTGGCAGCATAAGCAAGAGTTTGTGATTAATTCATACTGTTTGTTCTACTTAATCAGGTTACAAATAAATAAATACCCCTCCCGCCCTTATAAAAGTAAAGCCTTCCAGAACCAAATATTTCATTATGGATGTAATGTTAAAAATTCACGTTAAAAAAATACTCAATTTTAAGTAATGAAAAAGTTACAATACAAATCAAAGGATGAGATAGTGCCAGTAGAAATTGGCACTGTGTCACCCCTTGAATTAAAGATTAAACAATATCCATTCACAAACTTCTTCATGCGTACCAAGTTTTATACAAAAATAATCACAATCACAACTTAATGTGTCATAATTAATGACCTGATTTATATTAAAATGCATCGCTTCCTGACAGCAGATAGAATTTAAGCGCATCATAAAATTTTACAAATATGAAAAAATAACATTATGTATATTACCAGAAACAGAAAGAGTTGTTGTTTGAACCCTGACATTAAAATATAGGAGCAGTTATGCATTTTTTTAATCAACTTGCTTTGTTTGAACTGAATTAACTTTTTTTTTTCTTGAGAATTTGTTTCAGTTTTGCAGTTTCTTCATGATAGTTAATTGAAAACATGTCTAAGTATTTATTTTTATACAACTTATTGTCGGTTTACATAAATGCATTTTAGGTCCATTTGGAGAAGAATGTTCTGATGGATTTAATTTGAGCATCCACGGTAACTATTGTAACGGTTAGTATCATTTAAATTGTTAAAAAATTCTGGTTTCATTTTGAGTTATTTATTTTATTATGCTGTACACAAAATCTGAAGGAGATAAAAAACCTTCAATATGATTTTCAGTAATTTTAATATTTTTTTTTATTTTTTCTTTGCAACAATAAGCAAAATAATTTTTTATTTGCTTATGTCCTTATATTGCTCAAAAAAGCATTTAAATTCAAATGAAAAAATTTCATTGTATTTTTATGTATGAAATGTTTATGTATAGTATATAGTATCATGTGTAATCTAGGGAATTGTAATAAATAGGAAAACACATTGAAATCACATTTTCATTATATTTTACTGAAATAGAATTTAAAACAAACTTTTCAACACGTGTTGAGGTGAATTGTTGAAGACTATGGCCAGACACATAAGCAAAATCATAAATAAGAAGAAAAAAAATGGAATTAACTTTCTACAAAGTAAGGAAGGAACAATCAAAGGTCAAGTGTTGTAGTTTTTGTATAGTTTTTATTTATTATCTATTATTATTATTATTATTTTAAATTTTTGCATGCCTAAAGAGCAAATTTTATTTGGACCTAGCTCATTAACTCAGTGATAAAAACCTCATAGCCGAGAAAATAAGTGCCAAATTTCTAACATTTGGTTGGCACTAAGAACACGTAGCCTTCATCTACCTATGACTGACATTATTGAAAGTAACATGCCGATCACAGTTGCTATGTTTTTAACATTTTTTTTTAAATCATGTGAAATGCATTTTAATAATTCAGTGGTATCATTAAATTGAGCTTAAAAATACAATAACCTACAGGAAAAGACATTTCAAATAATTCATGTTTTGCTTTAAATGTTACAAGATACTTATTGTTCTGTTTTGCTAGTATCAGTCCCCATGAAATTCCCCGCTATAATTTTGAAAAAATGAAATGAATGTATTTTTTAGACTTCCGGTTGCTTATATTTTGTTTCATTTTTTGCAGATGTTAATGAATGTGACCTTAATCCTTGCTCTCATGTTTGTAACAACTTTCCTGGTGGGTTTTCTTGCTCTTGTCTTCCTGGCTTTGCATTAGGCTTAGATGGTGAAACTTGCAATGGTAATAAACATTGATTTGTCACTGTATTTTTTAATTTTTTTTCTGGACTGAATACTGCTTGTTTTGAAAATATAGTTTTAAACTTATGCTAATATATTCTTCAGTTAACACACAGACATGTGGGTCAAAATCCCCCAATTCACAACAGGTCTCTCTCACTTGGGTAATTTTCATAAAAATATATGAGTGCCAAGATTATTCTCATATCTGCAGTTTGCCTTTGATAGTTTTTAGTCTTTTGAATAAAATGAGAAACAGCGTTTAAAAGCACAAATAAGATTAAAAGGGGGCAAACATGTTTCGGAGGCAACAGCCTCCTTCTTCAGTGCCCAGCAAGCAAATGGAATGAAGCAAGGTATTGGGAGAGTTTAAATGCGAAACAGGAAAGAAGATGGACCAATCAGATCTGAGCATGTGCTTGAGGTAGTATTTGATTTATCCGAATATAAATTTGAGCCAATCGATTAAAATTTGAGAGATAAGCAGAACAGCAAAAGATTCAGTACATAGATTGCCTCCGAAACATATTTGACCCCTTTTAATCTTATTTGCTTTTAAACTTTTATTTTATCTATTTTATACACAAAGCTATCACTTTTTAATTAAGTCTTTTGTTTGATAAAAAGAGCTCAGATCTACATTTAACTAAACTCAGTGCAGCATTTTTCATGATATATTGAAACAGTTGTTGTTGTGTCATTTTGTACTTAAAATAGTGAATTCAGTATCTACTCCTAGCAACATCTTAACTTTAAATTGTGAGCCTTTTTCATTAATATATTTATGATAAAATGCATGAACAGCAGTTCTCAAAACTCTTCAATTCTCAAAAAATTTGCTCCTTGTACATATAGTTTTCTGCAAGTTACATGTCTCATAAAACTTGAAGGACTATACTGCCGTGCTAAGCGCAAAAGTGGTATCTGCAGTCGAGCTCAAACTGAGATAAAACTCTTCGAAGTTTTGCTCCACCATGTATTTGATTCAGATGAAACTTTTTCAGAATTTTTTAAAAAATATTTTCCGTTCTCAAATGACCATATAATTTTGTATTTTGGTAAAATACGTCGCAAAGAGCCACTCAGTGGCAATAACTCAATTTTGTTAAAAAGTGCAGATACGACTTTTGTGCTTAGCACGGCAGTATAACTGTGGGTATATTAAAAAAATGCTTTCTGCTTCCAAGTTTTGCTATTGATAAAGATCACTGGGGATCAAATTCATAAGAGATAGTGTAGTGCTGGAATTCGAAATGTAGAGGTTTTCCATAAAATTCACTCGAGATAAGCATGAGAAAAAACATGGACTTGGTGCATAAATGCAGGGAAATTGAAAATTTCAGCAAAGAGAGGTTTTTCAAGACAGGTTCGATTGTATAATATTCCAGACATTATGTAACACTTTTTCAGAAAATTGGCTTAATATTGTTAAAAAAAAATTTAAAAAAAAAAACAGATCAACATTATTTTTCCATTACAAGACTGACATTTTTTAAAGGGGGGTTGTGGTCTTGTTTTCAAGATCAGTTTTGTTGCTTAACAATTTGGAACTGCTTCAGCATTCTTTTTGTCTATAAGTGGTAGGCTAATGGCATTTTCTCCAGTCCAAATTTCTTTCATGACTATTAAGAACCAGAGCTGTGTGTCTCCTTTTCTATGCTTTTCAGAAACACCACAGTAATTCATTGCAGTATATAAAATAATTTTTATTTCAAAATAAATGCTCTTAATCACTCTGCCTTGATTTTATGTTTTCGTGCTTGGTGCATTTTTTATCATTAGTGTTACGGAGAATGTTAAATCAGGGTTTAACTGTACATGTACATTCAAGAATAGAGTTTGCCTTTAATTTTTATGCATTTTGAAATTGAAAGTAGTTGAACTGAAAATGTCCTTTTTGATTTATAGATATAGATGAGTGTGAAATAAATTTGAACACATGTTTGTCATCTGAAGAATGCATTAATACCATTGGTTCCTATAAATGTCTTGTATTATGTAAAAATGGATATGAAAGAAGTGATGATGAACTTTACTGCAAAGGTATGTGTGTTCCCATACCCCTTACAGTAATATTTATTGGTTCAATGACATTTTAATAACTTCGTGGGTATTTTGTTCCATTACCAGTTGTGTAAAAGTTGAGCTCAATTTCTGTTATTCGTACCTTAACTCTTCATTTATTAATTTTTTGTTATTTTCTATATGTATATTATGTATATAATTTGTACTCAAGATTTCCGTGTAATTAACTGCTTGCTTCATAAACATATCTGTTTAATCCCAGGCTAAACTGAAGTCTAGGAAAAATCATTGTATTCAGTTCATTATATTTAGTGAATAATTGATAAAAATTTCATCGAGAACAAATTGTTTGTTAGGACCCGTAAGTGGTATAAAAGGGCTCAGCTCAAAACTGGACCTTTTCGTGCAAAAAATTGCACAATGTCGTTGATGTTCACAAAGTTGCTGATACTTCAAGCTTTGGCAACATCTTATCCTTAAATCTATATCTATAAAAATGAGTGTATGTATAGGGGAAAGTTGTCCAAAATGGGGACGCTAACATATTTCTGTCTGCAAAAAAAAATCTATAAATAAGAAAAATGTGGCAAAGCATTTCCCGTTTAGAGCATGTCTTAGACTATGAGATGGCAAGGGGATTTTTTTAAAAAAATCCTTAGTATAGGCAAAAAAACCATTTTTCTAATTAATGTTCGAAGTCCCCGTTTTAGACAACTGGGTGGGTAAAATGGGGTACTCATATGAAATAGCATATAAATTCAAGTTCTGCTGCAAAATTTTATTAGAAAAACTTTTTTCGGTGAAATGCTATACGCTGAACATGTCTGGGGTTCTATAGCTGGAGATATTCCAAACGATGAAGTGGAAGGTGGGGGTGTGACGATTCCATCACTCGATGCTAAATGACGTTCTAAAGGGTTGTTAGCAGGTTTTTCAGTTGTTGAATATGTCTGGGGTTCTATAGCTGGAGATATTCCAAACGATGCAGTGGAAGGTGGGGGTGTGACGATTCCATCACTCGATGCTAAATGACGTTCTAAAGGGTTGTTAGCAGGTTTTTCAGTTGTTTCTGAAGGCGCAAATAAATGTTCAGGGAGCACATCTCTGTTAAAGGGATATATCCCTGTTTTTTTTAACCCATTCATAGCATTTTGCACAGTAGCTGCTCTTGAAAATGCATTTTTGAAAAGGTTTCCGACCTGGTAAATTGTCACGCATCGTCCAGGGTGATGTATGAGCCATTTCAAATACAAATACAAATGTGGCGACCAGCAGCAGGCTCAGGGCCCAACTTGGCTGGTCCTAGTCAAATTAAAGACCCCAATGAAGATCAATGGCCCTCTTAAAGCCATCTACTCCATTGCTCTTTACCGCCTCTTCCGGTAAGCTGTTCCAAGTTCCCACTACCCTGCTAAAATAGTAATTTTTTCGAATTTCCAGGTTCGCCTGAGGTTTAAACAGCTTAAAACAATGACCCCTTGTCCTGCTTTCCTTGCAAAACTCCAACCCTGCAACATCATTCATTTTAATAAATTTAAATAACTGAATCATGTCCCCTCTGGTTCTCCTTTGCTCAAGACTATACATATTAAGCATTCTAAGTCTGGAATCATAGTCTAAATTAGAAAATCCATTTACTAACCTTGTAGCCCTTCTTTGTACCCTTTCCAATAAATTAATGTCTTTCTTCAGATAAGGAGACCAAAACTGAACAGCATACTCCAAATGAGGTCTTACCAAACTTCTATATAGAGGCAGAAGAACCTTCTTAGATTTGTTTGAAATAGATCTATTAATAAACCCAAGCATCCTATTGGCTTTGTTACTAGCTATGCTGCACTGTTGACTGGACTTGAAATCCTGATTTATTAAGACACCTAGATCCATAACATTATCTGCCCTACTAATGACTGAACCCTGTAAATAATAGCTTGTATGCTTATTTCCATGACCGAAATGCAGCACTTGACATTTCCCAACATTAACTGCCATACCCCACTTGTCTGCCCATTTAGTAATATGATCCAAATCCTGTTGCAGCTGATTTATTTGTTCGTCATTTTCTACAACCCCCATAAGTTTGACATCATCGGCAAAACAATTCATGTTTCCAGAAACATTTTCATGAATGTCATTCATAAAAATAATAAACAAAAGGGGACCTAAAACTGATCCTTGGGGAACCCCACTTAAAACCTCACTCCATTTAGAATAGTTACCCCTAACAACTACTCTTTGTTTCCTTCCTGTCAGCCAATTCCTAACCCAAACTAGAATTTTACCTCCTACCCCTATACCAGCTAATTTGCTGAGTAGTGCTACATGCGGTACCTTATCGAAAGCTTTTTGAAAATCTATGTAAACAACATCTACGCATTTTTTGCTATCTAAAGCCAAGGTAACCTTGTCGTAGAAATGTAATAAATTAGTAGCACACGATTTACCTTTTCTGAAACCATACTGCAAACTACTCAACAGCCCATTATTTTCTAAGAAATTCATAATCTTAATTTTGATCAATGTTTCAAAAATTTTACATACCACTGAAGTCAGACTCACAGGCCTATAATTTCCTGCATTACCTCTAGACCCTTTCTTGAAGAGTGGTGTAATGTTAGCTAGTTTCCAGTCCTCTGGCACTATCCCTGAGTTATACGAAGCATTGAATATATTAACTATAGCGTCAACTAATTCCTCTGCACATTCTACTAGAATTTTTGGATAAATATTATCTGGTCCCGGAGCTTTTGTGGTTTTAATTTTTTTCAAATAAAGTAAAACGTCCTCCCTGGAAAATACAAAGTCCTCAAGCTGTGTAGTAGCTTGTGTCTTGCTTGTGTCAACTGTTGAGATACAGTTATCGTTAAAAACACTGGAAAAAAAGTCATTTAGAACATTTGCTATATCACCATCATTCTGAATTAAATTTCCATGCTCATCTACTAGTGGCCCAATTTGACTATTTCGAACTTTCCCAGAATTTGCGTATGCAAAAAACTCCTTTGGATACCTGTCAATATTATCTGCCAGCTTTTGTTCCAATTCTCTTTTCTGAAACCGTACCAAATACTTAAAACTACGCCTAGCCTCACAATACTGTAGCCTGTCTGCGCTGTGACCAGTTTCTTTTAATCGACGAAAAGCAGCTTGCTTACGGTTTAGAGCATCCTTAGTTTCCCTAGTGAACCACATGGGCCAAATTTTTGTGTTTACCCCTTTTCTCCTAAAAGGAACAAAATCTCCAACTGTTTTTGCTAGTTTTTCCTTAAACTCTGTCCACTGCAAATTTACATCGCTATTGTCCAAACCTGATGAAAAAACCGCTTTCAAACTCTGCCTGAGTGCGACAAAATCAGTATTTCTGAAATTAGGTACAAACCTAAAATTTTTGTCTTTGTGCATATCAAACTTAATCCCAAACCTAATGCTGTTGTGGTCACTATCCCCAATATGCTCCCCTACACATAATGCCTGTACAGAGCCTTCAACATTGCAGAAAACAACATCCAAAACAGTATCCTGCCGTGTTCCCTCAGAAACAACTTGATCTAAAAAACAGTCACCAATTACTTTTAGAAATTCCTCTTCTCTACTATTATTGGGGTAAGAATTATTCCAATCAATGTCCGGAAAATTGAAATCCCCCATTATAATTACCGGTCCCTTACTCGACATGTCTCTAATAATACGATACATCTGTTCATCTTGACCCTGGCTTAGATTAGGTGGCCTATAAATGTTACCCAAACGTAATTTTTTACCCTTACCGCTCATCAATTCTAGCCAAACCATGTCAATATCATTAGGTTTGTCATTTATTGCCAATTCATTGCAAGTTAAAGTATCTCTAACATAAAATAAAACCCCACCACCTCTTTTACCCACTCTATCTTGTCTAAACAAATTATACCCAGGAATACACAATAAATCATCATCATTTTTGGTAGCCCATGTCTCGGTAACTCCAATTACATCCAAATTCTCATTTGTGATTATGCTTTTTAATTCTTCCATCTTGTTCCTAATACTGCAAGCATTGGTATAAAAAACCTTAAGCATGCTCAACTTGTTTTTATTCAACCCCTTACGATTTTTTGAATCAAAATTGTTGAAATGACTACTCTTATTTTCCTCCTTATTACCATTCCTAATTAAACCCAAATAGTTTGCATATTTTTGCAACCTTCTCCGTGAACCCTGCCCCCCTTTCAAACTTAGTTTTTTGACTCAGAATACTCCAAAACCAAACCACTAACCATTTTAACCCCTGTAGAACTCAGATGCAGGCCATCCCTAGCAATCCAATCTCGCTTACAATAACTCCACACATCGATGAATCTGATACTGCGCATATGGCAAATTTCTTTGAGTATCAGGTTCATGCACCTAGCCCGCTGGTTTAACCAGCTCCTATTGACTCCGTACCTGGGCAGCAACCCAACCACTTGGACACTGGTCGAACTGTTGGTTGCTTTATCCAACAGGGAATTCCACTCGTTCCTAAATTCCTCATTATTACTACGGCCTACATCGTTCGTTCCCACCCATAAAGTGACCATATCCTCCTTATCAAATGTCCCCCTCTTCTCTGCAACCTTATTTACATCCTTCACCCGAGCCCCTGGTAAACAACACCTAGCCACCTTACGTTTTACCCTCCCGATTGAATTTCCCACCTCACGCACCATAGAATCCCCCAATATTACCCCCTTCGTCTCCCAGTCTGTCTCCTTACTGCTAACTTCCCCCTTCTCCTCTGGAATAATCCCACTAACTAACTCACAGCTAATGCCCACATCCTTTTTAATAACATTCCCCTCTCCATCTGAATTGTTTACCTCCTCTGTCCCACAACCTGAGGCTATTTGAGCCTGCAAAATGGTCATCCTATTTTTTAAGTCCAGGAGCTCAGCACACTTAGTGCAAGTGAAATCATCCTCAGAAATGGACTCCTCTTTTCCCTCATACAGGCAGAACATCTGACAAATGTCGCAAGAAATCCACCTGCTCCCCTTCCCATTCTTAACCTCTTTCAAAATGCATATAACACCCATAATAACTCAAATGATCCACTTATACAAAAGCAATACAAAAAGACAAAAGTGCAAAATTTTAAGAGTAACTACTAATAATTAAAATAAGAAATCATTTGAGATAAAGATACAAAGAATGCAGATAACTAAGTCAGTAGTAAATAAAAATAAACTAACGTGCTACACCCAACAAAGAACACAGGCCTAACAACAAAGGAATCACCACATTTTAGGCTTAGCTCAAAAAATTGAAAAACACTTTAAGAATGCAAGTAAAGCAAAAATAAGTCTCAATGCACAGAAATACTAAATTATATGCTGAAATACAATAAAAATACCAAAACTGATACAATAAAAACAAACAATTTACATTAAAAATATCACTTAGCTCAGAGCAGCAAAAATCTCCCCTGCAACACTGGCGCCCTCTAGCGGCGGAAAATGTCTCTTGCTTCCTTGTCTCTTGCTCATAAAAGGCACTAAGTGGTGCCATGAAAGAGACATCGAGTGGCTGCAACCTATGTGTGGTGTGAGGGGGAAAGCATATCAACACCACGTTATTTTCCCGAGCAAAATTCACCAGTTCCAAGCTTTTTGTATGGGAATTATGGCCATCAAGTATTAACAACACTGGCTTTATAGGTCCTGGATTTGAATGTTCCACAAACTTCTTGAACCAAACAAGGAAAGTCTCCTTGTTAATCCAACCACTCTCGTGATATACCGCAAATGATCCAGGAGGGGCATCATCCATCAAGAGAGCATTTTCTCGCTTTCTAGGAAAGACAAACATAGTTGGAACGAAATTTCCTGCGGCATTGACACAGATTTCTGTTGTCACAAGTACCCCTCGCTCGGCTGATGCCAAACTGCCAACTTGTTTTTTTCCACGAAGAGCAAGGACTTTAGATGGCTTATTGGGCACTGTCAAGATGCCTGTCTCATCTACATTGTAAATATCATTGGGTGAGAATTGATATTTTAGATACAATGACTCTAATAAATCAAAGAACATTTTGAGAGCGACGCGATTAAAACCTTTTGCACTCGCCATTGAGGTTTTTTCAGGATTACGTAGAGCTAATATTGGATGACGTTTTAGAAATCCATAAAGCCAGTCCTTTCCAGCCATTCTCCGTTCCATGTTAAAAACATGCTGAATTTTGTTTTTCTCTGCTAGCTCAAACGCGAGAGTTCTCAAATCTGATAGCGTAACGCCAAACAACCTCTCTTCCAAATGTAAGAGATGGTCCACCAATTCCTTCTCTTGGGCTTCCGAAAAACTGTTTTATATCTTCCTAAGCGTTTAGCAGCAGCCGCTTGTGTAGAGAGCTCCTTCTGTCGAGCCTCTTTCACCTTCCTCTCCAGAGTTGTCTGTGGAACGTTGTAGGCTTTAGATGCTCTCCTGTAACCCATTTTCCCTTCTAAAACTTCTTTGATTGCACCAGCCATGCTCTCTGTCGACCAGCTCTGTCGATCAGTTTTCCTTTGATAGCGCCCCATCTCGTCTTCAAATAAAATGATAGTTCTGTAAATAACAGGACAAATTATCATTTTGACATTAAAAAAAAATTATACATTAAATTTTATTTTTGTAACTTAAATATTTATTTAATTTAGTTAATCTATATTAAATTAATTATATTTAATCTTTGTAAAAATAATTACATTTAATCATTATAAAATTAATTTTATTTAATCGTTATAAAACTATTTTTGTTTAATCTACATTCGTTATGCACACAAATAATATCTTGCACTCAATTTAAGCACTTAATTCACAACATAATATCTCAGAATTAAAGCAAATTAAAACATATTTCAAAATTGTTATAAGACGTTCAAAACGGGGACGTCCCCATTTTGGACTACCCTCTATGTCCCCATTTGAGCCGACCATGACGAACGCTAGAAAACATGGCATCTCTTCACACACATGTAAGATAGAAAATGAAGAAACATATCAGAATATAACTTAAAACTAGAGCAAAAAAAATGATTACTTACCAAAATTGAATCTTCAAATGTAAATTCATACAGCTCAATATAGTGCAGGGGCAAAATCGAACTTTTTACTTGCTAAAAATTCAAAACTTCGTAGCAGAAAGAATAACAGCAAATTGCGTCAACAAATCTTTTCAAAATGGCAATCTGATGTAAAGGAATAATAGTAGTACATTGGATCACCAGATGTCAGCACTTATCAGTGAGAAACCGAATGTCCCCATTTGACCCGCCGTCCCCGTTTTGGACGACTCTCCCCTACTTGTTCTCTATACAAATCCACAGTTTGCGTCAGATTTTCATCAAACTTGACACAGAGGTTTCTTGATGCCCTAGAATTCTCATAGGCGGGGTCTTGAAATTTTAAAAAATCTAAAAAGCTCAAATTTAAATTTTTTGTCAAAAAATGACCCTTTTATAGGAATCTAGCCTATTTATATTGTAATCGAGATAGGCCTTTTAGCATTCAAATTGATGAAATTTAAGATTTTTAAATATTAGTATTTTCCAACAATGATTACGTTTAAAGTAATGAATTTTCAATTTAAGGCTCACCTATTTCCTTTTAGCATTGAAATAAGTAAAAAACAATCATAATTCATGTGGACTTTATAAAAAGAACCACGGATTTGAATTTCAAATTTGCAATGCGACGACAGTTGCGTCTGTAATGGAGATAAGCCTTCAGAACGAGAAATAGATTTATTTCTGAGTTATAATAATTTTTACTTTGTAGGTGGGAACAATTAATAGAGAAAAGTTAATATTTTAAATTTGGCGGGTGAAATTGATGCAATTTTTTTCACTTCCATGTGCATGTATTTCATGCCAGTAGACGCGGCAAAGCACAGACAACATTTATCTTTCATTTTCACCTTTTGATAAGACTATTTTTCTGTAAACGTTTAACTTTCTGTAATATTTTAGTTTTTTTCAAAGTTTGTACCTAAGAGACAGATTGATGCAAATTATTTTATACCCATATGAATAGTACTCTTTTAAACTTTTTTTCCCTGAATGCTATGTTGTATTAATAAGCACCCGGGCAATGCCGGGTATTAAGCTAGTTATAAATAAAAGTGATCAGGACTTTTTATCTTTTGTGAACTTGGCTAACAAAGAGTTCATCTCTTTCCAAAAATTATAGATTTATTCCTCATGAGGTATTCCAATATTATTTGTTTCATTATGTACAAAAAAAAAGTAAAGAAATAACTTTTTTTGTGCTAGAATTTATTTTTATAACATGAATGGTAAGAACTAGTAAATAAGTGGGACAGAAAACTCTTAAATCTCGGTTAGTTGACACCCACTTAATTTGACATGTTTTTGTGCTACTTTGGGGTGTCGAGTTATTTAGGTTTCACTTTAATTTGAAAAAGTGCACTTTACCTTAGAGGAGCATTGAAGCTGATGCTGTGATGTTATATGCATCAATAATCATGTTTTTGAATTCACATCAATTTTGGGAGCATTCAAAGTAGATTTTGTATCAAGAGTGCATTTGAACAGGATTTGGCAGTTTAAGATGTCTCTTTTTTCTCCAGTTCTGTTTAATCAGCCAAAAAATTTTCTGACAGTTATCAAGTATGAAGTTTTTGCTGCACAATTAATAAAAATTTAAATCCAAAACTTTGTTTAGTTGATTTAAAGTAAATTCTTTTCCCAAATTGTTTATTAACGTAAGTTTTCGTAATCATAATTGTTTTGTTTCTAATTCTGTGATAAATTTTGGTTAGATTTTTTTTTAATCACGAATTTATCAGCACTTGCTCCTGTTTTGTTTCTGTAGATATTGATGAATGCAGTACAGATCTTCACAGCTGTGATCAAATTTGTGTTAATGCCATTGGAAGTTTCAGTTGCAGTTGTCAAATTGGTTATTATCTGTTTGGAAGATCACGGTGTATAGGTATTTCAAAATCCCCCTTTTTTTAACTTTATGTATTGCTTCCAAATTTCTACTTGTCAATAATTTGTTTGTTTAGTTTTGTCTTAAACATGGATAAAATTTTTAGCAACTTTGTCATTGTCAAAAGATGTATAGAATATCTCAAAATCCTTTTTAACGTTTTCAGTTTACAAATAGTGTTCTAAATATTATATTATGTGTAGGAAAATATTATTGTTATTATTTTAGATTATTTCATAAACATTGTATTTCGACATTTTTTTTTTTTTGAATTTCTCTTTTTTTTTTTTTTTTGAATTTTTTCAATAAAACTTTAAATTTTAATTAATTGACTTATGATCAACTTTAACATTACCATTACATGGGAAACAGTTTATTTACGCGTGAAAAATATGACATATTTAAAAAATAGAATAAAAGAGCATTGACTGCAAGTGATTTGTCAGTTATTTTCAGTGTGCGTATTAAATGCCCTTTTTTTACATGTTGTAATTTATGTGTAGCATTTAACATACAAATAATTAACATAATACAACATATAAAAATACAACATATAATCTTTGTTAGTATTTTGATTATTTTTCAAATATTAATTGCTCTTCAAATATAACTGTTGACAAATGTAACTTAAATTAAGATTATGCAGACAAGTTTATTTTACTTTAATTTTGTATTTATTTTATTTCAATTTAGTTTCAAAGTTATTTTTTACATCGCCAAAGTTTTTAGACTGAAAGCTATTTAAAACTTTTTTAAAAATTAGATGTTGATGAATGCAGCTCATTAGAGCCTCCATGCAGCCATGCCTGTGAAAACTTACCTGGAAGTTTTATTTGCTCCTGCCCTAAAGGATATGCACTTCAAAATCAAAGAAATTGTTTAGGTATGCAAAATAAGTATATGCTAAAGAATTTTTCTTTAATGATTTCTGCAGTTTCATATTGTGTTCTTAAAACTTCACATGCAGTTTGTCCAAATTTGAAGTAAAGTTGATAATACTTCAGATACTCAGATTTAAAAAGCCACATTTATTTTAACTCAAAAAAAAAAACACTAAAACATAACAAGAGGCAAATATATACAAGTTTCAAATTGATAGTATTATTTATTCACAATATGCAAATCAAGATTATAATCTCAAATCAAATGCAAATATTCCAAAAATCTAAGGCAAGAGTAAAAAATAAGTAGGATCAGGTGGGGGAAAGTGGGGCTATTTTGAAAAACACCCATTTTCTCTTTTCTAATTTAAATATTTTGTTGATCCTTTTTTAAAGACATAAATTGAGATGGTAGCGAATACTTTTATGTTAGTTTTAGAACATTCTAAGCAAATTAAATGCTTACAAAGCATATTTTTATGTTCATTGAATGCGATATGTAAGAGTTAGGTGTTAACTTTCCTCTAGAATCATTATTCATAGGCAATTGCTACTAATTTTGGTATAGACATGTATTAGAACATCTAAGGATCAGCTCTGTATAACAAAATAAAAAATAAGTTTATAATACTATTTATTATGAGGTGTTTTCTGAGGTGGTGTAAAGTAGGTCTATGGCCAAACTTTCCTGAGGGTTTACTATTACGTCACACATTAAGTAAATTGGTGCTTTTTTAATGATTTTATGTCCTTATTTTTTATTATTTTGCTAAAATTGGCTCTTATGCTGTTAATTTGCATACTAAATTTTACTTGCTTGCTGTTTTTCCTGCTTTGCCATTAGTTTAACATGGGAGTCTATGGGCTTGGCGAGAAATTGATAAGATATCGCCAAGTTGGCATCACTTTTGGCGACTTATTTTTGTCGCCAAATTTGGTGAAAAATTACCAAGTGTCGCCAAGCTTGGCGACATTTGGCGCGTTTTCAAACACATTGGAATTCTAGAATTTTTTAGTATTGTAAATGATAGTAAAAAGAATAAAACTGACGACATTGTTTCATTCATTACATAACATTTAAAAAAAAGTATTTTCAGTGCATTTACATCAATATTTACACACAGTGTTCGCGCTGAACTAATTTCTACCTGGGTCCCATGGACCCATTAATGAAAAAAAAGTGGGTCCTTTGATGAAAAAATTGAGTCCCGAAATATTTGAATAAAATAACATTATTATTAAAATACAAATGTTGTAAATGCATTGCATCTATGTTTCCTTAGAATAAAATTTACTAATTGTGTGCATACTTTTGAATGGAAAACTAGTGAACTTGGTGAATGATTAAAGTATACTTAGAAAGGAGTTGTTCTTTTAGTTTTTGAGATCAATATTAATTCAATTCAATTAGTGACTAAAATTTGTTTTGGTAGCTCTTTGGCAAGCCAGTATACTGTCCTCATTTCTTTATCAATTTGCTTTTCTATTGCCACTTCCGAACTTTTCTTGAAAAAGGATTGTTGTTTAATGATATTTACGGCAGGGATGCACACAACCTTTTTGAAACACCAGGCTACAAAAGATTGATTCTGTTCAGGGTTACTTCAGAAGGGGTGGAGGACACAGCCTATTTTGCACTCCATTTTTAGATAATATATATAAAATTGTACAATATGTTCCTTATTTTTACACTCTTTGCAAAAAATAAAGAAATAAAACTTACTAAAAAATAAATGAAATTTAAAATTAGCAGGTATAATTTAACTGTCAGTATTATTTTTTTAACTAGACTCAGCGAACTAATATTAGTTTAAACATGTTTAAAATTTATCTGAAAATGCACAATAATCCATTAATTTCAAGTATTAAATTGACGAATTTTCAGCAAAATTTGATACATAAAAAAACCATTGATGCTACAATGAGATAGCTTAGATTGCACCTTTAATTTTTTTTAACATTGGGCTTAATATTAGTCGTATTAAGACACAAAATAAAGAGGTTTTTAATTGAATTTCTGGTATTGGACATGTTTGAATTCATGACATCAATGTAATACAAGTTGTAAGTACTGTCAAACACAGTGGCACAAGAAGCTGTATTCAAAGAAGCAAGTTTTTCTAGCAATGAATAAAGACAATGATAAATCCATGATTTTAATCTTCTGCTATTTTTTAAGATTTAAAATCAGCATTTGATTTTTGTGTAAAGGTTAAAAAAAAAAAAATTCTTTGTGGCTAGAAAAGCAATTATGTCTTCAGAATGTTTTTAATTACGTTGATTAGTTTATTGAAAACATCTGTAAACAAATCATATGGAATGATAAAGTAAAACATGTAAAGCAAAACGAAACTAAATATTCTGTGGAGGAATATATAGTTAAATTTCAAGCAGAAAATATGTTTCAAACGCCTTTTTATTTCGGGCGGGGGCGGGGAGGGATGAGACCAAGGGGGAAAATATCACTGTATTTTAGCTCTGTAGGGTTTGCACTAGCGGCTATTTAGGAAATTTTCTGAAAAATAACTAACCAGAAACAGATGCTTAAAGATTGCTGCCCAATCAGTAAAAATGTGCCAAAATTAACTAAGCCTATTTTCCACTTGCTAACGAAAAACGGACAAAAAAGATCTAAAATATTACGAAAATTTCATACTTGTGTGATGTTTACTATTCAATACCAAGAAAAGAATGGGAGGACAATGGGACAACATGTGCAATGCCATGGCTTTTAAGAATAGGGTGGGGAGTGATTGACATCTCTAAGTCACAGCTGTATCCGACCCGGTTCTTAGAACTAGGATTGCCTGGCAAAACAATAGGGGGTCATTGAGTTAGCTGATAAGGCTGGGTTTCTTTAATCTTTCCTCTCTTTTCATGATTGTAAAAGTTCAATTATACACAGCATGAAATCAGCTCCAGTTTTCAGGAGTTTTCCGATTCACGGGTCCGAAATAACTTTTTGATCGACTTTTTTTTCTCCTGGCATAAACTATTATTTTTGGGTCCCAGGGACCCGAAACTGCGTGAATGTTGCGTCCGTTCTACGAGAATTTGCGTAAAAAACCCGCTATAGCGGGTAAACGCGAACCCTGACACATTTTTATTAAAATTTACACTAATTTCTGAACTATCCCCACTTTCCCCCACCATGGGAGAAAGTGGAGCTATCAAAACATGATGTTTTAATTGTTTTAGTGAGAGAAAATAATCAAACACAATAAAATGGTTCTGCCTCATACTTAATCTATATGAACCCAATGTACAAGGCTTCACTAGATAGCGTTTTATACAGGCTGCTTCATTTGATCAAAATCTTTGGGATAAAAACGGTGGTCCTCGTCCACCGACATCTATCGAAGTTTATGGTAACTAACATTATATACAAATCAGATAATAAAAGACAAAATTAAAAGTTAATTTGTTGGCGACAATTTTACAATTTGGCATTCAACTCTATTTTAGTATATTTTAACTTTATTTAATAGCTTGTTTTATTTGTTGGTTTATTCTGCATTTTAACGGCTTATTTTAATTAGTTAGTGAATTATTTTTCATTTTAATTGAATCTAATTATTAATTAACTATGAAACGACACTGGCACTGCAGAGCGATAAATGGCGATTTTGGAACGATAGTTCCATCAAAACTTTTGATGAGTTTAAATGGTCAAATTAATTTATTTGGCGATTTTTTTACATTTTAATGGACATTTTGGAATGACTATGGCACTAATATCTTGAAAAGCACATCAAGAATTTGTTCTCCGTAAAGCTTTTGAGAATATTTTAATAACCAAGATCTTTGGTAGTATGTACGTTTCAGTTATAGGTACGTTTTTTTAACTTGGCGATGTATTTTCTCACCACCTAAGCGAGGATTAAAATTTTAAGCTTGCATCGTCTTCATGGTTGCTTCTTTTCTCTTATTTTGCATTTTAATTTAAATTTCAATGATAATAATGGCTCGATATATTTATTAAACTTATTATGTTACATGCTAATGGAGCTTTTAAAGTTGATTTGGCGAGTTTTTTAATAAGAATTCTCACATTATTTCACAGCTTTTTTTCAGTTGGCCCATTATTTTACTTTCAAGTATTAAACGTATGTGTGAAATTAGAAACAAAAAAGGGAAGATTTCGGTGATTGGAAGTCTGGTTATCTTTCCCTATTGCGTTAAATCTTTGTGGCCAATTTATGAGCGAGGGACATACTTCCTTCGCAAACATAAACTAAAGAGCAACAAAATAAAGTAATTATCGCCAAAAATTTGGCAACCACAGCAGATTCCCAATTATCGAAATATTATCGATGTGTGAAATTTAACATAAAAAGAACATTACCTTTTAATGTTGTGTAAATGAAAACAAAATTTTACAGTTGGTCGTCGTAATATTGTAGTTTCATTTATTTTTTTGTACTTGTATTGCTCTTTAGTACCAAACGATTATATATGCTCGTTTCGTTGTTACTAAAGAAATTAATATGTTTTGTTGTCAATCGTCTTTCCATTGAACACCATCGCTTCATTACTGTACATTTCATTCTGGGGCATCAAAATGAAATGTCTCTATGAATAGATTCGCCATTTATCGCTCTGATATGTCAACGCTATCAAAATGAACATCTGAGCTTTTGCGTAGCAATTAAGATCGTGTGAGCAACAATAATGAAACAAAATAGTGAATAGAACAATATTATTTCATTGCTACATTTTTATTTATCGGCTGCGAATTTAAGCGTATATTTATAAATCAGAGATGTCAAAATTGAACGCCATTGCTATATGTTGCTAATTCGAAGAAAGTAAACAATGAATGAATGTCGTATGACTGAATCATGAGTTGCGACCAACTTTACCTGAAAATGGAATTTATTTCCCCTAAAAAGCAGTACTAATAAGGCCTTCGGCATCAATTCACTCTGTATTCCACTTCAGTTAACTATATCTATATTTTTTAACCCTTAAAGATAGGATAAACATCACTTTTTACAGCAGAAACAATATGCTAATAAATGTAAACAAACTTTTGGGTAGTCCTCGTTCAGCGCTCTCTAGCTGGCAAATCTTTACCATTGATGTTTTGAGTAATGATACAGCCTGTATAAGACGCTATCTAGTGAAGCCTTGGTATATAAAATGCATCAAAAGTTTCCTTAAAATGAAATTAATCATGTGAATTTGAGACAGTTTCTAAAAAAAAGCTCGATTTTAGCCCTACTTTCCCCCACCTGACCCTATTATATAGTCATTGGCTACTACACCACCTACAGTCAAAATTAAAGTTAACCCAAAGGCAGGAATTCAAGTGGAACACCATTGCAATCGCTTTGAGGCAATTGCAAATTGCAATCGCTCCTGGAAGTCGAATTACATTAGAATCGCATCTCGTAGCGATTGTAACGTATCCAAATTTGGGAATTTGCAATTGCATTGGTGAGTTGCGATCGTCCTTGTTTCACTTTAATTCCTGGCATTGTCTAAACATATTGTTTTCTATCTATTTAGTCATTCATCTTTTTTTTTTTAATATGTGACAGCATGTGTTTTGACAGCAAAAAAAATTTGAAAAATTACCGCATTTTATCCACAAAATGAATGAGCAATTTAGTTTTGTTATTTTATTTTTGTGTTGAACTTCATATTAATTAGGGATAGAACAGAACAGAGCTTGCCCTAGATGGTGGTGTTCCATATCTTACTGCTCTGAGCATCAATACTCTAATGCAATATTTTACTTTCAAAATTATTGCTTTTAGCTACAACAAGAAATATTTGTCAGTTTTTTGCAAATGTTTGAATAATAATCAAGCGAAACAAAAAAACTTTATTGAATGCTTATGTATTAGTTAGATATTCCTTTGTGGTGGAAGGAATACTAGATTTCTTGTAGACTTTTTTTATTGTCCCAGGATAAATTGGATACAACATAACAAGAACTAAATTAACTAAATTGTTCCAGCCCGGAACTTAAGCAGGATACACATACATTATCATTCACCAACTCCAGCAAACTCCCACTGAACATCAACTGCAAGTTTTTAAATGGTGCTTGATTTGCATAGTTCGATCTGCACTCGTTGCCACACCTTATTTGCACATACTTCAAAAATGCTTTTTTTCCCCTTTCTTTCTTTTTCTTTTTGTATGATTTTTTGCTATGATGCATTGGTTTCAAACTTTTTAGTACTACACAAGAGTATTATAATAATCGAGAATTTCTTAAATTTTTAGATATTGATGAATGCAAACTGGGAGTTTATAGCTGTGAATCCGATCAGGAATGTAAGAATGTTGATGGAGGCTATAAATGTATAGCTGCATGTTCTCCTGGACTAGTCAGAGCTGCAAATGATTCATGCATAGGTAAGACATTGGTGATTTTTCTTTGGTCCAATCCAGTGATCCTCAAACTTTTCCTGCAAAACTCTTGCTTTATTGCACCCAAGCAGCACCATATGTACAAATTCAGAAACAGGATCAAAAATTAGAGGGTGGGTACAATCAAGATTATCAAGCGATTTAAATGTGCAGAGAAATTAGATTATATTCGATGCAGTGCTTAGCTTCATAATTTTACAGTTAACAGAAATAACTTTAAAAAGTCAAAAATTAGCAGCTACTAACAAGTTCTACCCTTTGCTTGTTTTTTCTTTTTTGCCTCATCCTATGAATGTATTAATTTATCGCCAAAATTTTTAAAAAAATTATCTATTTCTTTTTATTTTATTTATTTATTTAAAAGTTAATAATAAAAAAATTGAACTTGAACAGAATGTCCAAACTTGTAAAACACATATATTTTTGAAATTTACCAAATTTTAACAAGTTAAACACAGCAAAAATATTTTCATAACTTTGTTGTAACTATTTAAAAAAATAATTAAGCTCCCATTTGTCACTTTAAATAATTATTTATTTGTGAAACAGATATTGATGAATGTGATAATTTATCGCCAAAATTTAAAAAAAAATTATTTATTTCTTTTTATTTTATTTATTTATTTAAAAGTTAATAATAAAAAAAATTGAACTTGAACAGAATGTCCAAACTTGTAAAACACATATATTTTTGAAATTTACCAAATTTTAACAAGTTAAACACAGCAAAAATATTTTCGTAACTTTGTTGTAACTATTTAAAAAAATAATTAAGCTCCCATCTGTCACTTTAAATGAGGGCCGTGGTGGCCCGATCGGTAAGGCATCGGACTCGTGTCCGAAAGGACCCGGGTTCGATCCCAGCCGATCAAAGATCCACCGTCTTGATTAATGGTGACTGGGAGGCGTTAAAAATGTCGTGGTCACAAAGTCTTCCAAGTGAAACGATACCTCTGGGGGTGCTAGGGCCTATGGTTTGCTCGACCCTAGGTTCTGGTTCAAAATTAAGAACCAAGCGCTCTTCAGGGCCCTATCCCGGTTAAACCACTAAGCTGGTAGGTACGGGGGACCCTGGAGGGTGAAAAGAAATGAAATGTAATGTCACTTTAAATAATTATTTATTTGTGAAACAGATATTGATGAATGTGATGATCCTGCTGCTTTATGCCATTATACTCAAATTTGTATCAACACATATGGAAGTTATCACTGCTCCTGTTTTCGAGGTTTTTATTCTGAAGGAGCTGGGAAACCTTGCCAAGGTATATTTCATATTTAATTTCTAATGCTTATGTATGCTTTCAACCAGGATATTTGGCACGCTGCAAATTATAGCGGCGACCATAATTTGCAGAGTCCTTACATCTATTGTATTTTGGTACATATTAAAGGCCAATATTAGCAGTCTCCAATGGCCACATAGCGAATGTGTAGAAAAGCCACAACTTGAAGTATTAGTATCATTCACTTCCTGGTCGCCAATCTCCCCAACTCCATTTATGCTATCAACAAGTTTGTCGTCAGAAAACATTTCGCTTAAAAAATGATTAATTTTAATCATTTTCCTATCTTGATTACATGATTAATTTTAATGCCACTAATTATTTATACTAACCTTTATTGAAATTGGTAACGTTTATGTTTTGTAGCAATTTAAAAGTTAATTTGTTATTCAGTTACTTTTTTGGGTTTACAAAAAATGTGTTGATTAACAAATATGCTTTTACTCGCAATTGGCAACCAAGAAAATATCTCAATCTTGATCTTAAGTGTTAATACTTAGATTTTAATAAACGCGCAAAATAATGCTTCAACTATTTTATAAAGACCAAATATTTTAATGCATAATTTTTGACTTTTCTCATAAAGTAAAGCAATATGCCTCAAGTTTCATGAATGATCAGTGATCACATAACATTTTCATTTTAGTAACATGATAGAATTTTTATGATCACCTTATGACCTGTGACAGTTCTAAATTTTCCTCTCTGTGCTTATATATGATGTCATAAGTGTCTCGGTCAGTGACAGGTAGTGTAGTACTTAACTGTTTATTTTTACTTCTCTGCCCTATCATCCTTTTAAAATATATTTGTCTATAACAGGGGTGGCCAACCTTTTTAGGGAAAGTGCCACTATCTGGAGAGAAAAAGCTCAGCGTGCCACATTGTATTTTTCCAACAAATTAAAATTTTTTAAAAAGTTAAAAATAGATTTTAGGTTGACTGACTATGTAATTTTTACTCAAATAAAACACTTTTTCTTGTAAATCTGAACAATTGAAATCTAAATGATAATAAAGATGAAACAAGTCCGAACTTAAGAGTTATTGTTAATAAACACTTTCATAAGTTCTGTCAGTTGGCTTATGCTTAAAAAAAAAAAAAAATAACATCAAACATTCTATTCCAAAAATTAAACAGTCTGTACTTAATGTGGTTTATGAGTCTGTATCTTTTTTACCCAGTCTTTAATTTTAGGATTATTTCTTGAGAATGCTAAAGTTTAAGTGTTTTAAGTGCTATCAATTAATACTCAACGGTATTTAGCTTTTTCGGCATTCATAACAAAAAATATTTGTTTAGAAGCGTATTTTGAACCAAATCTACAACAGCATCAGAAGGCTAAAGTGTGTAAATGTGAAAAAATATTGTTGGTACAAATTTCCAAATTTCTATGTAACGTGGATCACTTTCTGTTGAAGTAAGCTCTTATGTTTGATGACCAAAGCAAGTGGTCAGTAATTCCGATTTGGATTTCAGAAGGGTAACAAGTAGTGTCTTTCAGAAAAATAGACAAAGAATTTTAAAAGATCAACATTTTTTATGATCCTGAAAATCATCAAACCTAACACTGAATGTATACTTAATACGTTATTGACAGGAACCCAAAGGGGTTTTTTGCTTACGCAAATTCTGGGAAAGTTCGAAATAGTCAAATTGGGCCTCTGGTTGATGAGCATGGAAATTTAATTCAGAATGATGGGGATATTGCTAATGTTCTAAATGACTTTTTTCCAGTGTTTTTAACGATAACTGTATCTCAACAGTTGACACAAGTAAGACACAAGCTACTCTACAGCTTGAGGATTTTGTTTTTTCTAGGGAGGACGTTTTACTTCATTTGAAAAAAATTAAAACAACTAAAGCTCCGGGACCAGATAATATTTACCCAAAAATTCTAGTTGAATGTGCTGAGGAATTAGTAGATACTATTGTAAAAATTTTCAATGCTTCGTATAACTCAGGGACAGTGCCAGAGGACTGGAAACTGGCTAACATTACGCCACTCTTCAAGAAAGGGTCTAGAGGTAATGCAGGAAATTATAGACCTGTCAGTCTTACTTCAGTGGTTTGCAAAATTTTTGAAACTTTATTTAAAATTAAGATTATGGATTTCTTAGAAAATAATAGTCTGTTGACTAGTTTGCAGTATGGTTTCAGGAAAGGTAAATCGTGTGCTACTAATTTATTACATTTTTATGACAAGGTCACCATGGCTTTAGATAACAAAAAGTGTGTAGATATTGTTTACATTGATTTTCAAAAAGCTTTCGATAAGGTGCCGCATGTTGCACTACTCAGTAAATTAGCTGATATAGGAATTGGAGGTAAAATTTTAGTTTGGGTTAGGAATTGGCTGACAGGAAGGAAACAAAGAGTAGTTGTAAGGGGTAATCATTCTAAATGGAGTGAGGTTTTAAGTGGGGTTCCCCAAGGATCAGTTTTAGGTCCACTTTTGTTTATTATTTTTATGAATGATATTCAGGAAAATGTTTCTGGAAACATGAATTGTTTTGCTGATGATGTCAAAGTTATGGGGGTTGTAGAAAATGATGAACAAGTAAATCAGCTGCAAGAGGATTTGGATCATATTACTAAGTGGGCAGACAAGTGGGGCATGGCAGTAAATGTTGGGAAATGTCAAGTGCTGCATTTAGGTCATGGGAATAAGCATACAAGCTATTATTTACAGGGTTCAGTCATTAGTAAGGCAGAAAATGTTATGGATCTAGGTGTCTTAATAAATCAAGACTTCAAGTTTAGTCAACAGTGCAGCATAGCTAGTAACAAAGCCAATAGGATGCTTGGGTTTATAAATAGATCTATTTCAAACAAATCAAAGAAGGTTCTTCTGCCTTTATATAGAAGTTTGGTAAGACCTCATTTAGAGTATGCTGTTCAGTTTTGGTCTCCTTACCTTAAGAAAGATATTAATTTATTGGAAAGGGTACAAAGGAGGGCTACAAAGTTAGTGAATGGACTTTCTAATTTAGACTATGATTCCAGACTTAGAATGCTTAATATGTATAGTCTTGAGCAAAGGAGAACCAGAGGGGACATGATTCAGTTGTTTAAATTTATCAAAATGAAAGATGTTATAGGGTTAAATTTTTGCACGGAAAGCAGGACAAGGGGTCATTGTTATAAGCTGTTTAAATCTCAGGCTAACCTGGAAATTCGGAAAAATTACTATTTTAGCAGAGTAGTGGGAACTTGGAATAGTTTACCGGAAGAGGCGGTAAGGAGCAAGGGAGTAGATAGTTTTAAGAGGGCCATTGATCTTCATTGGGATCTATAATTTGACTAGGACCAGCCCAGTTGGGCCCAGAGCCTGTTGCTGGTCGTCACATTTGTATTTGTATTTGTATAAAATAGGTGTAAAATTTTCTCCATATATCATTGGAAAATTATTAAATTTGGGTTGATACTTTCAGTATTAAATTTCATGTTTTATTCTTTTTTCTCCAAAGTAGAGAGAAAGAAACTGAAGTTTCATCATAAAAGAATGTAGATGGCCTATACTGGTTTAGGAAACTTTTTTTGTACTATCTTAAATTTAAATTACTGAAACACAGGATAATAAGCGATGACATAGCTAAATTCATTTGCTATTCTTCATTCCTAAGTAGCAAGTCCTCATTACTTTCCTTCCTGACGTTTTAAAAAACCCACTCGCTAAAATTCTAAAATCTTATCACTATTTTTCCTTTGGATAGCTATTGCATATTTTAATGATGGTGTGACTTGCCATGCTCTCTTCTTTCTCCTGGGAAAGTTTACAAAACATTCAGAGCTCTAGTTCGTAGTTTGTTAATGCAATGAACTCTACAATGTCATCAGCAGAGAAAAAATCTTTCTTTGGCAAGGAGTATGTGATAAATAATTCGATGATACTTTTGAAGTTTTTTTCCAAATTATTTTCAAGTAATGTAATCAAAACAATTTAAGGATCTTCATTTGTGCAACCATACCGAATTTTGTCCAATCTGGTTTCTTAATTTTACTTGCAGATAGGGCTGCGACATCGATGTTGATGTTTTGGAAACATTGATGTTTTATAATCCAGCAAAAAAAGCTTGATAAAAATATGCGATATGCAGACATATTAAGAAGTTTTCATCCTTAATCAGAAGTTGAAGTATTGATCTCATTAGAACACTTTTTCTATCATTATTATCGATGTTTTTACTCTCGATGTTTCTAAAACATCTCTAATTTGCTTTCGCCTTTTTTTTTAATTATTTATTTCATTATTATTATTTATGTGAATGTTTTATATTTCAGCAAAAAGAAAAAAAAAATGTGTCAAGATATGCGGCAAAAAGTTAGATCGTTAATCAGCCGTTACACTATCAATCTCGTTAAAAGACGTTATTGTTATTGATCGATGTTTTTTAATGTTCACTGTTTCGCGTTGTCGATATTTTTTTTTTCTTTCGATGTCTGTTTTACACTTCAGCAAAAAGCAATAAAAAAAAATATGCAATAAAAAAGAAACATCTTTAACAGTTCCAATATCTATCGTACTGAAATAGTTTTTTTTTTTTAATTATTACGGATGATTTGCGGTCAATGATTTTTAAGCATCGTTGATTTTGTTTTGCTTTAGGAATTTTTTTAATAACGGTGTTTTACATTTCAACAAAAAAAAAAAATTCATAAAAATGTGCAATAAATAAAAGTTATACAATTAATCAACAGTTGCAGTACTCACTAAAAAAGTTTTCTATAATTGACATCGATATCATACGGTTGATGTTTTCAGGAGACTAAAGATAAATCTAATTGAGTGATATATAGAGGCGCAATGTATTGGGGAGTATCTGTATTACTGTACATTTAAATGTGTAATTTTAATTTAAAAAAATCGATGTTTTGAAACATCAATGTTTTTGGTCGATGTATCAACACCATCGATGTCTTAATTTCGAAACATCGATGTCTTGAAACATCGATGTTTCGCCTTCGATGTCGCACCCCTACTGGAGAGTTAACTTTTTCAAAAATTTCATGTCCTGTAGCTGAAACTGTTGCAGATCAAGAATCCATTCTGCAGCATCGAAAGTTTCATTCGTGTCTCGCACAAATATGCTTTACAAAACATTGTAGCGTCACAGCTTTCGTTGAATGTCCGAAGCTAACTATAAGTACTTTGTAGTATTGTAGTTAAGACAATTTGTGAGCCACCCTCCTGACACTTAATCGTCGTAATATCATTATATTTATCAGTTCAAGGGTTTTAGTTTTTATCAATATTTTTGAGATCGACATTTTCCCCTCAATTTTGGAATTTCTTCAAGAAGTCTTCTCGTGCCACTGTTACTGCTCTGCCGTGCCACATTGTGGCACGCGTGCCGCGGGTTGGCCACCACTGGTCTATAATAAGGGATATTGGTTTTAAATATATCAGAGGTAGTTATGATTCTGATCCTTATTTTTGCTCTGATTTCTTTTATTAATTTATTTTTTGGTTATTTTATCTGTTTTTTGCTGGAAGCTCTTCACAAAACTTATCTCAAATTTGCTTTAAAAAAAACTACCTATGACTTTTGTTGGCTGTTAAAAAAGAGACAGCCAACAAGATTGTGCTTACTTGTAACATTTTTAATGTTTGTCTCTTTTATATCAAAACTCCATAAGGTCATCTTTAAGTGATTTTGTTGATTTTTTTAGATATAAATGAATGCTTGCAAAGACCCAACCCTTGTAGCTATATTTGTAATAACTTACCTGGAGATTATGAATGTGTCTGCGCTCCTGGACTTAAACGACTGCCTGATAAGAAAACATGTGCTGGTTAGCTATTTTATTTTTGATAGCATGATTTTAGAGTCAGTAGTTCTCATTACATTATATCCACTTCAAATATTTTATTTTAAATTTTAAGCATGCAAAAATCATCATATAACAGATGTTACCAAAATATACAGGAATCAAGTAAATATTCTTATCTGATACCATGCATATATTGTTGCAGGAATTGAATATTTAGATCAGAAAGATCATGAAGTTCAGCATGATTACAGCACAAATGGCGGAAACAGGTCAAAAGAACGCCCTACTGATTCTTTAGCACTGAGAAAAGCACCAAACTATTTTCACTGTCCTGTAGGCTTTCGAAAAGCGGCAAATTCATGTGAAGGTATATTTTTTGAAATTGTAATGCCATCTATTGGGCTTGCTAATGTAAAAATTAGGGATTAGTTGTTGTTAACTATACCACTTGCGGTACCCGAACAGGAGTAGATACATCTACCCGATTACGGTGGAATAGGTGCTGCTTCCCTTTTTACGAATACCATTACCGTGGAAGTTCAATTTGGCTCAACTCACATGCCATAAGACCCGTTTATAGGACACGCAGCCATTCACAACACACACACATTCACACAGAGAAAGGACAAGGACGGAAGAGAGGGAAAGTACACCTATGCCCGAGCAGGGATTCGAACCTGGTGCTTCCTATCCCAGTCAGACTTCTCTGACCAATAGACAAGGTGACCGGGCAATTAATACTTAATGTCAATGAAAATTGAACTTGCATTAATTTAATCTTTGGACACAAGAATACCAGCAAAATAGATATCATACATTGGACTATGCTTCAATGCATCCAAAATTGTTCCTTCATAATGTAGGTAAATGCATAAATTTCAGATTCACTTGTAAGGAATTCAGATTTGACATCATTTACCTAACGGTTTAGACTTTGAATTAACAGTAATTATTGCATCCTCCGAATTTACAGTATTAATGCATCAGTCACACCATAAACATAAAAGTAATGCATCAAAAATGTACATTGGGGCTCTAAACTTTTTATTTCTTGTTCTTCCTTCCAAAACAAAGTGTACGGTAAAAGCTCGACATTATCCTGAACGCTTGGGGAGCACCGAATTCTGGTCATGCGAATTTTCCAGATAGTTGAGCATGAGTAAATTTCGGTTAATTTTAACACCCTAGCTAATGTAAAGATGTTTTAAAATAGAGTATTTTATCTGGAATCTTGAAAACTAATAATGATTTGTCCTATTTTCCCTTCAATTTCTTTAAAATGTCAATTTTTTGCGGATTTTCGGAAAAGTGTGAATTTACCCGAGAATTACAAACAATATGTATGTTTCCTACATATATACCCTAAATATCGTATATAATTGTGTATCAGCCGATAAATTTAGTCCAAAAAAGAAAATGGAACATTAGTGGATCGATTTATACGCCCAGCAGAATTTCCGAATAGTTTTCATGAACAATTCTAGGAAAAAAACACTCAAAAACATAAACATTTTCTTGATTTTAGTCCAAATCTTAAACAAACGTTAAAGAAGTAAGCGCTCACACATTCTACTGTAGTTTTGCGTGGTCTGACTATGAAAAAAGACAAAATAATTACAGTAAAAGACCGATGACGTGCATAGTGCGAGAAGTGCCATACTCCCAATTTTACTAATAGTGGTTGTGAATTAATGCTTATTTCTTAAAAATGAATGCAATATGATTACAAAGCACAAATTTTATTGGTATTAATTCAAAATTAAAGCGACAGGGAGAAAAAATTGTACCTGCAAAAGCGAACCATTTGAAAAAATCGCAATCGCAGAAATGAACGGAAGAAAAACGTAAGAATGGTCGCTATTTAATTTCCCTTTTATTTGAAACGTTTACTTTCAAAAATCGTGGCAAAATATTCCCGATTTTTTTAAAAGTTGGGACTCGACTTATACGCAGGTTTTTGATTTTTTTTTTTTCCGATTTTCCACCTAAAAGTGGATGGGAGGAGGGGGGGGGTCGCCTTTACGCGAGATCGACTTATATGCGAGTATAAACGATACTTGTAACTCAAGCTATTTAGTGAAAGAATGAGGTTCAAAGTCAGAAAATTGACTTTTTTGTTGAGTTTAAAAATCGAGAACCTCCGACAAAATTTTCTGGTTACTTGAATGCCAGATGCATGAGCTTTTCCTGTATTTAGCTACCAGTTTTTGAAGCTCTCTTTGCTTCTATAAAAGGATTTCTGCCTCCAGTTTGGTTACTTCCTATTCCAGACTGACGAGTGCTAACAAGCACAAAACTACAGTCCTTGGATGGAATAACCAAGTTGGCAGTGTATTGCGTATATAGAGGTGTTATGTGCAAAAACTGATCCTTTAACACATTCAATTTTCCCAAAATCATTATTACTTTTATTTAATCCAGTAAATATTCAATATAAGAATTTAGTTAAAGAAGATTTTATCATTGTTATTTTTAGTTTGTTTTTCTTCCACAAAATACTTTTGTTGACATATTTTAAGTTTTTGAACTACACACTTATCCTGACTAGTCTGACTCTAAATTCATGTTATTTAAAAATTTAATAGTTCTAATGTGTACTTGGATTTTTGTAAAAAGTTTACATTTTAATATGTTTTTAAAAGTATCAAAACAATTATTCATTGTTATTTCTAGTGAAAAAGAGAATTAATTACAGGTCCATCATTTAGGGGGTAAGGGGGATCAATTGCCCCCCCCCTCCTCCCCCGCTTTCAGAAATCAATGTATTTGCATATAAGTGGGTGTGGTTTTTTATGTTTTCCGATGATATTGGATTGTTTTTGGACTCTTTGCCCCCCCTCCCCCTCCTGGAAGAACTTGAAATGACGGCCCTGATTCATCATCATTGATCAAATTTGATGCTAAAGCATGTTTAAGTAAAATAAAAGCACTTTGAATTTTTAATATAGAAACCTGCAGCAAATGTACTGAACTATGGGAAATTTTCAAAATCCTGAGCTATTACTTTCTTTTTAAGTTTCTTTCTAACTACTCTATGCTATGTGATACTCACTATGGAGTATTAGTATCTGCATGGAGCAAAATGTCTATGAAGTAATTGAATGAAGTAAGTCAAATGTAATTGAGTTGCAAAAAAATAGTAATATATTGAGGCAATAAATATGGCTTGATTATTTTTATCATTTCAACTCTTAACTTCGTTATTCTTATACGTTTAGATATCAATGAATGTGAAGACAAGGGAAAATGTCAACACTTATGCGAAAATACTATTGGCAACTATAAATGTTTATGTCCAGAAGGATATCAGTTAGGTTCTTCTGGAAAAACATGCCAAGGTATGTAATTTAAGTTTTAGTATAGTGAGATACAGTTAAACTTCTGCAAACTATCACATTTTTCAATTTTCTGCTTTGTGTTAGTGAAAAATGTTTTGTAGAATTACAAGAAACTACTCTTATTTTTTTAACCAAGGAATGAAGCTAAAACAATAATTATTGCAACTTCGTCAGCCAAAGAAGTATATTATCAAGATCAAAAGTAGATCCTTTATTTCCTGGCCTATAAAAAAATATGCTCTAAGATGAACTTATGACAAATGCAATGTGACTAAATCATCAAATTTACTCTCATTGGCTGTTTTATGTTACAGTAACCTCTCGTAATATTGTTGGGGGTCAACAAAAAAGTGCGATATACCCGAAAATACGATATAACCGAGGTCATAAATAACATTTCAATTAATGTACACAATAATGATATGACCCTTTACTATAACAATAGTTCATTAAAATACTGGAATGATTTTCTTCATAGAAACAAAGAAATAACTTGCCAATTTCTCTTTAAAAAAATTGAATAAATATTTAGTCATTTTGTGTAGAAATATGAATTGAAAGTTGCAGCTCAAACTGCAACAAATTTAGGTGAATTTAAATCATACAAGTTTTATTAATTAATTTTTAAAAAGAGGAATTTTTATTACTCTTTCTGAGAAGTGTTTTTTTTTTTTTTTTCGCTTGCTGATTCAATTTATTTTGATATAATTTTCAGGAGACAAAGAAAAAACACAATGTACCCGAATAAGTAATATAACAAGGTGTGATGTAATAGGGGGAAGTTCTAATTATTTTTCTAAACTTTCAGATATTGATGAATGTCTCGAGTCAAAAATTGATTGTGGACCAGAAAAAATGTGCTTTAATATGCGTGGTTCTTATGAATGCATTGAAACTCCTTGTCCTCCTAAATATGATAGGGATCCAGTTACTGGGTATGTGTGTTTTTTTATTTTAACATTGGCTTTTAACAACCCTCTCAATTTTGGATACGACTCGATAACTATAATATCATTTTCATTACTTTTTAGATAAAAATAATTTTGAAAAAAAAAATTCAACCGACTTCAGAACTTCACTCGGCAAGTGCTCTAAAAAGTAAAAAATAATTTTATTCTTTGAACACCCATTGGTACTACATTTAAACATAAGTTTTGAAGTTGGCTCAAAAACACTAAATAGAATCATACGAAACTATAATTCAACTATAAATATAAATTTCAATGAATCCAGGTTCTTTAATCGCATTCTCATACACTACATTAACAACTCAACCACATATATATGTAATGGTCCAAATATTCAACTTTTGATTTTCAATGGTTTCTCTGGAAAATTTTGGCAAAATATAGTTGAACTTCATTTTATCTTATAGTTTTTGCGCTAACTTAAAACTTATGTTTAAATGTAGTATCAATGGGTATTCAAAGAATAAAATTATTTTTTATTTTTTAGAGCACTTGCGAGTGAAGTTCTGAGGTAAGTTCATTTTTTTTTTCAAAAATATTTTTATTTTATTCTTTTTAGTGTAAATGTACTTCAGAAATAAGGTAATGTTTCCATTACAAAACTTCACCTAATTTTCTTAAGTAAACTAGCTGTGTGGCCCGGTGTTGCACGGGCTACCTCTGATCAAAATATTAACAAAACTTGAACATTTTGTAAGACTGGGTGTCGTACTAATTGTTTTCCAAGGATTCTTTTATTTTTGCGTTTCCTCGTGTAATATTTTACTATATATTTATTATATACATATCGTAGCGTGATGTAATTAAAATAGTTTTTTATAGATTGTTGTCTTATAAAATGTGGGTGAAACCGCCGGGCACTGCTGTACCATAATAAAGGTCATATCCATGCAAAGGATTTCTCATTTTTTGTTCCAGTTAAAAATACTAGGTACGAGGCCCGCTAATGATTTTCATGTTTGATTCAGTTAAGCCTTCATTCAAAATTCTCATTATCATTATTATTACTGTTTCATATCAACCACGTTTTATAACAATGGATTTCATATTTAATCATTTCGATCAAATCGCTTAATTTGAGCAAAAATGTGAAGATTTTTCTCAATTTCGTCAGAATCCCGTTATCAATCCTTAGGTCAATTAAAACTAATGAAGTCTGAAAAAACCATTCAAAAAAAAAAATCCATGCAGCTGTTCAAAAAAATCCTTGCAGACCTGGACTCGATCTCATTCCTTTAGGAACTTCAACGTTTAACCACTTGACCATCGGGTCGCTCATTGAAGTAAGGATTTACGATAGCACATATTGTTTTAAATAACATGAAATTTTAGTTTTTCGATCATAACTTTTTTTCTAGTGAACAAATATCGTCATATGAGTACATGGTACCTAAGTTACACTATCTCCTATCGATTGAAATAAAAATCGCCCAAATGGGTTCAGTAGATCAGGTGCTGTGTGCGAACAAACAAAAAAAAAAAAAAACATACGCATTGAATTGAGAACCTCCTCCTTTTTTGAAGTCGGTTAAAAATGCAATCTAATTATTCTTACAGAAAACTTAACACGTAAAAAGACTTGGTTAGATGTTTAATGGTTTGCGTCTTGTAGTTGCACGTTAATACCCATTTATTTATTAAAAAGAGGATTGATGCTTTTTTTTATTTATTTATATTTTTAATCAAATAAAGTATTGACTTTTTTAAATTTAAATCATGGTTTTTTTTTTCCTTTCATCACATTTTAAACTGACGTCAAGGATTTTAAGTATTAATTATGTATGAAGAGGTATTTCCGGGCTTATAGGCCATGGTCGATGAGAAAAAATGAGTTCCAAACGTTTCCTCGGACACTGCGGTCGACATCATCAGTGAGTAGTTTGGTGAGACTGATACGCTAGCTTCGGCCGCTCGGGTATTTAAGCAAACTGCTGATGGCGTGTTGGCTTCTGATTGGTTGCTGTTTCTTTGGCCTCTGGAGCGTTCTTTTTTCTGGATGGATTTTCCGGAATGGGTGAACTGTCTATTTCTGGACCGTTTTCCTGTCGTACCTGCTTAGGATTACAGACCGGCTCGGGAAACTCCTGGAGAAACACAACGTCAAGACTGTTTTCACGCCCACCAACCAACTAAGGAACTACTATCGCCCGGTGAAGGACCCCCGTGACCCCTTCTCTGCGTCAGGAGTCTACAAAATTCCGTGCTCGTGCGGATCCGTTTATGTTGGAACCACGAAGCGCAGCATCAGGACACGCCTTTCCGAGCACGAACGTCATTGTCGGTTAGGACACTATGAGAAGTCAGCAGTAGCCGAACACAGCCAACAGGAAGGAGTCCACAACATTAAATTTAAAGACACAGAAATTCTGGCCACAACATCCCATTACTATGCCCGTCTTCATCGCGAAGCAATCGAAATTTTCAAGCATCCGCGTAACTTCAATAGAAAAGAAGAGAACTTCAATTTACCGAAAATATGGCATTCCGTCTTTAAGATCCGCTCGCCATAACGGTCCAGAAATAGACAGTTCACCCATTCCGGAAAATCCATCCAGAAAAAAGAACGCTCCAGAGGCCAAAGAAACAGCAATCAATCAGAAGCCAACACGCCATCAGCAGTTTGCTTAAATACCCGAGCGGCCGAAGCTAGCGTATCAGTCTCACCAAACTACTCACTGATGATGTCGACCGCAGTGTCCGACGAAACGTTTGGGACTCATTTTTCTCATCGACCACGGCCTATAAGCCCGGAAATACCTCTTCATATTGACGCCGGCCGTGAAAGCCTGAAGAAGTATTTATTAATTATGTATTAATTATAAAATGTATCATATTTTAAACATATGAAAAACATGTTTTAGTCTAATTTCACAGCAATAACTATTGTTTAATAGCAGGTATGGAAAGATAAACAGCTTCTAACTCAAATTCATGGTTTAAATCACATGCAACGTTTAAGACACCACGAATAACAGTACACTCTAAGTGTAAAAAAAACATGAGTAATTTTAATTAGAATTCTTTTACTTTTGAAAGATAAAATAAAGGAAACACTTGTGTTATATGAACATTTGCTTTATTATACCAAGTACATTTTCTAATTTTAATATCTTTTAATATTTTTTAACTTACATAATTAACATAACAGTATGTTCAATTCATTAATCAAAAGCTGAAACTTATTTTTGCCAAATAAAGTTATTAAAAATTTCTTAGGTGTAAGTAATTTACAAAAAGAAAGCCTTTTTAATAAACTAGAAAAAATACGATTGTTCATATGATAATTGTATTTTCTTAAACTTTTGTCTTAATTCCTACCTGATATTTTGAACAAATAAATTTGATCAAATGTATGATTTAGGTATTGCAAGCTTGCATGTGAAAAAGCTGGAACAGCTTGCCCACCCAACATTAAGTACGCTGAAATTCTTGCATTCAAGATGATAGCATTGCCAAGTGGTATTCAAGCATATCAAGATCTCATAAGACTCATTGCATATGACCAAGACGGAATATTACTGCCAGACACAGTATTCTCTATTATAGAAAATGAAACTGGTGTTCCATTTAGAATAAGACTGGAAAATGGTAAAGGAGTACTTTACACTCAAAAGAACATGGGATCAAATAGGGATTATCAAATCAAAGTACAAGCAATATCCTATGATATGGAATTGCATACAATCTTGTACACCACTAAATTTGTAGTTTTTGTGTCAGTTTCCCAATATCCTTATTGAGCAGCAGTACAGTAGGAAAGAAAAACATTCACATTAACTGCTGATGAAAGTGTCATAAACTTGATCAATCAACTTGTAGCACATTAAATATTTCTTCTACAGTTTTGGATGCGGGGAGGGGGGGTTGTATTGTGATTGTAAATGAGAATTTAAAATTTTAACACCAGAGCCAGGCTCATTTTTTAATTTTATTAACTTACTCTCATAATTGTAAGCATCCCCCAAACTTTTCTCCCAGGACTGCACAGCAGATACTACTTACAATTTAAAATATCCCAAAAGAAAATTATACTTTGGTACAACAAATTTTTGATAATATTTTATTATGAAAATAATAAAGTAAATAAATAAAAATAAAGGTAATAAACTAATAAATAGCAATAAGAATAATGAATTAATTATTTTTTTTAATATTGCCATTTTTTTTATATAAAGCATATTGCAATCGATTACGTAAAATTAGTAAAAATTTGTATCATTATACTATTGATAAAGTGTTCAATTAAAATATTTTGATAGAAATTTAAAAACATTTGCTTTCTTTTTCCATTATTATTTGAAAACACTTTTAATACTAGAAACTCTGGTGAAGTTCAAACCTGATATGAAATCAAAATGGAAAACAGACATTTAAAAACAAAATTTGAAAATTAAGCAAAAAAAAACACAAAAGCTCAGTTTTAAATTGATATCAGTGTTGTTACTAGTACAGATTTCATTTCCATTTAACACTTTCTTGATGAACTCCAACTTATTTTGTCATGTGACTTTTGACATCTTTACTTTTGTAAACAGGTCAATATAATTGGCAATGAAACTACCTTATGACAAATAAGCTTGTTAAAATTGACTGCAAATGTATTAATTTTATAATTGTTATTAAATTCATTGTAATTTAATATTTACACTCATTTATTTTCTAAAAATGTTTGCGTAAAGTAGCTTTGGTTTTCAGTTTAAATATTCAGTTCAATCAGTTCGTACTGTTGTGTATATACATATGTATGTGTGATATTTTGATATAAAAATGTGTCTTAAATAGATTTAATTTTTAAGAAAATATGTTACTTTTTCATTAGTTCTGCATATTTAATTTTCAACTTTCAATTTATTGGAATAAAAGATGAAAATAATCTTTCATTTGAGACGTTTTTTTTTTCCCGAGGTGGAAAAAATTGGCCCAGGCCATTTCCAGATATGCTGTGTACAGTGTTTACAAATTCTTAATAGACATTATAAACTTGTGAATCAAATCTTTCAATTTACTATTAAAATATATTTGTGTAGATTGCATTTTCTGAGGGCAATAAAAAAGTTTATAATATGTGTTTATAATTTGTATTACAGTCGACGCTCGTTATAACGACCACACGTCACGTTATAAAGACCATCCTAATATAACGACGGGTGAGAAAACCCCCAACTGTATCCCAATATACTCTATGTTCTACCTCTTATAGCGGCCACTCGTTATAAAGACCGTTTTCTGTAGGACGGGGATGGTCGTTATATCGAGCGTCCACTGTAATTTGATTTTACCCTATACTATGCGGTCACATTTCAGAGTTCTCCCTATCTTGTAACAACTGAATATTTCCCAAACATCATAAGTAAGTCCTCCTCAAGTGAGACCAAAACCAAACAGCATACTCCAAATGAGGTCCTACTGAACTTCTAAATAAAGGCAAAAGAACCTTCTTAGGTTTGTTTGAAATAGATCTATTGATAAACCCAAGCATCTTATTGGCTTTTTTACTAGCTATGATGAGCTGTTGACTAAACTAGAAGTTCTGATTTAATAGGACATCCAGATCAATAACATTTTATGCCTGACTAATAACTGAACTGTGTAAATAGTGACTCTGCTTATTTCCACGAACTAAATGTCATACTTGATATTTCCCTACATCAACACTGCTACTCCTACAATTTCACTTATTTCAAGTTTTGAGTGTTACAGGTACAGCAGTTAAAGTCTGCAAAATATATTTGCTGATGAGTTCAAGGTGATTAAGATCCTCCATCTTTATCAGAAGCTACTTTTCACGCTATCTTGCAATGCTATGTGCATTAAGGAGCGTTATTACAAATAAATTATCCCTCTCATACAAGCTGATAAGCAAAGCAATGTGTCAAATGGAAAAAACTTTTTTTAGTTGCAAAATAAAAACAAAAATTTCAGACTTCATTAAGAAGCATATTCGAGGTATAGGGATAACTTAAAATTGAGAGCTCTATATTATTTTGGAACTAAATCAAAACTTAGAGATAAAATTTTTTTCGAATTATAAGGCTTCAAGTTACCGAGAATCAACTGCATGTTCTTTTAGTCCTGTTGACGCAATAGGTTTTATACCAACTTCCTGTGATTTTTTTTCCTACATCATGGGCAGAGAGGAATATTCAACTTTCACTTGCAGAATTAAACATAATTGTGCAGACTTGAAAGCTCTATACTTTAAACTAATTAAGGAAACACTTCAGCATGAACAAATTATCTAGGTAATGAAACAGGGAAGAAATGGAAATTACAATAGCCATAATTTATAAAATTTTACCTAAAGTCAAGTTTTCCTAGTGAAAAAAATGTATTGAAATACAAAAATTTGGTATTATCAAAAAGACATCAATATGTTACGTAATGCTTTAAAATAAATTGAGAAAATTAGGGGTATTCCTATTTTGTTCAAAAAACATTTGAAATAGTGAAAAATTTGATAAATATTTTCTAAAGTATGATTTCACTGCCACAGAATTCAAAACCAATTACTAAATTAGACCAGCTGGTTATCTATAGTTTTTACTCTATGTAAATTTTTCTATTACTTAAAAGAATATCAAACTAGTTTGAAATCTGAGGTAAAATGACAAATTTTCAATCTTTATTAATATCTTAGCTTTAACAAAAGCTCCAAATAAATTTCACTTTCATCTTTCCTAATATAGATTTTTCTAGAGAATATGAAACTTTATTTTTAAATGTATTTATAGTTTTAGGAATTATTGAGTCCCAAACTAGCTGCCATTAGCACTGAAAATATAGGGTTAGCATCATTTTCTGACGTCAATAGCAAAGCAACTAACAGTTTTAACTTTTCATACTCGGCATTCTGTCATAGGTATGCATAATCTAATTACATCAATATTTTCTTTGAAATCCGCACTTGTGCCACTGCTGATTTGCTCATTTTGCATGGAACGACTCTATGCAGTAGAACCTTGTTTGTCAGGATCTTTATATTATCCGGAAGTTTGTTAGCTTTAAAAAGAATTAATGTTCACACAGATTATTTTAAATCATTGTATCTAAGAACGCAATTAAAAATATGCCGAACATTCACTTCCTAGTTTAATTAAACTTAAAGTTCAAGCATTAGTTTGTACAGCAAATTGAAGAAAAATACAAACACCATTGCAGCTGAACTACAATGATAACGATACCACCCAGATTAACTAAGTTCTACTGTATGTGCTAAAATCTAAAAAGAAAACATAACTTTTCGGCAGAAAAACTTTATTACATAAATGCAATTTTATTAAACTTCTGAAGATGATTTTTTTTTCTTAAAAGCAAAAACTATATAGAGCAGATGCATTTAACAAAATTCAAAAAATGTGCAAAATGTTTTGTAAATTATCTTCCATAATTAGTTTTGGAGAAATAAGTACATTTAATGAGATTGAAAATGCAGCATCAGGAACGGTTGCTGAAAAGTGATAAAACTCAGCAAGCAGAGACTGATAGTTGAAAACAATAAGTGCTCTTTATCTTGAAATGTAATTTGCAATACAGAGCAAGAACAGTGTGGGCTCGGTAGGTAGCAGAACCATTATGAACAGCAATATATGAAACAAAATGTTTAGATCCAGAGTAATGCAGCTGTTCCCAAACTTTTTAGCCTGCGGAACGTTTAGTTCTTCGCCTTTACTTCAAGGAACCCCATTTTTGTGTGACTATTGTCTGCTAACATTTATTCAGGGTTCATACTCAAATTTGAATATTAAAAGTAAAGAGTTTTGCTGGAGTTTATTTCCATTTTTAAGTACTTATTTTCATGTAAAGATATTGCATCATTCAAAATGAAGACATCAAAAATATAAAAACGGCAAATAAAAGAATGTATTAATGCAAAACAATTTTCGAATGGTATTTCTGCTAATCTAAATAATGAATAATATTAATAATTATCGACATAATCGTAGAAAATTTGGAGTACTGGAAAAATTTTGGATGTGGGAAGATAAAGACACGGTGAAAAATACTGGTTTTACGTATTAACACTTGAAAAAAAGCTCGGAGTTCCGGTAAAATACCTGAACACAATCACCCCTGGGGTTAATGGCAGAAGAAAATATTTCAAGGCATGTATTAACAGATTAATAAATAAGTTTGTAAGGAGATAATAGCAAAATTCAGGAGTTATAAGGGCCCTTATTTTCTCCTTTTAAAAAGCAGTAGTTTGGAAGGAGCCTATGAACCCTGTCATTGGTGTTGATTCACCATGTGCTGATATCCCTCTGGCTCCAGCATGACCCTTCAAATGTGCCATTCATTTTCTTGTACCAGCCATCCTTGCTACACTATGCTAAGCACAAAAGTCCTATCTGCACTTTTTAACAAAATTGAGTTATTGTCACCAGATTTTTCTCTGTCACTTATCTTATCTAAATGCAAAGTTTTATGGTCATCAGCGATCAGGAAATATTTTTTAACAGAATCAGAAATATCTCCTTAATCAAATACATGGAGGTGCAAAACTTTAAAACAGCAATATCTCAGACTGCAGATACCACTTTTGCGCTTAGTACGATAGTATAGTCGGAGCATTATGGATCCATTCAGGAGTTAATCAGCTGAAACTTGACATAAGGACCAACTTGCCCTTTTCAGTCCGATCACTATGCCGCTCATTAAGTTGCCTGTATGCTGTAACTGCTTCTATCGGCGGCAGCCTGGCATTCTCTGTTATTATACCTGTCCCCTGAGGTGAGAACGGGACTTAAACAATGATTTTCATAGCTAAAATAACGTCTCAAAATTCCCGGTTCTTTCTCCTCAATGTACGCAGAAGAGCTGCCCCTTTCACATTATTTGCATAAATCGGTAGGTGCCTTTACCCCGAAATTTACATAACTTTCTAGCAACCTCTTCTTGGTGTTTATCATTTGATGTAGCGTAGTGTATTATCAGTGATCCCAACAGTTTCAGGGTGTTTGACAGCACCTTTCAGAGCAGAGAAGTGGTCATTTTGGAACAGACAAATGGGCTCTGGGAACAGTTATCAGACATTTAAGAATCAGAACAGCAGTAAGATTGCTAGGCCAGTCATATTGTGGGGCTAGGAAGAGAAAATTGCCCCTCCCTCCTCTGATTTATAAAAATGAATGCATTTGCAAATAAGTGGTTATTGTTTTGATTGTTTTTCAGCATAATTTGCATTGAATATGACCCTGTGACCATTTGCCCACCCTGAAAAAATTCAGAATAGCGGGTCTAAACATAGCCTACTGTCACTGTGAGATGATGATGCTGTAAATTCTTATTTTAGTTTCTCTATTAATTTGCATTGCCATTATAGGATATATCTGGCATGACTTCAGTTAAAAACTAACTGAAAGATAAGAATTTGTTCTTAGTTACAACCACTAGTGCAGCGATCATCTATGGGAGGGAGAGGGGGTATGAAAGCCTTTATATGTATACTAGCAGTACCTGCACGGTCTGAACTCGTGCAGTATATATTTAAGAAAAAAAAATTGTAATGTTTTCCCCTTCAAAACATTTAAGCATAATCCCTAAAACTGCAAAGATCAAGTTAAGCCTTGGCTAAGTTCACTTTGCATAGAAACGTCGACGTCAATCTTTCCACTTTTGAGCAACAGCAATTGAAATTTTATTTTTACAAACTTTAAGCGGGTATAAGTCGTTTCCACATGATTTTTCAACATTCCCGTTCATGGCACTGTAGGTAGAAAATGTTCCAATATAGAATTTTTCGAAATCTTTCCAATGAGAACAAGATCAAGACAATACGATAACTATTTCTCTAGATAGAGCCTTTTTTTGTCAAAAATTTAGATTTCAAATAAAGAACGAACTATTCATCGATTTTTTTTCCGACCAGGTCTAACAACCTTCCCTGAGCCAACCTGCACTGCACCTGCTGTAAAAATTGGAATGAAATCTAAAGGAAAGGGGCTAACTAAGAAACGGGTAGTTTCTTCGTTTACCCCGGACACACATATTTTAGAGTTCGTGTTTTATATATATATATAAAGATTAAATACTAGGGGTACACCGATTAATCGACCACCTTGCCAATTATTAATAATCAATCGGCAAATTTTTTTAAATATTAATTTTTAAAGTAAACTTTGCGTAAGAAACTATGATGAATAATTTTACTAACAAACGGTAAATAATTCTAGTTTTCTGCAATCTTTACTTTAACTGTAACATGAAAGTGCACAGAGTGAAAACAAATAATTCATACAGTACTTAAAATTGAATGGAACATTAAAATATAACCCTCACAGCTGGTATTCATATGACACTATTAGAAATAATTAAATTCCTGAACTTTATATAGGATCTCAAAAACATGAGTATTTCATTTCATTTATGATCAGTCAAGTTATGCTGTTCAACTGGCGGAATGAATATACTTTAAATAAAATTACATGCCTTGAACAAGAAACTATGATGAATGAATTTATAAACAAGAAATAAATATTTTTTCTGAAAACTTAAGTAACATGCAGGGCTTGAAAATTATATTGCCCGACATGTAAAATTTCTGATCGGGCATGAATCTTCAACCCTTACATGCCCATCCGGCCATGTAATTTTACGATCAAATATTTCTTTCCTAAACTTTATTATTTCGTATTTTGGAAAAAAATTACCAAAAGTGTTAAGATTGAAATAATTCTTAATTTAGATACAAAACTGATAATTTAATGTTTTGTCTGATTAACATGTTGACTGCCCAAGTAGGAGATAATGATTATTTGTAGCATATCATTTTTGCTGACAGAATAGAATTTGGGTTAGCTTGTATGTGATTTGCTGTTTTCCTCCAGATTAGAATTTGTCTTTTCAATGACATTAATATGGATATTTGACTTCTGAAGAGATGAAAGTAAAAGTTAATTGACAGGTACATTGTTTTTAGCCCAGCTCATACGCTATGTATGTTTTGTAGCTTGGCAATCAACGTCTTAACACTGTACGACAAATTCAAATGTTTTTATTTATAAACTACAAAAATAAAACTGGGCATGTAAAAATTTTATTCGGGCATGTACTTTTTAGACAAACATGCCCGGCAGGGCATGTAAAATTTTAAAGATTTTTCGAGCCCTGGTAACATGTAGTATGAAAGCATAGTGAGTAAAAACAAAACAAATAATTCAAAGAATGAAAGATTAAAAAAAAATATCCTCAGAGTTGATGTTTTTATTAAATTAATTTTCCTATTTTGAATAAATATACACATGTAGACAATGTTGCAACATTTTTCATGTGTTAATGCTTCTCTTCTTAGAGTAATGCTTTTAGATAAACCCTGATTTTCACAAAGAATTAAAGTCTCAAATTAAAAGGATACTAATAATTGAAAATTAATTTAAATCAAAATCACCCCTAAATTAAAATGTTTTTTTTAAATTGTCATATCTAGTTAAAATAATTAACTTTGTTAATTATGCTATGCAATTTCATTAACAATAACATGAAAATTGGTATCAAGAAATTAGAAAAATTTCTAAATTGATTAATGAAAAGTTAACTTTTTGATTGCCTCAAAGTTATTTCATTCAAATGAATAGTATTCACAAAAATGTAAGTGCATGATAAATTTACAACTTTCTTATATTAGGGTTGGGTTTTTTAGCTCAAAAATCTGATTACCATTATTTTCAAGCAGTCATTGATATTTTTTTATAAACACATATGATTTCCTGATGCAGAAAAATTATTTAACTATAAATTATGCCTCAATCATATTGATTAAAAATTAAATTAATAAGTAATGAGAATGAATTTATAAATTTTCCTTTAAATTAATGTGTTGTCCTGTAAAGAAAAGTTACTGCTGTTAAAACTTATAAGCCCAGTTTTCAAAACAGTTCTACTTATTTTTTTTTTTAAAACTAAAACAATTAGTTACAAGTAGTTTTACCAATCTATAAATTCTTCTATGTCAGGATTTAAATAATATCTTTTGATTTGTTTTTGAGTAAAATTAAAACTAAGTGTTGTTCAGCACTCAATGATAATAAACTAATATTCACTTGATACACGACCAAATTCATATAAGTTTCTAAAAGTTATTGGAGCTAATCGGCACTATATCCTCGAGTTATTTCAGTTCAGGATAATGTCTCAGCAAGATTAAGGTGGAAAGTTTGTAGAACGAGTAATGTTGCTGATGTTGTTCAGCTTCAAGATCTTCTCCAGTTTTAGATTAATCACACCAAACTTAGAAATGAATTTGGTAGGCTTCAAAGCTGGTATTTTGTAAGTTCATGCTTCGAGCAGGGGTGATTGTGAGTTCATGAAAAAATACCTGAAAGTTTTGAAGAGAAGTGTGTGGGGGGGGGGGAGGGAGGTGCTTTTTTCAAAAACCAAGGCTCCTATTATTTAAGCACACCTAATTTTATAATTATTATACATATTTAATAATAAATTGTCTTTCATAAACAAACAAGACACATTTCATGCATTCGAATAGTTTCAAATAGTTTCTAGTCAAAAACAATAGAATGGCATCTTAACATTTTTGCTCGATGAATATTATTAGTAATTATCGGAAAATCACCGAAAATTCGAAAAAAAAATTACCGAAGGTGGGAAGACAAAAGCATAATTAAAAATATTTTATTTCCGGTATTTTCGACCATGAAAATACCAGAATCGATCATGAAAATACCGGAACACAATCGCCCCTGGCTTCGAGAGAAAACAGTTCTACAGAGCCCCTAAATATAATAAATAAATGTAGAAATGCCTATTTCATTTAAGTACATAAGTTTGCTAATTAAACCAGACAAATGCATGTCCATTACTCAAGGACGTAGCTAAGGGGTGAGTTCAGGGGGTCTGGGTCCTCCCGCTATTACCAAAAGACCAGTCATTTTTCTCAGTTCAAATCACTTTACATCAACACAACTTTCTCGCTTCACGCAAAACAGAAGTATTTAATAAAAACGTTACTTTTCTTTAAATATTCCATTGATCGGCAGCTTTCCCTGCTTCCAAATCAATTCAGAGCATGGGAACCTCCATTGCAGTTTAATAATTCTGCAGGCATCTTTGAACTAAAGAAGACATTCTGCAGAAATCTGAAAATTTTCCGAAGGTTTCTAGCCAAATGTTGTAAAGGTATTATAGGGTCATTCCATGTCAAATCAACACAATTTTGGAAGAGTTTCAGAATTGATGTCTCAGATTTTCATGATTTTTGGTATGCAGCATTATATCATAGACATATGAAAAAATACCAAATTTCAGTTACATAGCACAATTATTTTTTAAGTTATAAATTTTTTAAATTTTAAATTTCTTTGAAAAAACACGATACTTAACCACATTAAAATGCCTATAGGCTCGCAACCAGTGGTGATATTAACCTGGGACTGGTCTCATTTTAAAGCTGTTGAATAGGGCTTTATTATGATATGCTACAACATAGGGGTTAAATTTTTAAAAAAATTTAAATTTTAAAATTAAATTTTAAATTTTAAATTTTTCAAAAAGTGGCAATTTTAAAAATTCCAAAAAATTACCAAAAATTGTTTGTGATGTCTTGATACATATTGCAAAATTCTATGATGGGATCTCAATGGGATCAGGAGATACAGGGCTTCAGAGATACACATGTTTTGTCAATAATATACCATATTAGTAAAATTTTATTGTTTTTGAACTAATTTTCCTATGCAATGTGCAGGATCCTATTACATTAATAAAACGCAGTGATTACTTCATTTTACCATGTTTGAAAACCTCTCATTTGCCTACATGTAGAGGGAAACCCCCTTTTACTCAGATAAAAAGGGAATTTCCCTTGGGGGAAACCCCTTTAACTAGGTGAAAGCTGATTGGAATACAAGTAAGGGAAATTCCCTTTAACTGTAAGAAAAGGGAGATTTCCCTCCGTGGGGGGATTCCCCTTTTCACAAGTATAAGCTGATTGGTCAAGCAGACAAGATCACTCATTTACAGCTAGTTTAGCATCACAGTTGCTTGTAGGAAGTTCATTTGATGTTTCATGTGATGTTGTATCAAGAAGATAACTTATTTCTTGGCCCCTGCACGTTTCCTTGCTGATTTCTCCCTATTTATCACTTTCATGATGGATACCACTAACAAGATAGTAAAAATGGATTGCTTTAACCCTTTTAATAAGCCAAATCACTCCCATGCAAGAAAAAGACAGACGTGTTACTTCATGGATGTGTGACTTGATTCCAGGAACATCCGAGTTATCCGTGGTCTGTGATAGTTGTAGGAAGCAGCTGACAAAGTTGAAAAATGAAAAAGATGGGGAAACTTCCCCTGGAACTAGCAAGGTACCTGAAGAAAGTCAGTCTGATACTGAAATTGAAGAATCACCTATAGATATACCATTTTCAAATGAATCTGAAGCTCTGAGTTCCCTTAACAGCTCTCTTTTAGAGATGGGAGAGTCGCCTGTAGACAAAAAGAGGATGCAATCAAAAATTTACTCTACTGAAAAGGCCAACCGAATCAATGTGGCTGTCAAGAGAAAACTGCTAGTGAATGCATCGAGCGATGAAGAGAATAATGATTCACAAGACGAGTTCTTTACACATGTGAAAAAACTGTACAACAGCTTCACTAGTAGGAAGAAGAAGCTTCAACTGCTGACTCTTATGCCTGACAGCTGGAGTGTGAGGAAAGTAATGCGGGAATTTTCAGCCCCTAACTATTTAGTTCGACAAGCCAAGACATTGTTGAAAGAAAAGGGCGCCTTGTCTGGTCCTGATATGAAACCAGGAAAAAGTTTATCAAAGCATACCGTTGATATTGTGAAAGGATTTTATACAAGTGACGAAATAAGCCGAGCAATGCCGGGGATTAAGGACTTTATATCAGTGAAAGACCACAGCACAGGTATTAAAGAACATGTTGCAAAAAGGTTGATGCTTAATAATTTAAAAGAAGCCTATGAAGTTTTCAAAGAAAAATTCCCAGCTGTAAAAGTAGGATTTTCTAAATTTGCAGAGCTGAAACCCAAAAATTGTGTGCTAGCAGGCCAGAGTGGAACACACTCAGTCTGTGTGTGCACTACTCATCAGAATGTGAAGCTTATGTTTGAAAATGGAAGAATGAGCTCAATGACAGATGGAAAAATAAAAACATACAAGGACTGCCTGCAAATGATGGTTTGCAGCCCCCCACCATCAACTGACTGCTTCTTTTCAACTTGTGTGTCATGTCCGGGTACCAGAGGGATTAGAGAACTTTTGGAAAAAACATATGAAGACAATGCAATTGAGACTATCACATACAGACAGTGGATCTCTGTGGATCGATGTAACTTAGAAATTATCCAAAAACCGGTTAGTGAATTTATTGATGTATTTTGTAATAAACTTCCTATCTTACTTCGTCATCACTTTATAGCAAAAGAACAAAGTGCATTTTTGAGACACACAAAGGAAAATCTTCTGGAATGTGAAGTAGCTGTTATTTGTGACTTTTCTGAGAATTATTCTATTATTATACAAGACGAGGCACAATCATATCATTGGTCGAATACTCAGGCAACCATTCACCCTTTTGTGGTATATTTTAAAGAGAAGGAAGTTGAGCATTTAAATTTCGTAATAATATCAGACTGCCTCAACCACAACACTACAGCTGTCTACCTGTTCCAGAAAAAATTGATGGAATACTTGAAGTGCAAATTTCAAAGACCTGTCAAAAAATTCTTTTATTTCTCTGATGGCTCTGCAGCCCAATACAAAAATAAAAAAAATTTTATTAACTTGTGTAATTACAAGCAAGATTTTGGAGCTGAGGCTGAATGGCACTTTTCAGCTACAGCACATGGCAAAGGTCCATGCGATGGGCTCGGGGCCACAGTAAAAAGACTAGCCGCCAGAGCAAGCCTACAAAGACCGTATCAGGATCAAATCACGAATGCAAGGCAATTATTTGAATGGTCACATAAGAACATAGCTAACATCGACTTTGTATTTGTGACCATTGAAGAATACATTAAAACTGAAGAACAACTGGCTAACCGGTACGATACAGCTCTAACTATATCAGGAACCCAAAAATTTCATGCCTTTATACCTCTCAGATGTGGAACCAAAGTAAATGCAAAGTTATTTTCTTCTGCAGATGTTTCAAGCATATTTCCTGTTTTGAAGGACGTTCAGCAGACATCATTTTCAGACATTAGTGGGTATATAACATCTATCTATAATGAGACTTGGTGGTTGAGTTATGTTCTGGATAAAGATGAAGACAGCAGTCAAGTGCAAGTTACATTCCTCCATCCTTCAGGTCCGTCATCCTCATTTATATATCCCACACCACCTGACACACTGTGGATCCCATTTTCAGATGTAATGTGCAAAGTGAACCCCACCACTCAGACTGGCCGAACATACAGTTTACCAGACAGTGAACTAAACAAATGTGTGGGTATCTTCCAACAATTGAAGTCTTCATAAATTAATTTGTTAATAATTAACTCATAAAATTAGGCTGAGAATGGTAAGTGTCTATGTGATATTCCTCTATTTAAAAAATTAAAAGTAATAGCCACTGCTTGTTTTATTGATATGTGTTGTTTGTTTCATTCAATAAACTGTACAAAATTTCCTCTGTTGATACTAATTCTGGTATTTTTCACAAAACGTGTATTTCTGAAGCTATCTCCTGATCCCATTGAGATCCCATCATAGAATTTTGCAATATGTATTAAGACATCACAAACAATTTTTGGTAATTTTTTGGAATTTTTAAAATTGCCACTTTTTGAAAAATTTAAAATTTAAAATTTAATTTTAAAATTTAAATTTTTTTAAAAATTTAACCCCTATGTTGTAGCATATCATAATAAAGCCCTATTCAACAGCTTTAAAATGAGACCAGTCCCAGGTTAATATCACCACTGGTTGCGAGCCTATAGGCATTTTAATGTGTTAAAGTATGGTGTTTTTTCAAAGAAATTCAAAATTTAAAAAATTTATAACTTCAAAAATAATTGGGCTATGTAACTGAAATTTGGTATTTTTTCATATGTCTATGATATAATGCTGCATACCAAAAATCATGAAAATCTGAGACATCAAGTCTGAATCAGTGTGTTGATTTCACATGGAATGACCCTATATAGTCTTTTTTCTGCGAAAATATGGAGCTTTAATTCAAATTAGTGTCATTTTCGGCAAATTTACATCTGCTTGTAACTAAAGACAAGTACAGAAAATTTGCAGAATTTGAAGCAGCTACACGGAAAATCTGCAGAATTACTTAATGTTTGAAACTTTAAAATGCGGCAACCCTACGATTGGACCATTTTTTCTTTGACATCCCTGTACCATCATCATAGAATAAATTCATTAGTTTTCAGCTAATAATAATATTTTAATAATTAAGTTTTGATTGGATGAATATAAATTAGTGTAATTAACAATTAATACTTCTGTTTTAGCATCCATGTAACAATGGACGGCAACCCTTCTTACAAAGTTCTAGATACGTGCCTGCATTACTTTCAGTTACCAAAAATTAAAGGAATAAACTATCAATACTTTTCATAGTATGCTGTTATTCATGATACTTTATAATTTAAAACAGTTGAAAAGTTTCCTTTAGTGTATGGAGTCATAATTTTTAAAACTAGTTTGGTCGTCAATAAAAATTTTAGACAGCTTTTGAACAGAAATTAAAATTTTTGACTGTTATGTTAAAAATAGAGTCTAAAGGTGCTTTTGATATGTCGGTGAAAATTGTCGATAAAACTGGATAAAACCACCGACGGTTAAAACCTTACCAACCCGGGCTGATATAGTAAAATTCAATATACTTTTCTTTTAAATTTATAAAGGATTTACCTTAGAAAAGTACGAGAACAATAAACACACAAAACTTGTTTAAAAGAACCTTATTGCAGATTGAACATTATACCAACTATAAATTTACATTTTGCTCACAACATTTAAATGCATGCAACAATGCTTAATTTTCTTAAAATTGTTTTCTATCATACAAATAAAAACAATTCATCAGTTGGCAGGAAGGCATGTACAGTTGCAAAATGAATCAAAAAAATATATATGATCAGTCAGTTCTTAATTATGAACCAAGTCATAAGTCAAGGAATAAATTAAATAATAGCTGCATTTAAAATTCCACATGATGGTTGCATGGATATCACCCAAGATTTCATCACACTTTTGAACAAAAAATGTGAATCATTTTAATTTTTTTATTTGTCTTAGTCATACTTTATGGATTCTGGAAATTAGCGGCAAGCCTACTTTTTGATTTGGGTTTTAGAATAGTGAGTTTTGAAGAGTCATTTTTATTGGCTGCGGAATTTAATGAAGAAGAAGGTACTGAATTTTTAAGGTAAGAGTTAGCAGATTCACTCGATACTTTATTTGCAAAAGTACTGTTTGATGTAGAAGACGGGCACTGTTTATCATCAGCTTTTTTCACAGGTAAGTCAGGCCAGTCTTCTGAAGACAATTCAAAATTGTCATGTAACTTCAATGCCTCCTTCTTTCTTACTTGAGTAGGAACAAATAAATTAGAATTCGAAGTATCACATGGTTTTAAGCTATTTTTTACAGAAAAAGTACCACCCCCAGGAAGATGAAATATTTCCCTCTCTGAAATAGGATTGCTTGCTTGAGATGGAATATTTTGATAACCAGCACTAGATGATAGACCTTCCAAATTGGATGTTGCTTGAGGGGTCCTTATGAAAGCATCTGGCATATGATTCAAATGGAGAGGTATTGGATTGCGTATGAGTGGTTGGTCGAAAGAAGGTGGTCTAAAAGGTGGAAAAGCATGAGGAGGAGGTGGGAATTTTGTATTAGGAATAAAAAGTAATGGTTGATTTTGAAAAGTGTTTTGTGTAGATGGTGGTAACTTCATCACATTATCACGAATGGCAGTATTAAAGAAATTCTGTTTGATATTCAAAACAGCTAAAGCTTTCTCTGCAGCGTTTGAAGCAGCATCAGGCTTATGTAGGCATGGTATGCTTGCTATTTTTTGACCACTGGGAAGCTTTAAAATGGCAACAAACATATCCATGCTACCATAATTACTATATGTATATAAAGGTGGTTCACCGTACTTATCAATACAATATTGGAGCAGTGCATCAATTGCTTGATATGAATTGCTAACAGGCAATCTATTGTCGATATTTACTGCCTGCTGTTTAGGTACATCTTTGTTATTTCTTGCCCCTTGAAATAATTCTTCAACAGAAACTTTTTGTCCATATATTGGATGTTCGGAGGGCTTCGGAGAACTTTCAGAAGGCCCCTTTTTCAAGTCTGACCACAATGACTGATAATCAGTCTGATTATTAGGAGTGTTTCTCTCAAAAACTTTACCTGTGGCATGAGATGCCTTTGGGGTAATAAACTGTTGATTGTTAGGAGAGACTGTAGGAGCAGGAAATCTTTGATTTAAGCACTGCTGATACTGAGTACTAAAAATATCAGTAACGTTTGCTTTATAAAATGGCGGGCTCGGAACAACATTTGAGCCAACATTTTTATTTTGAAGTACATGCACAGGTGAACTAGAGTTATCAGTTTTCAATTGCTTGACAGCAGAATCAAACAAATTTGTTCGATTTAGTCTTGGTATAACATGCTTTGGAGTTTTTACAGGAGAGTATTTTTTCTTAAGTCTATCACTATGAGATAAATTAATGATAGCATGAGGAGGCATTGTGCTGCACTTTGGAGCAGAACCTAATATAGACACTCCTCCCATAAATTCTTTGTCAAACAAAACTTGATAACGAAAATTAGATTCCTTATCACCTGGTCTAATTCCAATAATAGTTCCTTTTAGGCCAAGTGGAACACTAGTAGAATTAGATACGTTAATAACTCTGTCAAATAAATAAAATGATGCTGTAGGATCAGGCATGTGAACACCCTTACAAAGGAAAGGACTAAATAGTTGACCAGGCAATATATTTTTCTTTACATGGTACACATCATCTTTTGCTATTGCTTGAACTTTTTGATCTATGGCGGCAACAACTCCAACATCTAGCATTTCCATACCACACTGTTGGCGATCTGCTAAAGAACAGGATTGAGATTTTAACCAGTTAGACATGTTTTCAACAACTTTTTGTCCATCACCATCTGGATATATATCTTCCAAATAAACAATATCATCATTTTTATGTCTATAGATTTTTTCAAAAAATTCTGCAAATAGAGACAGGTATAAATTTAAAGTTTTTACAGCATCAGCTGAATACAGCCAGTGATTATCTTTCTTTTTGGAAAAACCTTGTACCTCTTCATTTTTGCGGTTAAATTTCAAATTCAACCCAATATTAATACAATTGGGCTTGGTACTTCCTTTGGGACTTGTCTGAATTAAGAATGTGCCAGTTATACGTGAAATAAAATGAGAGTCTAAACCTAACTGTTGGGCTGCAATATAACTTGGCACATATTGTTCTGATTTTAACTCTTCTTCATTCTGTATTACTGATTGCAAATCTGGTTCAGATGTTAATTCGACATCTACCACTACAAAGCCTTTGTTTTTAGTTACATCACAATCAAAGATGGTACCCATACAGCCATAATAAATAGGAGAAAGAATGAAAACAGTAAGACCAGGAAATAAACATCTTGTTTCAGTATTTCTATCCACTTTAAACTGAAAAGCACTAAGATCCCAAACAGTTGATTGAAGAGCAAATTGGCTCAGAGAATTTTCCCATATTTTTTCTTCAACTAATTTACCATCTTTATTAGAAAGAACGTATTTCACACCACTTAAACACTTTGCATAAACAAGAATGTTTACATCGCCTGAATAAATGCCCCATCGTTCCCGATAATGTTCCTCAAAACTTTCAACTTGCTTTGTCCAAATATCTTGTTCTCTTGAGGATAATTCATCTTCTGTCATTTTCAAACTAGAATCCTCATTTTTCTTGAGAGAAATACGACGTTTTCCGTTGGATACTGCACATACCATTGCTTCTCTTAAATGAGGCCAGGATACAAGAATACTTTTACCAAGAATTTTGTCTGCTACTTTATTTATGTTATCTTCTATAGGTTCCATTAATGTTAACATCATGTTTAATTTTTGACTAACCATTTGAAATACTTTAACTCTTTCATTTTTCAAATGAGCTGTATGCTTTAATGTCTTTAATGTAGGAAAACCTATAATGAATTTACTTAAATCAATATCTTTACACAGTCCTTTAACAATTTTGTTTGAAGGTAACCTGAAAAAATCTTGTTCAAGTGTCTGAACTTCTGCATGAATATTACTAACTTCAGGATAATATCCAGGTAAGAATGATGGCATGGATCCAAAACTCTTTTCAGTATATGTATACAAAAGATGCGGACCATGACGATTTCTCAGTTTTTCTTCTTCTGTCAAATTTTTATCTGCTAATTCAGCAAATTTAAGCAAGAGCTTTTCATTAATGAACGGTATTAGAACAATTGCTTCCCACGGTTGTTGCTTGCCGTTTAAATCGGTTTCAAAGTCATCTGGATAATAATCAATTAATGGTGAATCTTTATCACACATCAATTTCTGATATGATAATGGAAGAAGATCTTTACTCAGTTTCGGTAAAACAGCAAGCAGCTGTTGAAAAGGCAAAAATGGTTTTCCAAAATCAAACTTCATTTCCATATTTTTGAAGTTCTTAACATCAGATATGTATGGTGAATAATGGTGCGGATAATACCAACTCCAAGAAACAACACCATCATAATAATAATGCAAGTTCCACTGTATAGCTCGAACATAACCTTCAGCTTGATCTTGCATAACTTCGGGAGTAACTTCATCAAACTCTAATTTACTAGTGTAGTAATCAACTTTGTGCATGTTGAATTCAAGTTCGAGAGTAGAATTTGCATCATCATTACTATCATCATCATCATCTTCTGAATCCTCATCTTCACTTGAGGAATCAAACTCGGCAGTTTTACTAATTGCCATATTGCTAAAACCTAAATCTGATAAAAAATTAGAAGTTTTAACTTTATCATTTTCATTTCTTTCAGTTTTTCTTATTTTACTTTTTTCTTCCAAATACTGAAAATCATCATTACTTTCTTCAAACTTTTGAAAATCATACTCAGAAAGTTTGTTTAAAAATGCTTCGAATCGTTCTAGATTCAAATGTCCTTGCTCATTTATATAGCCACTTAGAGTTGGCAACACATCAATATAAGTTCTGAATAGAACAGGTAAAGCATCGTGATGAATATGAAGCTGCGGTAAATGTGGAATAAAATCATTGCCTACAAGAAAGCTCATCAAGACAAAATCATCTATAATATGCTCAATGTTGAATTCAAATGGCAGTTTGTCTTTGGCAGGAGCAAATTCATGACTTAAATAATCTCTTAATAGTGATAGATGAAGCAAGTGAAATGTGGTTTCTTCAGGAGATGTTAACCTTTTCTGGTTCTTTTTACTGCCAAATTTTACTTCTTCTCTTAATAAACTGAAATAAGGTTCATGAGAGCATAGTCCAAGCATGATTAAGTCAGCATCAAGTCCATATAAACAATGCTTGGTGTTAGGGTCATAATTTGGTTGAGATTTTTCGTGCCTTATAAAATCCATTATTTTATGCTCCCCTTCACCGGGAGTTTCATGTCCAGAAAGATATACTCTCACATTTCGCCACAGAATGTCAGTTGATATTTTATATACAACAAAGCTCTTTAATGTGGTATGAAGTCTTGCCATGAAACCTGTACCTGGTGTTATGCAGTTAGAATCAAATCTAGCTTCTGTTGGTAACTTTTCTCCACTGTCAATAGCCATTTGCTCAAGGGTTACAGCTTCTTTTGCAGTGCGAAACCTTCGTCCTCTTTGTTGGTTCATTTTAGCTCTTGGAGCAACACCATCAATTGCCATGAAAAACGCTTTTTTTGGTTTAATCATTTTGAAGAGAAAATCCAGATAATGGCAAATTCCAGCAAATATTTTTTCTTCAGAAATTCGAAAGTGTGGATCGTCATCATTAGGATGAGAACAGGTATGAATTATTCCATTCATATCCAAATATAAATTATCAAAGTCTGGAATTTGATGTTCTCGAACAACTTCACTCAGACATGGATAGCGCTCACTAATCCAGCGATAAAATTTAGGCACACCCATTTTTATAATTTATCTGAAAAAAAAAGTTAAAAATGAAAAAAGATTCATATATGATACATAAATAAATAACACATAATCATAGTAAATCCTCATAAGGGTTGGAATGTTTTTAAAATTAATGAGCCAGTTATAAAACCAATCTGTCCAAACTGATATAAGGGGCGCAAAAAAAAAAAAAAAAAAAAAAATTTAAACAAAAAAAGCAGGGGGGCTTACCCAAGTTTTGCCTTTAATTTACGAGTTGAACTATACTACTGCTGTAGTCTCTCGCTGGTGTGCTATTTTTACATTAGCTACTAGTTTGTTTGTCTTAGCTGCAATAAGATTATTTCTGCCTCCAGCTGCGTTACTGTTTAAGCCAGACTGATGATTCCTCAGGAGGATGAAACATAAGTAGGGATGCAACAAATAGTGATTCGGCCGTAATTAAGGCTGAATATTCGGCTGCCGAATAGTTTACTTGTTTTTGTTTAAAAACAAAGCAGAGATTGTCTTTAAAGCATCATTTTGTGCGGTTAAAAGTTCAATATACATTATGAAAGATTGTAAAAAATAATTTAGAGTACATTTTTGAAAAAAGGTAACATTAGTTTAAACTTAAAAATATTCGGCCATAACATTATCAAAAAGAAGAATATATTTGTAAAAATATACTAACAAAATTACAAGACAACTATAAAGTGAAGCAAACACCTTAGCTCTAAGTGAAATTGAACATTGAATTTCATAAAACCCTTATTTGAAAGAACAAAATGTTATTTTTATTGAGAATTAAAATTCATAAACTATCGCAATTGGCCAGAAAGTGCCTTTCAGAACCAGGGGTCCACTACATGTGGTGAACACTTATTTTCAAAATCTGGTAACATTTTATCAGGGAAAAAAGCAAAAAGAAAGATCCTTTTTTCTTTCCTGCATCATAATCTGTTGGCATTGGCATCGTCAGCCCAAATTTATTGGTCCATTACAACAATGTCATTTTCAAATTGTTTCAAAAATATATATGTATGGACGTAGCTAGGATTCCTGTTGGAATTTTACTCTTACTTTTTAGTGAAGAAATGTGCTATTGGACAATTGGAGAAAGCCCCTCTTACATAGGACCGCAAAACTGAACAAAAAGAATACCAGCGCAGCTTTAAACAACTGTAAAATTAATCTATCTTGAAAAAGGAAATCTAGAAAAAAGTTTGTGCGTCTATTAGAAGAAAAGCAATTTTGACCTATTTGTAGGAAATGTATTAAGTGGACTTTTTGAAAAAAGAAAACCGTAAAATCTTAAAACATTATGAGTATAGCTTTTTTCAGGGACCAGCAGAAATGACGTCGGAAGCAGAATAAAGTACAAAATGGACAACATTAAATTGAGGTTTCATTATATGTACAAAACTTTTAAAATGTTTGAAGTTCCGAATTGTGGAGCCAGATAATTTTAAAGTGTCTTTGAATTTTGTACACCACACATCAAATCTTTCTTTTTCCTTTAACAACTTAATAGCAGTACCACTGCTAGTAACATAGACAATCCTACTCCCAGTAGCAGAAATTGCGAGACGTGAGACGTATATCGCAGATTTTTCATCACTCTGCAGATAATTTATTTTTAAAAAAAAAGAGAAATAAAGAAAGAAAGGGAGAGAAAAATCAAATATAGCTCAATGAAAATTGAGAGAAAATAAATGTCTTTAGTAAGCCAGAGTGATGCTATCCATCTTTAAAAAAAAAAAAAAACGGAAATTATCCGATATTTTATACCTTCATCATACAGTTTTAAAATCCTTCCCTTACAGATTGGTAGGCAGATAAGCTGAGCGGCGCTGAAAATCGAAAAATAATGGAAAGATATTTTGTAATTGGTTTACTTGCGATTCTTCCACTTCTGCAGAAAACACTTATGGGGGGGGGGGGGAGCTGGCTCCTTGCTTGTAGTAAATGTAAAGAATCGTGGATTCGCTGTTAGGTTAACTATTTGTGCTTTGAAAAATAATATTTGCTTGAATTGTAGTCAGGGTTGGGTTTTTGACGTCAAAAACCAGTTTCTGACATGACATGTCGAAAACCTGTCAAAAACGTCAAAAACCTGTCGAAAACTTGTCTAAAACTCAAGTACAGTGGTTATTGAGATTTTTTATTAACATATAAGTTTTCTCATCCGGAAAAATATTAAATAAAAATTTATACACCTTATCAATCAAGTTTAATAAACATTAAATTAATAAATTTAATAAAAGTATTTCTCATTCTTTTAAACTAAATTGTTTTGCCGTGAAAAAAGTTAAAAAAGAACTTAAATCCAGCTTTTAAAGTAGTTTTGTTTAAGAGCAAGAATCTGAGAAACTGTCACGCCTAGCATTGTGAGGTGATTCATGACCTCTCAGATTTTCTCCAAAAAATTACCAAATGTTTATTAACTTATTGAAAGACCAAATCCAGAATGTTTTGCTCTAAAGTTGAGTTGTTTAGTTTTTATGGACCCCTAAAGTTGAAGGTGCGGCATCAAAAATTAAGCGGATTTTCAAGACATGGAAATTGCTGTGAGCCAAAACTCTTACCAGGAACTGTTAAACTGCAATTTTCTTTTTGTATATGGAATATAGAAGGTTGAAACTATACAAAATGAATGTTAAATTTATGGTAAGTTGTTGCCGTAAGGTCAGTGAAGGCCCTCAAAACAGGGCATTTTTGACGTTTTTTAGCGTTTTTGAGGTCTAAAAACAGCTTGTACATTTCAGTTGGCACGGCAAAAATAGTGTCGTTTGAAAGACCAGTGTAAGCATTTTAAAATAATGTATAAATAACCAAGGAAAGTTCAACATGCTTTTAGTTGCGTAAGGCCGAAATATGAAAAATGTTATATTTTACCGATATTCAAACGGTCATAACTTCCTCTGCCAACAACATATTGAAATATTTTTTTCGCCAATGTCATACTCTATTCTTTGTCTTAACAGAACAGTTGAGTCCTTTGAGGCGAAATGTGAAAATTTTTTTTCAAAAAATGCACAGAAAAAAATAAATTTTTTGTAAAAAATTTTTTCACCTTTCGCCTCAAAGGACTCAACTGTTCTGTTAAGACAAAGAATAGAGTATGACATTGACGAAAAAAATATTTCAATATGTTGTTGGCAGAGGAAGTTATGACCGTTTGAATATCGGTAAAATATGACATTTTTCATATTTCGGCAGTAAGCAACTAAAAGCACGTTGAACTTTCCTCGGTTATTTATACAAGAAACTGAAATGTACAAGCTGTTTTTGGACCCCAAAAACGCTAAAAAACGTCAAAAATGCCCTGTTTTGAGGGCCTTCACTGACCTTACGGCAACAACTTAGCACAAATTTAACATTCATTTTGTAAAGTTTCAACCTTCTATATTCCATATACAAAAAGAAAATTGGAGTTAAACAGTTCCTGGTAAGAGTTTTGGCTCACAGCAATTTCCATGGCTTGAAAATCCGCTTAATTTTTGATGCCGCACCTTCAACTTTAGGGGTCCATAAAAACTAAACAACTCAACTTTAGAGCAAAACATTCTGGATTTGGTCTTTCAATAAGATAATAAACATTTGGTAATTTTTGGGAGAAAATCTGAGAGGTCATGAATCACAGGCGTGACTCTCTCAGATTCTTGCTCTTAAATGTTTCTAAAACGGTCAATTAGTTATCTTATCAATCAAGTTTAATAAAAATTAAATTAATAAATTTAATGAAAATTAATTCTCATTCTTTTAAATTAACTTGTTATGTCATGAAAAAAGTTAAATCCAGTTTTTAAAGTAGTTTTGTTTAAATGTTTTAATAACTATTAATTAGCTATTTTATCAATCTAAAAATCTTTGCATCAGAATTTAAAGTGATTTTTTTTTCTTTTGAGTAAAAGCAAAACTAAATTAATTAGTACTCAGTGTACAAATCTGGGGGGGGGGGGGGGCTCGGGAGTAAATAATGGTATCTGACAAATTCTAAAAATCGGACTATTTCAAATTAAAATTAAAAAAAATCACTTGTAAAAATTTATTAAGTATACCCAAGACACACAGCACTTAATTAATGTACCCACTTCATTTTTAAAATAAAAAAACCTGTTACAGTAATTTCTCGAAGCAATAAAGCGATTTTCAAAAGCCATATGTTGGATTTTTTTAAATGCTAGTTACCATTATTTACTCCCGAGCCCTTCAATTATGTTTAGGATTGCTTATTACACTTTATTTTAATAACCTAAAACTCCAAAAGTTTACTTCAGTGTCTGAAATCAGAAATTGTAAAATTCATTTGAAAATGTATTTTGATTATCAATATCAAATTTAAACATGTTTTGGACAGAAATTTAGGTTTTTGACAATTATGTCAAAAACCATGTCAAAAAGGGGTTTTTGACATGACGGTAAAAACCACGGTTAAAACCGGATAAAACCTCCGACTGTCAAAAACTTGCCAACCCTGATTGTAGTGGTCACTAAAAGAGTTAATTAAGGAAAATGACTCTTTTCTCCTTTGGGGGTGGGTGATCTTTTTTTTTTTTCCTATTCTGATGGCTGTTTTCAAAGACTGCATCAAGCATGCCCATAGATATCCGCCTTTTCTTCAGTTTCATTTCTTCTCGATTTTTCGCGGCCAAATGTTTCGCTTTTCTCTTGCAGTTTTAATTTAAAAGAGAATTCAACTTTTAAAGTTAAAACAACTTCTTTTAAAAATGAAATAAGTTCATACTAAAAACTGGGAAAAAAAGAAACCCCTCTCACTATCGAAAAAATACGCAAATTCATGACAACAATAGTTTGATCTTGTGATATTAAAATCATACGAATGTTCTTTGCGATTTTAATATAAATATCGAGTGTTTTAAATTTTCGTATTTTCCATCACATACATCTAAAACCGTATTTGTTTTGAAACATCAAGCTTGTGCTTCCCCAAAAATCGTACGGCCTGTTTGAGACTTCAATCCTATTACATCCTGTAATTATTTGATTTATTTTGAAAGGTGGAAATTGCTTCAACTAATACTATTTTAAAATGATTTGTTTTACTTTTTATTTCAATAATTAACTCATTTTTTAACTGAAGTCACATATTTTTAGAAAGTACTAAATTTTAAAAAAATTATCCACATAACTATTTCATTTGTTTTCAAAGTAAATATATTTTTTTAATACTTGAATTTGATTTTATGCAGGGTTGGCAAGTTTTTGACAGTCGGAGGTTTTATCCGGTTTTAACCGTGGTTTTTACCGTCATGTCAAAAACCACTTTTTGACATGGTTTTTGACATGAGTGTCAAAAACCTAAATTTCTGTCCAAAACATGTTTAAATTTGATATTGAAAATCAAAATACATTTTCAAATGAATTTGACAATTTCTGATTTCAGACACTGAAGTAAACTTTTGGAGTTTTAGGTTATTAAAATAAGTGTAATAAGCAATCCTAATCATAATTGAAGGGCTCAGGAGTAAATAATGGTAACTAGCATTTTAAAAAATCAAACATATGGCTTTTGAATATGGCTTTATTGCTACGAGGAATTACTGTAACAGATTTTTTTATTTTAAAAATGAAGTGGGTACATTAATTAAGTGCAGTGTGTCTTGGGTATACTTAATAAATTTTTACAAGTGATTTTTTTTTAAATTTAATTTGAAATAATAAATTTTAACTAATAAATAAATAAATAAAATAGTTTGATCAAAAGTATTTAGCAGATTTGTACCCTGAGTACTAATTAATTTCGTTTTGCTTTTACTCAAAATAAAAAAAAAACCACTTTGATGTAAAGATTTTTAGATTGATAAAATAGCTAATTAATAGTTATTAAAACATTTAAACAAAACTACTTTAAAAACTGGATTTAACTTTTAATACTTTAAACTTTTCGCAGTTTCGCATCGAATAGAGCCCAGGTGCCTCCATCTAGTGGGGAAACTGGGCTTCAAACCATCGTGGTAATGGCATTCCGCCAATTCTGGTGCTAGGTGAAAGAATGGATGCTTAATTGGGGGATCGCACTAGGTCTGCAAAAAGGTTGTGCCTCTACTGCAGCCCTATTTGAAAGAAAAAAAAAACTTTTTTCATGGCATAGTTAATTTAAAAGAATGCGAATTAATTTTCATTAAATTTATTAATTTAATTTTTATTAAACTTGATTGATAAGATAACTAATTGATAGTTATAAAAACATTTAAACAAAACTACTTTAAAAGCTGGATTTGAGTTTTAATATTTAACTTTTTTCACGGCAAAACAAGTTAGTTTAAAAGAATGAGAAATAATTTTCATTAAATTTATTAAATTAATGTTTATTAAACTTGATTGATAAGATGCATAAATTTTATTTAATATTTTTCAGGATGAGAAACCTTATATGTTTATAAAAAATCTCAATAACCACTGTATTTGAGTTTTAGACAGGTTTTTGACGTTTTCGACAGGTTTTTGACGTTTTCAACAGGTTTTCGACGGGTTTTCGACGTGTCATGTCAAAAACTGGTTTTTGACATCAAAAACCCAACCCTGATTTTATGTTTAATAAATTTCATACACAAATGAATCTTACAATTGAAAACAATAGCTTTTACCGTATAGGAGGACAGAAATACATTCTAATTAAATTTAGTGCAGTGAATTCCTATAGTTTACATATTAATGTAATAAGCAATTTTAAAAAACATATTTACAATTCCTTGAACTCAATTTGGTGTTGTATGTAAGTAATCAATCGAATTTTCTAAATCAATTATTTAAATATTTATGGTTTTGTCCAAAAAAAAATTTCAGACTTCAAAAGTCCTTGATGTTAAGTTTCTCCACTTCAATAAGTATTGCTTAACAGGTGTTTTTTGAGAGATTTTGCCAAAGAGCAACTTATCAGCAGCAAATGTGTTAAAAAGTCCTTAAATATTCCTCAAATTGATTGATTCCTCAAATAAAATACTTTACAAAAACATCAGTAATAATGGACAATCTAAGAATTATTTCAATCAAGGATGCAAAAATTAATAAGTATAAAAACAGAAAGTAAAAATAACAAATAAAGTTAGTTATCAAACCAAGAATTAAAATAAGTCAATCAAAGGAAACCTATGTTAGAATAAATTTCAACTGTCAAAAATATTAAAATATTAACAAGATACCTACATAAAGATTGAAATCTCAAACATGAGAAGCATACTATGTTGCTTAAATGTTAGCATGCTTCTAAAATTAAAATTTAATATTTATCAAAATAAAACATAAAGTGAATTAATATAAGTTAGCATACATTAAACTAATTTCGAATTGTCAAAAATATTAAAAGATTTACAAGACGCAAAAGGATTGAAATCTGAAGCATGGGAAGTAGTTTTCAGGAGGCACATATGTTGCACATCGTATCCATGATAAGAAAATAACTATGATGAACTGTGTTTCACATAATGAATAATTCAATGAACCTCTCACTAGCTTAAATTAAGGATTTTCAATGTTAAACGGCCACTGATTAGTTGCAAACAACTCTTTCAAGCACTTAAGAATGATTTTTTTTTTCAATTACATTACAAAGATTTTCCCGAGCTCACTAGCTTTACATTAATTCAGCATGGATTGAACATTTTTTAAAAAATCTCGAATTATGAGGAATATAAGAATGAAGTTTGCAGTCGCAATCATTGCTGTTAATTGGTAGATAAATTGTTATCAAGCAACTTTTCCTTTTGGTAAATCCTTTCAAACTCAAGAGTCCTACCAAACATTTTCAAACTAGAGCACTGGTAGCGACACAACTCTACTTTTTCAATTTTTTGATGAGCTGAAAAATGAAACTTAAAATTAAATGTGCCTCAATTCTCTTTATCTATTTCATAAGGAAATTATAATTTGAAAAGAAAAAATCGTTTGCATCTTTTTAGTTAATCAAAATACCAGGGCCAGGACACCAAGAAGATATTTAAAACAAGTAGGAAACTGAGGCACGGTCCCAGAATCGAAATTGTGTAGACTGTAAAGAAAAGGGTTATAGGAGGGAGTAACCTAAATAAAACTCCTATTGGGCCCGCCTTAGCTCTTGGTAGCACTGTGAGTCGTGATAGCCGATCGGCAAGCCATCAGACTAGTAACCAGAGGGTTCGGGTTCGATCCTCGCCGATCAAAGATCCACCATCTTCATTAATGGTGGCTGGGAGATTTTAAAAATGCTCATGGTCACAAAATCCTCCAAAGTGAAACGATACTTCTAGGGTACTGGATCAGGGGTTTGCTCGGTCCTCGGTCTGGATAAAAAAAGAGCGCTCTCCAGGGCCCCATCCCGGTAAAACCTTGTAGGAACAGGGGACTCTGGAATGTGAAGTAAAGTGTTACTGACGTTCTACTGTAATCTGAAAGTTGGAAACTAAATCAAGTTAGTTTTTAACACTTAGCACTATGCTTTCCCGATAAACTTAGTTGCTTTAATGTGTCAAAACTCAAGGTTCATCAACAGAATGTAACATAAAATGAAAAATCACGATAATGTACGAGTGTGTATTTCACATTTTCATCTAATTTACATGATGCTAAGCTCTCACTCAAGAGCAACTTTTACTACAAAATAAAATTTATAACAGCAGGAAGTATTATGCACTTGTAATTGTGGATGGAAATAAACGTTTCTGGTAATTCTCAGAGAAACTGAGAACTTCACGATTTGGAACTTGTTTGCAATTTTTTGACAGAATATGAATATTGCAACGTGAATTAATCTCCAAAAAATGTTTGAACAAGTAGTGCAAATATAATGTATGCAAGCATTTAAAGTAACACTTAAAGTAAAGGCTTGCATAAAGTTTTACTTTCCTTTCTTGATTTCATATTTTATGCATTCATTCAGAGAGAGCTGGTGGATTTAAATGAACTTACGAAGTATAATTAGGATTAATTGACTAGCAAGTTGTTTTGGTTACAAATGATATAACTAAGAAGCAACACATAAAACTGACTAAAAATATATAAAAAATAGATCAATCATTTAATTGAAATATTCAACAAAATAATTACTTTGGTACCTTATTTACACTATTTACGTAATTGCATGCAGCGTTGCTAAAACGGTATTGTTACATGTTGCCAATATCTTGCAAAAATTGTAACTATGCTGCACCAAGACAATATTTTTTTCTCAATTTAAGATTTCCAATCAAATGTTTTTTGAAATTACGATAATCCTTGCGTTTCATTGATGTCCAACTTCTCACCTTTGGAACTAAATATATTTTTATTAGTTTTTTCAATATTTATGAGCTTTAAAATACCATGGCATTCTACTCACGACCGGGCAACAGACGAATGTTTGTTTATTCCACTTTCCACTCGGTTTTTGGCCATCATCCAATTTTAATGACTGAGTATTTGTTAATTAAAACTCATTTCTTATAAAGAGGAATGTGTCATGAGTAAAATACTTTGGTATATGAGGGAACAATAACAGTTTAAAGATGTTTTACTTTTCTTGCAGATTTGTATCTCATCTGTGTGAACATGAGAGGAATAACATGCTGCAGTATAAAGATGGGTTTTTTAAACAATGAAAGTGTTTCTACTACTGAATAGAATCTACATAAAGAGTGTGTTGATGCTTTCGAGTATATTTTTAGCCACATTTACTAATGGCAAGAGAATGTATTTATATATTTAGTGCAAGAATGTTTCAAGGCAGACAGCTAGCATTCATTTCTATAATCACTTTTATTGTACTTTGTACATTGTACATTCATTTTGAATCCAAATTTTCAAAACTTGATGAAGCTAGAAAAAAGTTAGGTAAGCACTTAAGTACTGATGTTTGGAATTTTACTGTTCATTGTTATTCAGACTACTGTAAAATTGTATTTCTACTGTTATCTTCTCATCTAGGGTAATCCTGCATGATAGTGCATGGCTAACCTAAGTAAATTACATAGCAGCTAGAATTAGGACGACCCAGAAAATGGTCACCGTGACCTCTCAAAAAATTTTACTGTTCAGAAAATTTTGTCTGAAGACGAAACAAATTTGGGCACAGAATTGAAATACTACAACTGTGGGTTTTTTTATTTTTTCTACCTCTCGTTTTCAGTATTAACGAAGCCTATTGTCTCTTCTCATCACATGTACAGTACTGGCCAGAATGGATGACTCACCACGAAAACTTGGATGTTTATGAATGCACAAAAATAATTGCATTTAACAAAGTATTTGTTTTGTGGGAAACATTGATTCTTTTTAGTTATATAAACGCAGCATGCATACATAATTGAGAAAGGGTTTAATATTTGGTGTTTAAACTTGTTTTTCTTTTTTCCGAGTACAACTTGGCTATGATCAAGCATGGAAATACATAATTTTTCACAATAATCGAGTCTTATCTCTATAACCCACACTTGCTTTACAGTTTCTCTTAAGTCCAAACGTGAAATGATTTTACGCTCAACAACTTTGTGCTTTAAAATTACCCAACAGGTCTCGACTGGGTTTAGATCTGAGGTATTTCCGTACTACCGCCTAAGAATCTGAAACCGCTTCTTTTCAATTGCAAGATGTTCCATCAAGTTGAAAGAGTGTGTACTGGTTGATAAATTTGTAAACGTTAGTAACTTCTCTATTAGGACACTAAGATAAACAGTTCCATTAATTGACCTGATAAACAATCTGCAATGTTTGCAATAAATTGTTCAAATAACCTTAATTTACATTTCAAGCATAAAGGTACTTATTCAATTCTGTTACGAGATTAATGATAATAAATTCACCAACACTCAATCAAATTGTTTAATTTTATTCAGCTTGAATTCTGAACTAAAGAAGTATATTGTTTGAAAAATTTGATTATTATCTACTGAGAGATATACTTATTCTTTTTTTTTTTTTTCAGCCAATGTAGTATCACAAATTGAATGGAAAAATTACGCTCCATCACAAGTCAAGGCATTACAGCTTTTAACAAAAGATGAGTTTCCCATGGAAATGAGTGATGTTGTAGAAGACAGCATTTTAATTTACAATAGAGTGCCCAAAACTGGTAGTACAAGCTTCATGGGCATTGCTTATGATTTATGTTCTCGAAATGGTTTTAATGTTCTGCACATAAATACTACGAAAAACTCCCATGTGCTTTCCCTTTCAGACCAAGTATGGGTTTGTTTTTTATTTTTCTTTCCTAATTTATTTACTTTTCGTCTATCTCTCTAGTTTTGATGTTAACTACTATAAACATTATTTTTTTGCTACCTAACAGTCAATTAATGTGCAATCTTTTAAGGAATTAATGCTTCTAGTAATTTTAAAGCTTGTTGTTCTATTTTATCTGCATTATAGAGGGTAGGAACTTACAGCTTATTTCCCATTACTTATCCCTTCAGTTTACAATATCAGCTGTACCTTACTTGTAGACTCTCACAGGTGTGCGAGCCGAAAGCTGCCGATTCGGCGAATTCCGATGTGAAAACAAATGCATGTTTTTGGTGTGGTAAACCAAATAAGCATACCAAATTAGAATGTCCAGCTCGCAAAGCTATCTGTAATAATTGCAAAAAAGTAGGACACTATGCCAAAGTGTGTAAGGGAAAACTACGTGTAAATGAAATTGAAAAAACTCAAGCAGATAATTCGAATTTCATAGGTCACATAAAGAACACTTTCAGTGAACATAATCATCTAGATAATCGTTGGAATGCTGAAATATTGCTGGAAAATACACCTTTGGTTTTCAAGATCGATACTGGGGCAGACGTGACAGTGGTTCCCAAAAGTGTTTATGAAGAAAATTTGCAACACATAAGATTAAAAAGTTCAAATAAAATCATCTGTGGTCCTGATGGGGAAAATCTGGACTTAGCTGGGACAATTCACGTGAAATTAAAGAACAAGAATTTTAGTTATGAAGATGATGTGTACATAGTCAATAATCTACAGCATCCATTGTTAAGTTGTACAGCAAGTGAAAATCTGAATCTCATTCAACGAATTTTTGAACTGAAATCAAAATTAGATCCCCTGAAAGAATTTCCTAAGTTATTCCAAGGAATTGGGAAAGTTGAAAAGCCATACTGTATAAAGCTAAAGGAAAATGCTAAGCCTTTTGCAGTTTCGGTACCACGACGAGTTCCAGTAGCTCTAAGGGGTAAATTGGAAAAACTACTGGATGAGATGACAAGAAATGAAATTATTGAACCTGTAGACGAAGTCACAGAATGGTGTACGCCCATGGTTATAGTTCCCAAGAAATCAGGTGAGATTAGAATTTGTGTTGATTTATCGGTCTTAAACAATAACATTGAAAGGGAATACTTTCCCATGGCTTCTGTCGACTACAGCTTAAGTCAGTTTAGTAATGCTAAAATATTTAGTATTATAGATGCTAATGCTGGTTTTTGGCAAGTAAGCCTAGATCCTGATTCTGCAAAATTAACTACTTTTATTACACCATTTGGAAGATTTAAGTTCAAGCGGTTGCCGTTTGGAATCAAATCGGCTCCTGAAGTGTTCCAGAAACGAATTCGAGAGACAATCCGAGAAGGTCCTGGTATAGTTGGTCTCATGGACGAATTTGTAATTTTTGGTGCAACCGTAGAAGAGCATAATCAAAGATTACGAGACGTTCTTTCAAAACTCCAAGCTGCCGGGTGGACACTGAACGCTGAAAAGTGCCAGTTCTCAAAAGAATCGATAACCTTTCTTGGACATGTCATTTCTGAAAAGGGTATCAAACCCGATCCGGGTAAAACAGAAGCTATTTCTAAAATTCCAACACCCAAGAACGTGACGGAATTGAAGAGATTTTTAGGGATGGCTGGATTTCTTAACAAATTTATACCAAAATTTGCTGATGTAGCAAAACCTCTCTATGAGTTGTTAAAGAATAATGTTTCATGGATTTGGGGACACTCTCAAATAATGGGATTTGAAGAAATTAAAAAGAAACTGTGTCAAACTCCTGAATTAGCGTTATATGACCCCATGAAAGAGACTTTAATTTCGTCCGACGCATCATCTTACGGAATTGGTGCAGTACTTTGTCAGAAAGATAACGGCAATTTACGTCCTGTGTTTTACGCCTCGAGAACGTTGTCTGATACAGAAAAGAGGTACGCCCAAATAGAGAAAGAAGCTTTAGGTATCGTGTGGGCTTGCGAACGATTCCACGACTTTATTGTGGGGTTGGAAGTCCACATTGAGACCGTTCACAAGCTTCTCGTGCCCATTTTACTGTCGAAACCGTTAGACAATCTTACACCTAGGCTGCAGCGGATGAAATTAAGGATGATGCGCTACTCTTACACCATCAAGTACATGCCAGGAAAGGAGCTTATAATTGCTGACACATTGTCTAGAAGCCCTTTAGCAGAAAAAGGGAAGGAAGAATTAACAGAAGAAATCTCTGCGTATGTTCAAATGATAATCGAAAATTTCCCTTCATCGGATAAAAGATTGGCAGAAATATGGTCTCTGCAGAAAGAAGATCCTATCTGCAAATTCCTGATTCAGGCTTCTAAAGATGGTTGGCCAGAAAAAAATAGAATACCGGACGAATGTCTCAAGTACTGGCCACATCGTCATTCTATTTCCCTGCAAAACGATATGTTGATGAAGGATTCAAGAATAATCATTCCTCCCAAACTGCGAGAAGAAGTGCTAAATAGGATACACGATGGTCATTTGGGAATAACAAAGTGCAGAGCCAGAGCTCAAGAGTCTGTATGGTGGCCAGGTTTATCAACAGAAATTCAGAATCTCGTCTCAAAATGTCACAAGTGTATTCAACATCAGAGCTATTTTAAGGAACCTTTACTACCATCAGCATTTCCAAATAAACCTTGGCAAACGGTTGGAGCTGATCTCCTCAAAGTAAGTGGAAATTGGTATCTTATTATGGCAGATTACTATTCGAGATATATTGAAGTGGCAAAGTTAGAGAGCCTAACATCTGAAGCAGTCATTATCCACATGAAGTCCATATTTGCACGCCACAGGATTCCAGAAGTGGTGAGAAGTGATAATGGCCCTCAGTTTTCTCAAAGAATAATCGATTCGAAATATCGAAAATTTGCCAACCAATACAAATTTTCCATCATAACATCGAGCCCAAAGCATGCTCAAAGTAATGGTTTCATTGAATCCATGGTGAAAAACTTCAAACTACACTACCTAAAAGCTGAAAATGATGATCCTTATCTTATGCTGCTTGCCCTGAGAGCTACACCACTCGAAAATGGGCATAGTCCAGCTGAGCTTCTAATGGGGAGACGTTTAAGAACACCTATTCCAACAGTAAGCGACAAGCTAAAACCCAAGGCATTAGATGAGCAATCCTTATTTAAAAAAGAAGAAGAAAGGATTGAGAAGCAGAAATATTACTTCGACCGTCATCATCAAGCTAGAGAACTTCCACAACTGAATGTTGGAGAACAGGTGTGGGTGTCCGATATGCGGACATATGGTAAGGTTAAGGCGGCTCACCAGGCTCCAAGATCCTATCTGGTTGAGACACCTCGAGGTGTCCTTAGAAGGAACCGCAAGATACTTACATCCTTCACCTGTGCCAAAATCATTCTCATGGGAGAGTGAAGATATCCCAATGAACGAGGACTGTGCTCCTGACCCTACAGGAGATGACATTGGTGATCCCGTTAACAGCGGTATGGACATCGCCCCTTCTCCCGATGTCGGACAATGTCCATATAAGACTCGGAGTGGCAGAACTGTTCGAGCTCCCACAAGACTTATCGAACAGGACTTTTAAGCGATTGCGACTTTAAGGGGGAGATGTGCTGTGAGCTGTTGATCGTTGCATCTGGCAACATGGCTTTCAAGGGAATTCCCCAGTTTCAACTACGAGTTGTTTATGTTCTGTTTTCCGTGCTGTATGTATGTCTCTTGTATCGTGCTTGTGTAATGCAATAAATAAGTTATAAAGGCTTGCGTGCACTATTACAAAATTAGTAAGCAATCAGTCTAAAGTTAAGCTCAGCTGCAGTAAGAGGGCATCTGTGTTCAGCTTGCTTGCGGATACTCTGAAAATGATCTCTAATAATTTGAACAAAACTGCAATAACTGGATGCTGTAATCAACTTGTCAGTATACTAGGGCGGATCTAGAAATGTTTCAAGGAAGGGACGATTGATTTTATTGCATGTCCTTTACTACACATCTTGGTTTACATATGTTAACCTCATATGTTTTGGACTTCAATTGCGAAATGTATACTGAGGAGAACCTAAAACCTCCCTTCTGCTTAAAAATGCCTTTTTGAACTTCAATATTAAAAGTTTATCAGTTATGGTTCCTTTAACGGATGGGCGATTGTCCCCATCATCCCTCCCTTGTATCCACCCTTGTTGATATAAAATGCTTTTGAACAAAGTAGTTGTAATAAAAATATAAAAAGAAATCAACACAAACACATGCACTTACTTAAAAAAAAAAAAAAAAAAAAAAAACATATTTCTAAGCCCTGTGGCAGAAAGCTGCCGACACGGCGACATTGTCGTAAAGTCAGGAAGACAGTGTACGGAAAGATTTTTGTGTATCAGAGAAAAAAAAGGCTAAGAAAAAAATAATATAAAACAGCCACCAGAAAAAAAAATCAATAAATCTATAGTATTAGTGTTAACATTTTTATAAATATAAACACCTTGTGTTACTGTAAGAAGGTTGCATATATATTTATTATTGAAGAATATTCTAGTGTTGTAGAAAGAAATTGGTTCTAGAAAATTTGTTGCAGAAAGCTGAAAAACATTCTGCCACAGGGTTTCTAAGTTGTACACCCCGCAGAACAAAAAAGGGGCAGGATTCTTCCAGGAAAAGAGACATTTAAATTCATTAAAAAAGTGCTTATTATTAGTTTTTTTTAAATATTATAAAAGATGTTTTTTTTTTTGTTTATACTATATGCATACCGCAAAGTATTTTTTTAAGTTTTTTTTTTTTTTAATTATGTAAAACTTTTTAATGTTCTGCTAAAAAGAAATTATGCTAAAAAATGAAAAAAAATCCGATTTGCTTACAAGTCAAATTCTAGGAGAAAAAAGGGAGTTACATTTCAAGGCCAGGCTTGCCAGAGGCTTTACTTTTCATAAAAAATTATTTTTGGGATGAAATATTGTTAAAATTTAAAAAGAACAAGTGGCATTGAACATTAAAAAGAACAGCGGGAAATGTCCTCCAAAAAAAATAAAACACTTCTGATGTACTAAACTGATTTGTATAGAGCACTGGTGCCTAACCTATAGCCTACAGGCCAGATGTGGCCCGAGAAGCTTTTTTTTTTTTCAAATTCCAAAAAGCAAAACAGAATTAGTCACTTACAAATATGAAGCAGAATATTCAGAAATCTGTTTCTGGAAAACACATGCAATAACATAAGAAACAACAAATCCAATGTTTGTCATTTTCTTTCCATTTACTATTAAGAAACAATTTAAATAATTAAAAAAAAATTATGTGATCCGGCCAACAAGAATCATCTTAAGATGAGGTTCAGCCCTTTTTTAAAAAAAGGTTGGCACCACTGGTATAGAGTCATTTCTTATTGCATGTAAAAAAGGTTATGATATTCATGTGGATTTTTATGTAGTCTTTTGATTTAATATTATTTTAAAACATTTCTATTAGGTGAGGTTTGTTCAAAATGTCACATCCTGGAGTGCTAAGAAGCCTGGTCTTTATCATGGTCACATTGCTTTTTTGGATTTTTCTAGGTAATTTCTTTTTTTATTGTAAAACTTGCAAAATATAATTTCTATCACTCCAACTAAATCAAAGTGTAAAAATGCTGGATTAAAAGGGGTACTGGAATAAGAGCTTGTTTTCACCTTCTACATTTTAAAGTGCTTCTTTTTGTTTGAATAGTCTTTAGAAGTGCATATATTTCCTTTTAGGAAAAAAAATCTGATTTTAACTGATAGCATTTTACAATGTTTCTGACTCTTTTTAGCACCAAATCAGCAATAACTTCTGGGGATACACTGACATTCATTTTAGGGACTAGCCTGCATGAACGGTAATCCTTTTTACTTCCTTTACGTAGTAAAGGAAGTATTAGGATCGCAAAAGAAATTTCCCTCTAATTTCGGTCTAAGTTTCCAATTTGCTCACCCCCGAATGAATGTTGAAACGTTTTTTAAACCTGTTAACATCTGCGTACGTATCTATGAATAAATAAACAATTGAAATATCCATTTCGACCATCCCTCAAGTTATTTACATTGAGGGCTTGAAATTACTGCTGGTCCACTGGTCTCAGACCAGTGAAACTTGCCTTGGACCACCAGAAAAAATAATTAGTGGTCTGCGGGATCATCAGTCGCCAAAAATTGTCAATCACGCGAAACCTCCGGGCGCTTACCAGCAATCAACTGTGTTTTTTACTGTTTTATCACAAATGAAAGAGCCTTTTTTAAAATAATTAAGTAATCATAAAGTAAATGATTTTAAATAGAAACATGTTAGTATTAAATTTAAAGCGGATCAGTAATGTTGTCTGCAGACCAGTACATGTTCATATTGACTGGTCGGAGGGACCAGAAGGCTTTTTTACTAATTTATAACCCTGATGATACTATTCTAGAGAAAAAAGAAATTTAATTTTGCCTTTTTATCTCTTTTTAGCTGAATGAGCTGAAATATGGTAAATTTCATGTAACTTCTTTTCTTTTCATTAATTAAATGAGCGTTTAATGTTTTATAGTCTTTTTTATAATTATTATGCATTATTTTTTATATAACTATAAAGGACATCATAAGAGTAATAATTTTGTTTTAATAATAGAGGGCTTTGTTTAATATAGCTCCAGTCTTAATGACTAAATGATCAATCATTATTTACCCTGTTCGGAATGATTCCCAAACTGCTGTTCTCAAAGTTCCTAGAAAATTAACTTCATCACTTCAGTACTTATTGTACTGCAATTGTTTCAGAAGAAAAATGTTACCATGTCACTTAAGTTTAAAATGGTTTTGAAAATATGGTTTTTAAGTGCTTGTTATCTAACTTTGATTAAAAATCAAACAAACAAAACAATTTTTTTTAATTATTTTATTTTTCTGAAAGCAACTAATCCAAATTTAGTTGCTATAATGAAACTTCTTCGTGCTTCATTATTTTATTTTATTTATTCACAATAAAACTAAATTACTCCTTATGTATCTTTTTCATGCCTTTCTTTTTCTTTCAGATTTGGCGTAGTGAAAAAACCAATTTTCATTAACATCATTAGAAAACCTCTTGATAGACTTGTGTCATATTATTACTTTCTCAGATATGGTGATGACTTTAGGCCTTATGTTGTAAGAAGAAGACAAGGAAACAAAATGGTAAGAATGGGTTGTTCACTCACACATCATTTTTAACTTTTACCTTTCAAGTGTGAAAAATAAATGCATAAATGTGTGTGGCAAATGAAACATATTTTGGATTTTATCGGCAAGAATGATGCTGCAGAGTAGCTACAACTATAGAGAAAATTAGCACATTCTGCGCACCTAAAAGGTCATGGATTTCCACTATAATCAAATATTGTAATGGAAAGTCATGATTTTCAGCAGAAAATGCCTCGAAATCATGACAATTGACCATGTATTATAAGTTTGATGCATACATATACACCAAGTTTTACAATTCAGGTGTACAACCAACCCCTTCCAAACAGGAGGACCATTTCCTAAACTCAATTGAATGCCCCTAAAATTACCCCCCCCCCCTTAAACGTTTGAATGGCAGTCTGCTATGAGCAGAGGTCATTGGCACCCCTGGGTTAAGTCAAGTATTGTGGAACAGTTTTCTTTGAAAGACTTACAGGCACTTGTTGCTCTGTCCTCCACAGTTAAAGATTCAATGAATTTTTAAATAAGCATTTTGTGGTGTGGCCTTTGACCTTGCATAAATGCAGTTTCCTATTTCTATCATTTTAACTTAACTACTTCCCCTGATTGAATTTTGGTAACTTCTAGGTAATCCATGACTGATGCTCAGTTCAATAAGTGTTCTGTACTAATTGGTTATAACTACATTGTGGAAAAAGATTAGAGCTTGTAGCATATTGACCCAATGGTCAGTGGCTTGGAATTAGTTAAATAAATTGTGTCTCTATCCTTCGTACAAGTATCAATTTTCTTCCATTTTAGTAATTTTTAATGGAAGGAGAATAAGTGTTATTTCTTATTACTTTTACTTTAATCTTAACTTAATGATGTGATTTTGAGATCATTTTAAGGTGATTTTTAAATATAATTAAGTATTGATTCACAGTTTTTAATTTCTATTTATTAAGTTTTGTAATTCATAAATCAGTATAGTTGAAGAATATTATAAATATTGAAACAGTTCCCGATTGTAATTAATCTTTCAATTTTAGTCTTTCGATGACTGTGTTCTAAAACGTGAGAAGGATTGTGACCCAGAAAACATGTGGCTGCAAATTCCTTTTTTCTGTGGACATTACGCTGAATGCTGGTAATTATGACTTTTATTAATGCTTATAGATTTCTTCTTGAATCCCGCGTCATAGAACTATATTCCTCTGGAATGTCCTAGAATTTATTTATGAATGTTGTGGATTGACACAAATGATTTATTAACAAGCAAATAATGCCACATCACTTGGCTGCCAGAGCTACATAACTGATGGTAAAATGCTTACTGTTTTTAGTGTCACCAATCTAGATAACAATGTAATAACACATTCACTCAATTCTAGTCAGAAAAAGTTTTCTCTTAAAGTCTGTAATGCACTTTTTTAATGCATTACAGTATTTTTGCAAAAAGAGCTCTGCAATCAAATCTGTGCAGCCTAAAATAATTTGTGAGCTGTTATACTTGCCCTTGAGCCCTCTAACTGGAGCCAGGCTTTGCATGTTCCCACACCAACAAACCCAACAATCTCATTAAATAAATATGGTTACACTTTGTTGAATGTTTGACCATGTTCTAAATACATGTGTAAAATGTTTGAGATCTGAGATTAATTAAAATATTATACAGTGATAAATGAATAATTTATGCTACAGTACACAACTACTAGTGAACCAACATATAGGAAACATTTGTAGTAACAAAATACAAAAATAATGAATTTTGCTAAGATTTCTTGATTCACTCTGCATCATTGTATTGGAATTCATGTTAGAATGCTTAATTGTTATAACTCATTTTAGTTATATCTTTTTATTTTTTACCTAATAATAATCTCATGAGCTTTTGCATTTCATTGGTTTTCATAAATTATTTTGCTCTGTAGGGTTCCTGGCAGTGAATGGGCTTTGTCACAAGCAAAACTCAACCTTGTACAGCATTATCTTTTAGTAGGTGTTACAGAAGAACTACAAGATTTTATTGCATTGCTAGAAGCAGCATTACCACGTTACTTTAGAGGAGCTTCACATCTATTTCTTGAAGGTACCTTTATGAAAGTTGGACATTTGCATAGTTTTTTTTATAAATTATCATTGCTGTAGTTTTGTCTTGCATTGGTGATATTTTCTTCTAATGCATATCGTGGATTGAACCATGTAATGTTCAGTTTTAATTCTGCAAAGTGTTTCTTTTTTTAATAAAGATGATAGATAATGCCAGGTAAGAGAATTTTTTGGCTTTACCGTTAGTTTCCACTTTTAAAATTTTTCGGAAAAGAGCTTTTTCTTTTATTTCTGTTTGTTAGAATAAAAATTATTCTAACATCTTCAGCTTTTTAATCTAAACATAAAAGCAATAAAAATAAACAGAGCTACAGTTGAGTTTCGACTTAAGTGAGGATGCATTCCAAAGCCCCTTGCATCCGTCAAAATTTCGCGTTGTAGAAAATCATATCTTTTTAAACATGTCTAATTATTTTAGGCGTTTGTAAATTTCCCTAAGACTGTTTTTAACTATTTCTTAAGTATTTATAACCGTTTCTTACGTAAAAAACGGAATTTTTAATGCTTTGTGAAAAAAATACTATTATTACACTGTTAGGGTACACAAAATCAATGATCAATAGGCGAGAGAGAGATACATAAATATCATGAGAGGTATAGTAATATCATGTTTCATTAATTTTTATATTTAGAATGAAGAAAAGAAGTGAAGAATGGGGAGTAGTTATTTGTATCCTAAGCAATGTCTAGATTAGTACAGTATGGGAGCCCACTTTTAGTGAAGCTAAAGGGATGAAAGTCCATTCACGAAACTAATATTTAGCATCCTCTAGCAAAGCAGATACTTACGCCCCATGATTACTTTTGAAAGTTTGTTACCCATGAAAAATTTGCATTATAGCCAATTATTGTTGTCGTGCAAGTCCACTGTATTTCCAATGAGGAAGGGATGTGTATCCTTTTGTAAATTATGAAAATTATAACTAACAAAGTAAAAAAGATTAATAAATTAAGTTCGTAGTTGATAATAAAAATACTTGCTGTTTATGCAGCAAAGTTAATGGTTTACATAAAACTTTTGACCTTGGCTACAAGCCCGAGTATAGTCAAACTAGTCTATAAAGTTTATTATTGAGTGAGTGTGGTCCTGCAGCTAAGAGGGTTCATAAGACTTAGACTTCAACGTAATATAACCTTTAACTTTTTAATGAATATAATAATTTTCCTTTTCTTACTGTTTAAATTAAAAACTTCTTGTTTTCTTCTTTAGGAAAAAAATCACACTTACGTAAAACTTATAATAAAGTGGAGCCTTCTTCAGAAACTGTTGCAAGAATTCAAGCATCCAAAATCTGGCAGATGGAAAATGAATTCTATGATTTTGCTCTTGAACAATTCCATTTTATTAGGAAAAGGACTCTTACAGTTAAAGATGGCATAGTTTCCGATAAAGGACAGCAATTTATGTATGAAAAAATTAGGCCAAGGTAGAACTATGCATTGTTGAATTACTAGTTTACGCAGCTTATCCTTGGGAACAAACGCTTCTTTTGAAAGAAGATGTAAAGAAAAAAGGCTCAGACTTCTAGAAATAGAAGTTTTTATTTATCCAATTTTCTCGCTATTTTGCAAAGTGATTGAAATACTAATAAGCATGCAATTGCAAGATGTTGATTTTAAAAGCAGCACTTTTCATTGAGCATAAGAAAACAATTTAAAATCACATTTGAGCCAATGCCGCCAGATGCTTAACATTTTTGGGCTTGGCTAAAATAAAATCTATCAAAAGCATATCGTTCTTGAAAGACAAGGTTTGGAACCCTTGTTTCCAAAAATTTCTCTAGCATTTGTAAGTCATAATCAGCAAAGCTTGGCATTCTAACCTGCTTTAAGAAGACTGAAAACTTCTGACATAAATACTATGCTGTCAACCGGGACATATCAACCAGTTTTTACAAACCATGGTATTTGTGGCTTTTGACAAAGTTCCAAAACCAGCTAATAGATGTGGTAGTGTGTTGGTGCAATGCAAACAGTACCACATCATTCAACTGGTTTTGAAATTTAATTGAGTGCCAAATATCATCGTTTTGAAAACCTGGCAATGATGTCCCACTTGGTAAAGCTGTCCTGGTTGACAATACCAATTTGGTCTCAAAAGTTAAGGCAGTTGGATTATTTGTGATTATGTTTGATAAGGAAACCACTAGCAAGTGAGTTCATAATTCTTAAAAAGCATAAATTTCTGTGCAAGCCTATGATTTTTTGACAATAATTTCAAGTATCAAGTCATTCAGACATACGAGAAATTAACAAGTAAAGAGAATGAATAGAAAATTTAAATTATTGTACTTGTTGCTAGAGATCTTTTATTGCCTCCAAAATTTCTAGTACATTTTTTTGGAAAATTGAATCCATAGCACATGATAAAGAGACACTGAGCGTGAGGTATTTAGGATTGCTAATATAATCATGAAACTACCAAGCTCTTAATCTTTACTACGGCATGAGCAACATGATGAAATAATACAGGCAATAAACATCAATCCCAATCTGGTAGACTGAACTAAGTAGTCATTCTAAACCTTTAGACAATAATAATGACATACTATCTTTATTAATAGGAAAACATATAGCATGTTTTTATTTTGCTTTGGACTAAGACTGGTCGAAATGTTTTATGAAGTTTGGCATAAAATTTGTTTGAAAGAAGGAGCTTTCACCTCAAAGCATTCTTTCTTTTTTTTAATTATTATTATTTATTTGTTTTTATGGTTCCAGTTTTAAGTAACTATTTCACATAAATTCTGTAATATAGACCGAAATCCGTAATATAGACCAGATCAATTCCTGCAAATATAAATTGATTCCTTTCAAAAACTTCTAGAATAGGAGGAATAATAATTGTTTTTAGCACACAACTTCTACACTTTGAGGTTGACTGAATAATTTTAATTCCCTTTTTTTTTGTGATAATTCCACTAAATGTTCAATCACATGACCTGTGTTGCTCTTCTTTTTTTTCTCTCTCTCTTTTTAAGTGAGAAACTTGTTTTTTGAAGAAAATTTATATGAACTGCAAGATTAAAAATAAAAATATATAAGGCTTAAGATTTTTGACATCTAAAATTTGTTTTGTTGCTACAATTTCAATTTTGTAGATATTGATATTGCATGTTAATTCTATACTAAGAGGTGTATTGGGGTTTCGGCTGAGGGTTCACTTGGTTTCCGGCTAGGGTTTTGGAATTTGAAATATTCCACTTTTTTTCCCTTCTTTTTGTGTATAGTATAATTTAAAAAATGAAACAATGTTTTATGTTTTTTATTACTTAATTTAAAAATGCATTTGCTGAAACAACTTTAGAACTTGCACTTATTGAGCTCCAACCTCTATATCTACTGCCTCTTCATATGAAATTTATTATTTGCTTCTTAGTCTGTACTCTTATGAATAAACTATATTTTTTCTTAAAATTATATGAAAAATAGGTTAATTGAGAAGATAAAATAGATGCATCAAATCTGCTGTATCTTCAATGTACTCAAAAATGGTTTAATAGCTTATTCTTTTCAAACCTATTTTTAGATCTAATCTTTTTTTTTTTTTTTTTTTTTAATGCTTGTATAGTAAAGAAAAATGAGTTTTACAACATTTTTAGTAGTTCACAGGAATTACTTAACACTTACTTCATGTTGCCAAAAAATTGTTATATATAAGTTTTTGCCTGAAAAGTAATTCAAAACACAGATATAGGCAGGGATTCAAGTGAAAAAGCACTGCGATCGCTTCGAATTGCAATCGCTACTGGAAGTGAATTACATTATCATCAACTTAAATTGGCATGACGTCATTACGGGTGGAGCCAATAAGAGCTCACAAGCACTCAGCGATCTCCTCTTATTCGCCAAGTAGGCTGTGACGTTTTATCTAGCTCGTTTTTCATAGGCAAACGTCACGCTGACGTCACGATGTTTTTATCAAGAAATGTTCTAATGTAATTCATTTCCAGTCGCGATTGTAATTTGCGATTGCCTGTTTCACTTGAATCCCTGCCATAGAATCTGTTTTCATTACAATTATTAGTAATTCTTGATTTTTTAAAATGTTAGATATTTTGATAATGTATGTTTTGTTTATTTAATGCATTTTGAAAATATACTCAATTTTTAATCCATATGGGAGAGGGGGCACAAGTGAACAAACGATATTTTACCCAATTAACACAAAGAGAAAATTCTGGAAAAAATTCATGTAGATGGTAGTGCTAGTACTATATCCTGCCTGAAATTTCAAAGATCTACAACATTTTTAGTAGTTCACAGGAATTACTTAACACTTACTTCATGTTGCCAAAAAATGTATTTATTTATTTATTTATTTATTTGTAATTTGAACTTTATTGGTCTTAAAGTGGCACTAATAAGGACTTTTATCAAATTAGGTCTAAGTTGAGATAAGGGGCACATGTGAACGCATTATGTAGGGGCAGATGTGAACAGTTCATCTGTGCCCCATAGTGGTATTTACTTATTTCAATTTCAAAAATTGTTGATTTTTTTATACATTGAATAGTCTAATTAAGAAATATTGCATAATTAAAAGTTTCAATACTCAATATTTAATTAAAATCTGAAAAAGTTGCAAAGAAGAGAAAGTTAAACTTGCTAAACTGTTGAAAAAGGAACAGTTAAGAGTTGTAGTAAGTGACGCACATTAATGAGTCCGACATTAGTTTTGAAGACCGCAACTATCAAGAAATTTTTGCTGAAGTCAACCTTGCACCAGAAAATTTAGCTGTGAATGACTTTGTCCTCGTAGAATTCACTACCAAAAAGACAAAAATTTACTATGAATGAAACTTTTATGTTTCCAAAAACAGATGATACATCGATGTTGAACACTCTGATGATATTCTGCTAAAATTACCACCACCTTCAGTTTTAGGTGGCATATGTCGAGCTGCATCTTCTCTTTCTTTCTATAAAACTTGAAGGCTACAATGTTCGTTGAATAGAGTCAATTAATCACGTTGAATATATACCTTGATGTAGCAAATGCACCCCACAGCTCGATCATATAGCATCCTAAGACTGCAGTTTCGCCCTTATTATGGGCTCCTCAGTTAGGAATAGCCAATGATCGAGCCGGAGGCAAAAATCCTCTTATTGTAGCTAAAATAGCCAACAAACTGGTAGATAAAATGAATTTATCTTACCAGCGAGCGTCCGCAAACTATGGTGCAACTCAACTCGAAATTTGAAGGCTAAAGCTGGGTAATGTGCAATGAGTTACCGCCCGTAAGCCAGGGATGAGGCAGAACTGTAGCAAATGCACCCACAGCTCGATCATATAGCATCCTAAGACTGCAGTTTCGCTCTTATTATGGGCTCCTCAGTTAGGAATAGCCAATGATCTAGCCGGAGACAAAAATCCTCTTATTGTAGCTAAGATAGCCAACAAACTGGTAGATAAAATGAATTTATCTTACCAGCGAGCGTCCGCAAACTGTGGTGCGGCTCAACTCGAAATTTGAAGGCTAAAGCTGGGTAATGTGCAATGAGTTACCGCCCGTATACCTTGATATTTTCACTGTAAGTGTTTGTTAATGTGTAATAAGCAGTATACTTAAAAATATGCTTAGGTGTATTTTATTTCCATTTATGTATCCATATTTACTTGTGCCTCAGGTGTGTTTACAACGGCCCCCCTAGTGGGGCAGATGTGAACAAAATTTTAACATATTTTTGACTTATTTTTTTGGTTGGAATTCACTGTTGAAAAAGGTTGGTAACTGCATGAAACTATTCGCAAATGCTTGATTTATCATGTATAGTAGGGGTGCACAACCTGCGGCCCGCGGGCCAAATGCGGCCCACCGCGTAGCGATGTGCGGCCCGCAAGTGCATTTAATTTCTTGTGTTGAAAAATGAAAAAAAAAATTTTTTTTTTCAAGATTTTTTTTTTTTTGAACCCATAGGAGGAAAGAAAATGCAAAAGAAGATTTCAGGTCAACAAAGGGAAAAAGAGTAGACCTGAAAATTTCAATTTTCAATTACTGTAGACAGCAGACCCTTATAGTTTACTAGGCACCAAACCTAATAATTGTTACAGTAAAAACCACGACATTTAAAAAAAACGACATTTTGAAAAATATTACATATTTTTTAATATTTCACTCCTCAAGGCCAACATTTCCAACTTGAATGTTAAAAATTCTGCTTGTTTCATTTTTGCATGTTGTATGCTTTGCAATGTTAACATACTTTTCTGCATTTTTTCGATGCCACGTGTAAAGTGTAATTTTAGGGTTTACCTGTAATTTTTCTGCAATCTTTTAGCATCGGCTTTCAGGGCAAGATATTTCTTCTTATTTTCGCAGTAGTGCACCATACAAATCATGTTGAGCAAGAATACTAACGCATTTTTCAAAATAAATACGATTTTTTTTAACCACCATTTTTTAATTTTTGTACTTACCACTTGGCAAATGGATATTCGATGTAAAAAACCTATAAACATTAAATTGTTTGGAGTTCTTGTTTATGAAGCTCTTTAAAGAGAAACGGCTAGTTGCCTTTCTGATCTCTGATAGATGCAAATCAAGTTTCTAATAGTTGGGCTTTTGAGTTCTAATTCTAAACAACTTAACCTCCATAATAAAAAAATATCAAGGAAAGTGCAAACATGTTTAGAATTTCAACTATCAACCATGAAGCCGCACACATCAAAAGTGGAGTGGTAGATAAATTTCAGTCTCAACCATCCAATTGAAAATTTTGATTTCATGGCATTTCCCTGAAATTTAAGTTGTATAAAGTTTGTAATTTTTGGTATCATGATTACTTTTTTGTTATCTCATTGTTTTGGTATTTATGCCATTTTAGAGCTTTGGTAGAATTTGTCTTTGCACTGTGGCCTAGTTGCTTTTGCACTGTTTGCAGCTTTGCCAAGAGTATTTTTTGAATCTTATTATTGATTTTGTATTGTCATAAGAAAAACTGCTTAGAATCAGAAGCTCAAAACGTTTTCTTCACTGAAAAGGGGGTTTACCTTTTAATCAACCCTCTGAATCATGTATTATGCAACATTTTACAGTTTCGTGTTTTAATTAAGATTTTAGTTTTTCCCCCCGAGTCATTTAGTGAAAAGATTCAATATTTCAATTATGTGTATAAAATTTTTCATACATTTATTAACATCAGCAAAGTACTGGTGCCTGATGCCAAGCCCATCATTTTCTAAATTTTCCTAGAGTCAAAGGATTGTACTCAATGCAAATTATGACAAAATATTTTTTAAAAAATGACAGTTTCTCAAAGCTAGGAGAGCAATTACCCAACCCTTCATGAACCCTCTAAATGATGGGCTTGCATGCGGCCCTTCAATAGAGCTCCAGTTACGTGTGCGGCCCTTCGCTGAAAAAGGTTGTGCACCCCTAATGTATAGCACTTGTTTCTTTAATATCTCAAATTAATAATGAAAAAATACAAAAATGACATTTTTGTTCACATGTGCCCCTCTCTCCTCTAAATGAACCTTAACAGGCAGTAACTTAATATAATGAGATATTTTTGCATGATTTATATCTATTATGGTTTTTATATTCATGCAATTTTATGGTGCTTCATTCAGAAAGATTAATTAATAGTTTTAATTTCATGTGCAGTTAAGTGGAAATTTTACTTTAAAATTATTTTCCTGTATTTGCATTGTAAATTTTTACTAATTTGTCATGAAGTTTATTTTTGTTTTGATAACTGCAGATGTTAAAATCACTGATTTTAAACATCTAGTGATTCTATAAACGTTGATACTGTATGATAAAGGCTAAATAATATAACAATATAAGACTTAAAATATAAAAATATTTTTGTTAGAAAAATGTAAAATAAGCTTATGCTTTCTACTTTAAGTAAAGCATACTCAGTTTTGTACTACCAAAAGACGAAAAAAATCTAATTGTAGCTTGTGGTAACTTTATCATGAATTAAACATAAGAACTAATTTTATATTAGCCTTAAATGCACTTTGTGATTTTAGAGCCTATTTACTTAATATTTACTTAAACTAATATACTTGAATCTTTGAAGAAAAATTACCGTTATAAATATGCATCATACTAATAAATTTGATATTTTCACTTTCAATTACAGTATCTATGAGAGATAAAACAGTTGAATCATTTATTTCAAAAACCAGTCAACAAAATTTCAAATTTTAAGAACACATGTATATTCTTGTTCCTCTTCACAGAGGTGTAAATCCGCGGAGGGTTATGGCCTTCCACAGAATCAATTTCATCACATAAAATCAATTACAGCATTTTTTACTGAATGAAATGTCTAAATATTTGTGCATTTCAGTACAAATATAGTAATCCTTATTGATTTTTTTTTAAACAAGTTTGAATAAGAAGAATGTTTCTTCAAACTTTTAAGAGTTTATTACTTGACTGATTTTTGAAATAAACATAAAACAATTAAAGATTTTAGTGTATATAATTTATTGTGATTTAAATACAAGAAATAATTTATAATTTGCTCTGACATCTCTTATACTAAAAGATTCTTTTTAAAGAACTTAAAGGGAATTATAGTATAAGATGCTTCTAATTCATTATTCTTGGCCTTTCAAGTTCACTATGTTGATAATTGTTGCTTGAAAAATCGTTTTCCTTTAGCTTTTAGTTAAACTAATATACTTTATCCTTTAAGCAATGTGCATCATATAAACACTTTAACATACTATCAGTTGTGAAAGTTCTCTAAACAGGATTTTTCCCAATAAAAGAGATTGCTTTAATTTAGTTTTTAAAGAACTATAAGGATTGAAAACTGAACTTAATACATAAAAATAAATAATTATACTGAAGAAATATGGTGATAACTAAAAATAATTATAACAAATTATGCATTTTATTTAAGAATAATATTTTTTTCTTCTTCAGTTAATAAGCAGTTTTTGCTCTAATGTGATTGCATATTACAAATAAAATACAAAAAGCTAATTTATCTAAACTTTTCTTAATTTTAACTTATTCATAGGTTATTTATTCCTTTCAAACTTGCCTTGTTCTGTCTCACACCGTGTCAGCGTTTTTTTAAAAGTCGGAAAACTTTCACCCCTGAGTGATTCCATATCAACTCACCTGAAAAAAGAAAAGTTGGTCGCACGACCGACTCGGATTTTCTTTTAATTTGACACTCATGTTGATCATATAGAGGCATGGAAAAGTCCAAATTTTTAGGTTCCTGCTCTACTTATTTTCTGAGGTACATGCCCTCAAAGTTTGTCCGCTACGTCAAAATACTAAAAAAGTGCTGTTTTTTAATCATTTTTTATAAAAAAATGTACTTATGCAATATAAAAGTGTTAGATATCTATGGAAACTAGTTACTCCAGGCATTCAGAAAAAAATACTAGAATGTTCATAATGAAAATTCCTAAGGTACAGGGCTCTTTGAAGTTGTCATCACAAAAACTCGATTTTGCCGATTTTGCTAAAATTGAGGAATTTATTCCGAAAAAAGGAAGACATAACCAAAGGTTTACTCACTTTCTGGTAGTGTACAGATGTTTACTGTAAATGGTTACACAATGCATAACTTGGGTTTCTCACTCCTTCTTGGAAATATTTAAGCTTAAAGATAAGCCATAAGGCAAAAACATGCATTTTTGGCTATCTTAGCAGCCATTTTTCTCATAAAGGGGGAGCAGTAGAAACTTGAATTTTTTTTTTTTAAACAAGCCACTGATATGTTAGATTCTCACAGGAAAAAAGTTTACTTTTGGTTATTTCTTCCATTAAGAGATATCCTGCTGACAGTATATGCATGTTTTTCGCGACGATCTTTTGCTTTTGTTCCCCCTCTCATGGACTTAAAATTAATTAAACCAACAAATAACAATATATTTATTAATAACTGTATTATCTACCCAATATGTCATGAAATTTAATTTATTAAATCATTGAACAACAAATTAGATAATTGATGAAAACAAGAAATAGTATTTCTCTGATGCCTGAGCATTATGCATTCATAATTTATAAAGGACTAAATACTTTCTTGAGAAATTAATTAACATAAAGGAGCTCTAAATATTTATATTATAAGCAATACCCAATCTTGTGATTGGGATATTCCTGTTTTTAATTGCAGAATTTCTTGAATATCACATGAATGTCAGGAAAATAAATGAGGTCTTTTATTTCATTTGATGTAGGATATTTTATGACAAATTTCATTTGATGGGCTACGAACTGAACATGGTGATAAAGAGCTATTAATTTTAGCATTGAATTCCAATTTACCTTATTAACAGTTAAATATTTACAAAATAATTTAATATAAAGCAATGCTTGAAGAATTAAAATTAGTGCAACTAATTTATTCCCATACTGATCTTTACAAAACTGACACGTGCTGAGCACTGATAACTGACAAGAATAAGTTTACTCACTAAAATACTAGTTCACAGATACCATAAAGCATACACTCTATTTTCTACAAGGTAATACTCCAACAAAGAACAAGGGTATCCTCCTGTTTATAGCCAATCAGGAACATCCCAATCACAAGATTGGGTATTGCTTATGACATAAATATTCGAAGCTCCTTTATTTTAATTGGTTTTTCAAGGAATTCTTTAGTACTTTATAATTGTAAATGGGCATAACGCTCAGGCATCGGAAAAATTCTAATTCTTGCTTTCATCAAATATCTACTTTATTGTTCAGTGTTTTAACAAATTAAATTTCATGACATATTGGGTAGATAATACAGCTATTAATAAATATATCATTATTTTTTGGTTTAATTAATTTTACGTCCATGAGAGGGGAAACAAAAGCATATGGTCGTCGCGAAAAACATGCATATACTGTCAGCAAGATATCTCTTAATGCAAGAAATAACCATAAGTAAACTATTTTCCTGCGAATAGCTAACATATCAGTAGCTTGTTTAAAAAAACAATTAAAGTTTCTACTGCTCCCCCTTTAAGAGAAAAATGGCTGCCAAGATGGCCAAAATTGCATGTTTTTGCCTTATGGATCTTTAAGCTTAAATATTTCCAAGAAGGAGTGAGAAACCCAAGTTATGCATTGTGTAACCATTTATAGTAAACATTTGTACACTACCAGAAAGTGAGTAAACCTTTGGTTATGTCTTCCTATTTTTGGAAAAAATTCCTCAATTTTAGCAAAATGGGCAAAATCGAGTTTTTGTGATGACAACTTCAAAGAGCCCTGTACCTTAGCAATTTTCATTATGTACGTTATAGTATTTTTTTTCTGAATGCCTTTAGTAACTAGTTTCCATAGATATCTAACACTTTTTATTTGCATGAGTACAATTTTTTATAAAAAATGATTAAATAATATCACTTTTTTAGTATTTTACGTGGCGGACAAACTTTGAGGTCATGTATCTCAGAAAATAAGTGGAGTACGAACCTAAACATTTGGACTTTTCCATGCCTCTATATGATCAACATGAGTGCCAAATTAAAAGAAAATCTGAGTCGGTCGTGCGACCCCCATTCGGTGAGTTGGTATGGAATCACTCCCCTGTATACTACCTAAGAATTTCTAATTAGCATGTATTCAAAATTGTCTGCTGTTTTATCCCATTAATGCCTGACATTTTTTTTTTCCAAAGATATTTTGTATGTTCGTTACACGGCTACAGACCACACTTTACAAGGTGCTGTAATCTGTTAGTTAATAATGAATTGAAACAATACCAAAGTAATAATTAAACACTATTATTTGGTTGAAATACTAGTTTTTGGTAAATTCAGACACTTTTTGAACCGTCTCTAAAAAGGGACGCTAGGCATTAAAGGGCTAAACTTCAATGTTTCTTTATTTTTTGTATCGAGCAACTAAATTTTTTCAGTGCTAACTGTGATACTTTTTCTGTACATACGATGGAACATTTTTTAAAATTATACTTTTTGTCATTTATGTACCCTCATTCATTTTCAGTTGTATTTTAAGTCTTCATATCTCATATAAATACTTTCATTGCATGTAAAATACTTTGATGCTGTACTGTTAATTGTTCAGTTTTATTGTATCTTGAAAAAAATAAATTAGTTTTTTTTTTTTTTTTGTTCCATTGCTGATGAAATGTTAATCAAGTTTGGAAATGTGTGTCTGCTATCAAAATCCCCCTCCCCCATTAGTATAAATGGTATTTCAATAAAAATAGGAGTGGTCGATTCCAAGCGCTATACATACATCAATAGCGCAGCCAATACCTTCTGTACGATCGAGGGTCATAACAGTTCTTAAATGTATATAAACTACTGTATTAGGATTGAGAATGTGTTAAGACTAAAGTTTTAGAGGAGAGGAGAGTTGGCCCATAACACTCCCTTTGTACCCCTTTTATGCATATTCAATATTATAGTTTCGGTAAAGACGGGGAATAGGCCCTATTCACTCCATTGCTAACAATTTCACTGTTGGCCGACAAAAAAAGTTGAATGATTTGAAAATCTTATGTATTGCCAGTTTCTATTCATTAAATAAATACTCGGCTTTCAAAATAATTTTTTAAATTACCCTCGTGATTCTTTCCGTTTCCCCAATGTCATCTAGAAACAATTCTAATGTATTTAAATAACAATGTATTAAGACTACAGTTTTAGAGGAGAGGTAGGTTGGCCTAAACACGTACACAATGATACAATTGAAGGGGCAAGTGGATAACTGTGATGTGACAATTTTTGAAAAACTTTTTATCATGGATGAAGGTAATCAGTAATATTTTTTTTTGTTTTGTTTTGAAAGCTTTTTCTAGAAATTTAAAAAATTGTCACATGTCAACCTTTATTCACTTGCAATAAAGGTTGCAACTTCACTTTATTCAATTGAGTTTGTGAGTTAACACAATTAAACACACACTAGTTTGAATTTGGGTCAATCGACAAAATTCAAATGTCACCTTTATCCACTTGCCCCTTCAATTATTGTATGTGTATTCTGATCCACAAAGCTTATCTTAACATGAGTTCGACAATCGGGGGGGGGGGGGGGGCTGAATTTTTTATTTAATCTTAGTACTTATTGGCTGATATACTGTTTTTTAGAGTAGAATTTAATCATATTTGCATTTTTTTAATCCACTTAAAATTTTTCATGTAAATACACAATACTTGAAAATATAATGCCCCTTGTGAAATTTTTTTACTGTTTATCAACGCAAAAAAAGTTCCGCAAAATTAGAGAAAGTAAATAATTGTAATTCACACGTAAAATATACACAAAGTAAGTTGGAAGCCATCACATACATAGCATATTCCTAAATTAAAAAGTCATTTTATTTTTCGAAACTAAATTCATTTTTACAAGCAGATGAAAAAATCTGATTGATGACCATGTTTTAAGAATTTTATAAAATAATAAATCAGATTATAAAAATTAAGTCAAGCAAATATTGACTGTATCAAAGAATATATAAAAGCACTGCCGTAACAATGTTCTTTCCAATGCGTCAAAAGTGCAAAGTGTTCTTGATAAAACATTAAAAAGTTATACAAATAACTTCCTGAGCATTGAAATTTTGAATTATTAGCCAAGTTTTAGAAAGATCTAGAATTTTTTTTAATTATGTCAAATAAAGGATTTTTTTTCTATTTTAACCACATAATGAATATGCTAAAAAAATAAAAATACATTTCCTAAAATATTTTTCTTTGTACTCTATAAAGGAAAAAGAAAATTTAGTAATTTGCAGCATCTAACTGCTACTTTTGGAATGACTTGCATAATGTTTCAACTTGTAACAAGGCCTACAATTAGGACCACAAAAACGGAATATCATGTATAGAATCATACATCACTTTCAAACAAAAATTTTATAACAGATATTCAAAAAGCAACATGCAAACGACAGTAACAAAATTCTCTCCATGGGCAAGAGATTGTAACAGCATGGAACGTTTATTCAGTAAGTGCACGTTGAGATGGCGAATCTTCAATCAGTGTACTTCCTGTTCTTCACTCAAGTCTCCATTCACACCTTTGTCGGAATCACAATTTAAAACGCCGTTTTTCGTTGGGATAGAGCCACAAGAACCGTGCTCTTTCGGGACAAATGAAGTCCATTCGTTATTCTCTTCATCAAAGAACTCAACAGTGTTGAGAAAAGTCTTTCCATTAAAACCTCCAACAGCAAAGAGTCTATTACCAACAACACTGACACCCACATTGGCCCGACAGCAAGTGAGGGAAGGACCGGGGCTCCATGTGTTCGTTTCAGGATCATAAACTTCAACTGTACATAACGAGTGGATTCCATCATGACCGCCAACAGCATAGATTTTATCTGGAAAAAATGCAATGGTGCATAAAATATTACAACAAATAAATTGAATATTGATTTTGTCGACATATTTAGTGTTATTTTATCATTCAATAAAAGTCTAAAATTTAAAAAAAAATTTCTGAAGTCTTGCATCAACAATTTTATTCTAATTACATTTGTTTTAACCCTACACTGCCTGATTTTTTTTCTTTGAAAGAAATATGTTTTTTAGTGTAATAAGAAAACATTGGAAAACAATTTTGAAAAATTATTTTTGAGGATTGCTTGAGTTGCCTTATGCATGGTCATAAGGAAAAATAGTCCATGTAGCCAATTGGCAACACTATGCAGTGTAGGGTTAATGTATATATTGGAAAAAGTCTAAGTTTAGGAACCCGAAACAAATGCAACAAATAGTTAAAGAATTTAAAGTGCATATTAGAGAACAGGTATCCCATAAAAAAGCTGAATTAACTTATTTTGGACATACAGGAGTGCAATAATATGTTCTTCATGCTGAAGTATTGGTATTATTACAGCATTCTAAAGGATTTACTAATTTATTACTTAATTATAATCAGCAATATAATTTGAAATGCTCCACTGCTTATTAATTAATATGCAGTTGAGCAAACTTGTAACGAATGTGCAGGGGCTGGCGATATTTGTTCTTAGAAATAAGTGCTCACAAAAAGATTAACTGGGGGTTCATGAAAAATCGTAAAAATTCATACATATTTGCTTTTTCATATTTTTCCCCTGTACAGTGCTGAAATCAATCAACTTGCTTGGAACTCATATGTATTTTTACTATCATAGTTCATTCTTTGTATTCATTGTTTTCCAAGAAATTCTGATGGCCTTAAAAATATAAGTCATTTGCACTCCGAGCTTCAAAAAATCTTTGAAGTTTCTCTACACATCAAAATCATTTGAGTATGTAGAAACAGTTTGGCTTTTAAGTGTTCATGTTTCCTATTACAGTCTTCAACGGGTTTTTTTCATCTGCATTGGCTTGATTCTGAATTGCAATATTGTTCAAAATAAATATCTTGGAACATTCGCATCAACAAGTATGTAATTTTCAAATACTCCACTAGTATTTCCTTAGTTTCTTGGAAGATAAAATGGCTCGAATAATGCTAAAAATACTGCAATTTAAAAGAATAATGCTGATTAACTAGTTTTAAGTGTTCATTTGAAAAGGTGTTACTATTTTTAACTTCATTTAAAATTTGGCTTAACCATAAGGACTCTCAAGAAATGGTTTGAAAATTAATTTAACTTTAATATGCTTAGAGACTGTACATTGTTAAGAAGTTTAAAAGGAAGTGGAAGCCATAAATATATCTTAAAATTCACATAAGCTAAACAATTAATACAGCACATTTATTAATATATTGTTTACCTAGTACTCTAAAACATTAAATTATTTCAAAATGTTAATCCTTCATATAATCATAAAAATTTCAAAAGCTGATTAAGTATGCTTGTTGGCGTTTATAAAACAAATATTGTTTTACTTAAAATAGGCAGATAAAGAAGTTTTTAAATATTTCATACAAAAACTTATTTTTTGAAGAAAATTACCTTTATAAACAGCAACACCACAGCCTCTTCTAGCTGTGTGAAGCGGCGCAACAACACACCAACTGTCTGTTGCTGGATCGTACCTTTCAACAGTATTTAAACAATTCCAAGAATCACAGCCACCAACTGCATAGACATATCCTTTAGTTGCTCCAACACCAGCTTGGTATCTACCTGTAAAAATACAATTCACATTTCTACACAAATAGAGAGGCAACAGTTTAAGTAAAAACAGGCAGAGGAATCTTTCTTATAAATAGAAATAGTGGCTCTCAAAACACACAACTAAGTGATAAATACAGTATGACCTATTATTCTGTATGATTCGCTATTGTTCTTCTAAATGAATTATTTTATGAACAAGAAAGTCAACATATACTTTTTAATTTTAGATACTGAAGAAATATTTCTTAGGTGCATTTGAATGAATGAAATATTCGTTCCAGAACCATCTTATTTTTTACTTATCCCTCATTAAAATTTAAATGATTTAATATATGAGCAATACAGTGGAAACCTTGTTAATTAGAACGCCCTCAAAGCAAACTGCTAAGATGAACAACATTTGCGATCCTCCACCTATTTTATTTACCCATAACACCATTCATGTATTTTGGACAAAATTAGCTATAGTTGAGAGATAAACTTTGAAGATCCTTTTGTGTTCATTTTAATGAAGTTTACTGTAGTATATAAAGGCAATGTTGAGTTTTTAAAAACATAAGTTTTCTGAACTAATTAGGGAATTAATGTAAAATTGCATCCATCTTTTTTACCTTACTAAACATTGGAAGTAAAATTTCATTTAACTTCTTTCTAGTTTGTCATAGTTGGGAATTAAATACAAGTATCTTACTAAGTATATGAAAAGGTACCTGTTGACAATGGTGCCATATTGATCCAGGTACTGGTTTCTGTATCGAATACATCACAGCGAGTTAATCCTCTTTGTCCATTCCACCCACCAATAACATACAATTTCTTGTCAATGCTACAAACACCTAAATAAAAATAATTTTAACATTAATACATTAGAAAACATGTCAGACCCCAAAAGTACACTGAATACTTCCTACTGCTAAATAAATAATAAAAAATACCAATGCTAATGCAAATTAATGTTCGAAAGTCAAACTATTTTGAATGAAAGAAATTAACTGGAGCAGAATTTGCAAGTGATAATTTGAGAAAGAGTTAAAAAATTTACTTCTTTCAATGATTTTTAGGCTGTTGAGTTGGATGTTATGAAAATATGCACTAATCAGGCAAAAAGATAAATGCAAAGAAAAGAAGTGCTCAGAAGAAAAGAATTTCTCTGACAAGCAGCACATATCTTCTTGAAAAATTATTCAAAAAATAACCTCATGTTTATACCAGCAGCTAAGTGATGGAACGTTAAATGGAAAGAAAAAAATTTAAAACTAAGGAAAAAAGGCAAACAAGGGCAAAGTCTAAAGAGCTAAGATGGTTCCAAATCAAATGTTTGATAGTTACCTGGAATAAATGAAATTTTTTTATGTACACATTCAAGAAAAACTGACCACACTATACAGAAACCAAATAAAATTATACATAGACGTATGATTTTTTTTCCCTTTCAAATCTTCAAAAACGAAACTAAATGAGTGCTTAAACATTCAACAAAACAGCCTTAAAATCATTCTCGATTCCAAAGCAAGAAATTTTCTAACTATTTAAGCTCTAAAATGTCTAAGGTATTTTTTTTTTTTTTTTTTTCGTTTAATTTTGATTTTGAGCCCAGAAAGCCACAACTGCCATGAACTTAAAACATGCAAAATTTAAAAATAAAATATCAGCTTAGTTGTTTAAAGCAAAGAAAAAAAAAGTTTGTTGAAAGAGATCACAAGCAAAAGCACAATTCATCGGGAAGCGATTTCAATGGCATCAGCAGTCACTTCTCCAAATATTTTCATAACATCTTTACTCAACTGCAAAGCTGGTCACTGCCATACTAAAACAAATATCTTCTGCAGTGATATGACGAGCTGAAATCTAATCACTAATAGTGAAAATGGCATGGGTGATCTTCATACAATCTTGCTTCACTTATGTTGGATGACAGAATTGGGTATACAACCTGAAATTACATGAGAAAAGGTAGAATTAAGTTTTTCAACTGCTCTTGCCCTCGAATCATCACACTGAGATGTAGCTAAATCAGCAGATATCTAGGAAATACAAATGCCCTTTTCCGAACAAAGTGATTGCCTTATATCTGTGAAAAATACAACCTTATTAGATGAATCAAAAATATTTTCAATCAAAAGAACAAGTTTGACAATAAGTTTAACCCCAAATACACATATACACAACTAAAATAAAACAAAGCTTCTATCGAAGTTGCAAACTCTGATGTAGTGTGAATTATAAACATTTCATTATATGACTATGGATTACTATGAAACTAAAAATCAACACAGCATCTGTGTAGTTTTGTGCATTAATTCAAAAATAAAAACCTCAAAAAACATTCAATACATGTATGTCTTGAAATGAGACCAACAGGAAAGCTAGAAACAAAACACCAAGCAACTTACCACAGTTTTGTCTCCATATAACGAATTTCGCATACAGAAAAATTATAATTTCTCAAAGATATTTCAAAAGATCCAATTCATTTCAAAAAAAAACACTGGGAAAACTACAAAAGAGTTCTCATTGTTTCCAATAAAGTTTGAAGTTACAAAATGATGCACATAAGCAAAGATTCCAAACAAAATATGACTTAAACAATTAAAAGATTTTAAATAAGAAATTGTGGAAGGAACATTTTCAATAAATCTATCCAATTACTCACATATGCCGATGACATTGGGGTTGATAGCTAGAAGCAAAAGAAACAGCTTTAATCAGTGTTAAAAGGGCTTAATCAATGGGCCTGATGATGAACCCAGATAAAATGAACTTTGTACCCCTTGTTAGGGATCTTTTCACTATAAACAATCTTAAATTTTGAACTAGAAGTTTAAAAAGTTTAAAGAAAACTTCTGGTTGGAATTGTTGTTTAATCAGAATAATTATGTTCTACATGAAATTAAGAGAGATTGCTGCAGCTAATAAAGCCTTTACAGAATTCAGATCTTTTATCCATAAAAACAGGGAAACTCTACAAGACTATCATATGTCCTGTTTTAACAAAAGCTGCAGAAATTTGGACACTGACTGAAGAATAAATACAATTAGGTACCTTTGCGCATAGTCCTAATAAGGATCTAGGCAGGAGTTCAAGAAAATGGAATCTGCCATTGAAGACAACAATAAATTGTACAAACAATGCAAGGGCTCAGATGCTGTCCACTGTATTCACATTAACTGACTAAATTAGGTCAGCTGCATAATCTGCTTTCATGGTCAAATTATATTCCACCAGAGGACAAGGAAGACCAAAGCTGCACTGGATGTATAGCTGTGGAAGAAACTTATGCTGTCCTTAGGTCTAAAAATTAAAAGAGTTTAGCTGGAAATAGAGAAGGCTGGAGACGACTTGAACAGAAGGTCTTGACCCATCATGGCCTTTTGCACCACAAAAGATGATCAATTGCTCATTCCACACATATATAGTTTATTGAAACTAAGAATCTAATGCAGATGGCATCTTTTTGTTGTGGCTAAAATTGCATAGGAATATAATTTCCTTAAGAATTTGGAGTAACAAGTGGAGGTACAAGGGAATAATTTCTGCATAAACAAGAAAATAATCATCACTTGCCCATTATTAAGGAAACAATTTCAGTGATGTTACCTGTAAAGCATCATTTGATGAAAGAAAAAATTATACAAACGCTTAAAACTACAACACAAAAGAAAAAAAAGCATCAATCAGAAGTTTAAAAGCATTTTCCCCTTACAATGTAATTTTTACAAATTTATGCACATAAAAATTTTTAATGCCTTAAATTTGAATTGCACATGAACAAATGTTTAAATGGTAAGAAAAATGTGTCATTTACATGAAAACATGATAAAAAATTTTAAATTATTTTTGTTTAGTTTCATGTAGTTAAAGTATCAACTGAATAATGCTCAAAAGTTTTGATGAATAAAATTTTGTAAGCCACAGCAAAAATAATGGCTGAAAAAATGTGTATGTTCTTTTATTTTTCCCATAAGAATTTCATGAACATACAGCCTACAAGTGACCTTTAACATTATCCTACCTGAAAAATCTTTAACATTTACTATTTCTTTAACTATAAAAATGCTCATTGTAGTCTGAAATGACGGAATATCCCACAGGAATGAAATATAAAACAAAAAATTCATTTTGATTTTTGTTTGTAACATTTTTATTTAGGTAGTGCATATTTTCATTAATAAAACAATTTATGTGTTCTGTATTTGTATTAGTAATATATATGTTAATTAAATATTTGATATAAAAAGTTTTTATTAGTAAAATGTATATATATATATATATATATATATATATATATATATATATATATATATATATATATATATATATATATATATATATATATATATATAGACAAATAATGTAAAAACTGAGCAAAAAGGAAAGAGTATGTAATTTATTACCCTTGTAAATTTCTCTTGCTGATTATAATTTTGACAGTATTGGACTATGTCGAAAAGGATCCTTTTGACACTGACCAAGTTCCATGGAACTCTATTGCCCATGTACTAATATTTTTATTTACAGTCAATACTAATAAAATACTTACAAATACAAAAAAGATGACTTTTTATGAAGCAATTTAAGCGTATGATTACACTTCTATGAGCGGCTTCAACTTAACAAATTTTTTAAAGCAACATTTCCCACCTATCTACTCTGTTGTAAGTCCTCCAGGAAAAAAAAGGCAACATGGTCAGCAACTGGTGTTATCTTTTATCCTAACATTTTCTTAGCCATTTCTTCTTTAATTATAAATTATTAAAATTCTTAATCAAAGAGTTAATTGAGGAAAATAATATTTTACGCCTTTCAGGGTTCAACTCAAGAGTCAAGAAAAGAGATCACAGGTCGAGCCTACAATGACACTGCATATTTTCCATAAAAAAACGCTATAATGACATTTAGTAAGGATCCAAGACTGATAAAAACTCTTGTTTTTCAAAACTAATATATATATATATATATATATATAGAAAAACAAGCATTTCTTGAAAAACTTAAAAAAAACAGGAAGGTGGATCAAAACTAATTCTACTTTAAAAAACCTCAGGTATCAAGTCACTTCTAAGAAACTTCACTTTTATTGTGAAGACATAATTTAGAAAAATAACAGTTTCATTCTCTTACTTAAATAGCACTCAATTTAACCACTTAATATAAAATTAGAAAACTTTAAATGTGCCCAATTCATTATTTTAAAAAAAAGTTTGTTTTGTTTTTTTACGTTAACCACCTTACAGTTTATGACGAGATATCTCGTCCATTTAGCATGTATTCCTGGGACTGCCAACCGCAGGGAGGTTAATGATAACTAACATAATCAAGACTCATTTTTTTACTAATGGCTCAACAATTTGTCAGAAAACTTAAGGGTTCCAGAAACCTCAATTGGAAAATGCTGTGCTGGATATCCACAATTCTATGATTTAAAAAAACAGTTTTGATTTGGTGCCTTACAACTACTGTCTATGAAAGGGGGGGGGGGATTTACTGATGTTTTTAATTTATAAGCAAAATAATTTTGTACCATACATCAAAAAAGTCAGTACATTTCAGGAACATACAGTAATTTTTGACATGTTTTAAGAAGTGCAAACAGTTATCGCCTTGCGCCTAGTTAAGTTTCAAGGTTAAACTTAATTGCATACCTGTTTTTTGCATAAGATATATTACCCAATAAATATTTTAAAGATGCATTAGTCACAGATACAGAACAATTCTTTAATTATAAGGGACAATAACAAAAAAGTAATTAAATATTTAGCCACACCTGTATAATATATTTCAAGTAGCAAAGTGAAACACTCCTTCCAAGATAAAGAAACATGACTAGTTTAATAATATTAAAGTGTTGAAATTTCAATAAAACTGCTATGTAATCTGAGAGAAAACTTTGAAAAATTATTTCAGAGTATTTACGAGTCTGTACATTGAAACAAAGAATAATTGTTATAAATTTTTTTTTAAAAACATGAAATTTGAAGGCTTGTTCTTGATGTGTGTTTATATATATTGTTTATTTAGTTAATTCAACCCTTCAAACTACTTACTTTAAGTCATTAAATATTTTTGTTTTACTTATACTGGAAAAAATAGTGGTTTCTTTGTGATTTCTTCTTTTTTCTTTTGAGATACAGTGAAAGCAAATTTAATTAACTTGTGTGAAAGTGCTCTTTTCTATTTTAAATAGCTGCTACACAAAAAAAATGATATGCATTATTGTTTATTAATCAAAACTGAATATTTGGTTTAAAAATAAACTAAAAGAAATACCTAACAAAACAAAGCTATTTATGAGAAACATGCCAGCACAAATATAAAAATGCAAGAGGAAAAAATCTTACACCACCGACAATAAAACCTTGATTTAACGTTTCTCAAATTTTTCGTTCTTCCTACATTTAAAGTTTTTACTAGTTGGTCCTGAATTTTTTTTCACTCAACACATTCTGGTTTTTACAGTTTTTACCTAATTAATGTCAACCTGATTCCACTCATTTTCTATGAAAAATTACACATCTCTGAACACAGAAATGTGATTTAATTTTATTTTTTCTAAAATTGCACAGGGGTAGGAAGAGGAAGAGAATAATGTGTTAAAGACACATGCATTTCATATCCTCTGCCAGGGAAAATAACTCCCAACTACATCACTCATTGTTTCATAAAGTGTGGATTTCCATTAACATTAGACAGGGATTCTGATCAATTCCTTAATAAACTGAATATTGATGGTTTTTCATACAGATTTATATTTTGAAGAATTCAGATTATGAGCTACATGTTATCACTTCAGCAGTTCCAGAATTATCAGACTAACACTTTTGCTTAATATTGCTATTGAGTGTTGGATATAGGCGTTGGCATAGTAAACAGGTTTGTAAAAAAAATTTTCTGTATGGATCTACTTTCAAGCAATTATTTTATAGTATTTAGTGGAACTGTGATTGACTACTGTAAAACGTCTTCCTGCCTACTACATGTGTGTATGTCGTTAAGTCCAGTGAGAAACGTTAAATCAGTGTTCTACTTTATTTGATGAAACTTGAGAGTTTTATAATTTCCAAAACTTGATGGGGAAAATGCTAAAAAAAAAAAGTAACCCTGAACAAGAAAAGTAGTTATACAAAAAGGAAAGGATATATTCTGACAAGACAGAAGGGGAGGGGGGATTCAAAAGAAATCAAGAAAACCACTCTTTTCCACAACTTTAAGCTCATTTAAACAAAGTAATCTGAAAATATCAGAATATTAATCGAAAAAAAAAAAAGAAAAAAAAAATCAGTAAATAAACATTGCATTATGTAAGTTGTTATAATCCAGTCATAATGGCTAATAATTTTTGTTCTTTTCTAGAATTTGTCTGCTACACTTGGACTAAATGAAATCCATCACTTAGTACAAATGGAGATGTAAAAAAGCTTTAGCATTGGCAAATGTATTTAGAAAGACCTTTGAAAATATTTAAATTCCTGGAACCTTGCAAAAAGTTCATTTAGTAGTCTTTTAGCTTTTACATAGAATGAAACGCTTATGTTATATTTTTCAAGTAAAATAAAAACATTTGATATTAAATTATCATTTACAAATAAAAGAAATATTTCTGTACCTCAGATATAGAGGGTTGTTTAAATAACCTTGCAAAAAGTTATTTGAAAAAGTTTGAGGTTATGATACGGCTTACTTAAATATTTTACATTGCCATTGAGAATACAATTATGGATTTTACTCCTTTTGTATCTTGCAGAACTTGCTTCAATGGGAATAATTGCATATAAGGTTAAAAACCGAAAATTTTAGACTTTCTTATTTCTACTTCTGAAACACACGATTATTTTTTTATTTTAAATGTTTTCTAGAATAACTGAAAATTTCAAAAGTGCAGTTAATGATTAATGCACATATTGCGGGTTAAGGAAATTTTCACATTTAAAGAATATTAAAGAATTTTGCATGCTATGAAATTTTCATAACTAAATACAAAATTAAATTGTGAAAAGTGTTCAAAATTAATCACTCATCTAACTTTTTCAGAAGTAAATACTTCTTTGAAAATAATGACAATAATGCAATTTAAAGGCTTAATTTATAGCAAGAAAAATAAAGCAAATTTCTTAATGTGTTCTGTTATGCTTAAATTGGAAATTGTTGCAATTGTATACTAAAATGCACTTTTACTGGTTATGTTAAAAACCACAAAACAGAGACATTTGATCATGCATTTATAATTACACAAGACAAAATGCACTAATAAACTAACATAAGCAATTGTTAAAGGTTTATCATACTGCAAAGTGAAAACACCAGCATAAGAGTGAATAACAAGACAAATATAATAACCTTGATAGAACATAAACATAAAAAAAAAATAAAACCTACCAGCGTGAGATCTCACAACAGGGAGATTAGGAAGTTGTTTCCAAGTAGTTGTCTCAGGATCCCAATATTCTGCTGAACTTAAATCTTTCTGTCCATCACAGCCACCAACAGCATAGACTTTGTTATTCACAACAGCAGCATTGAATCTTCCTCGTGGTACTTTCATTGGTTGCATAGTGGTCCACTTGTTGGTAGAAATATCGTAAGATTCAACTGTTTTCAAGCATTCTCCTCGGTCATACCCACCTTAAAAGATCATTTTATTGTTTTCACATTTCTTAGCAAGAAATAAGTTCAATATTGTATTACAACCCCAGCACTGACTGAATGGCAACAAACTAGAATATAAGTACTTACACATTTGAAGGTAATAATGAACACAAGAAAAACGCAAATACAGTGGCTTTTTAAACTGACAATCTATCGAATGCTATCCTTCAAATCTTCTTAATGCAATTCCTCTCAAAAATAAACAGTTAATCATATTAAGAAACCTCCATCTTTTGCAACTTGACAGATCGTTTAAACAAAAGTTAGTTTCAATCAAAGTTCTCCCACCAAAGTTAATAGGGATAGGGAGACACTCTGACAGACGTTTCTCGATCTTAAAACATACTTCAAAAATTTATTTTGTAGCATTTGTTTAACTATTTTACAATACATTTATTTCACTTTTTCTGCAACACTTAGAGCATTTTTTTCTGTTTTGTTCACAGTTGACATTTATAAGAAACTGGTCTCAAAAAAAATGAAATCTGAAAAATTTAAGATAAGTCCACATAATTATTTTAAATAATTTTTACATGAAATGGAAATGTAACTCATATTTTATGAAACTATACATTAATTTCATGAAATTATGCATTTATTTCATAGAAATTAATTTTTATAATTTCTTAATTAAGTGCCTAATATTCACTTTTAAAAGTATAATGATATGAAATGCAGCACATGAAATTGTTTTGAACTAATACTTCAAATTATGAACTCCAACTTGTATATGAAATATAAAAAAGCCAGACTTGACTATGCTTTTTATTGCATACTTATTTTTTCAAATAATATCGTCATTCATTCGCACCAATGCCAATTCCATTTCATTGAAAAAATATGACATCAATAAATTTAATCAACTTACCACAAACCAACAATTTCCCTTCCAGCTCAGCAGTTCCAACTGCACACCGCGCAGAACTCATGGGAGGAACAATCGAGTAACTACTGATTTTCTCAACAGATGCATTTCTTGACGACAAAGGACTGTGATTTGGAGTGTGAACTCTTTGCACAATTGATAAAACTGTCAGTTTTCCATAGACAGAAACTAAACCTAGCATGCTGTTTTCTGTGGAGGAAAAATCATCATTTGTAAATTTCACAAAGGATTCTGCTAGTTCTGTTAAAGCTAGTCAACAATTAAAACAATATAAGTGCAAAGTAGACACTATCAATGAATATTTAGGGGCTCAGAAAAATGGACCAGATTATGATTTTTAAAATTCAAAGATGAAGTGGTAAGTAGAATTTTTTGAAAACCTACATAAATACACTAATATATATCTGAGCTTTATTTTTAATTTAAAAAAAAGCAAAACATTTTAATTTTAAGATAACCTGAACACAAGTAATCTTGTGTGTTTGTTTTTTAAATATTAATTCTTACAAGAAAAAATTTATTTGTATTGCTTTATCATAAGCTCAATCTTAATACTTAATCAAAATTAAAAAATAAATCAATAATATTAATGCAAGATAATTCAATATGGTTTATCGTTTTATTTTATGTTATTTTAATTTTGAAATCAACTTTGTGACATCTAAGTGCCAAAATAAAAATATTTTACAGAACGAAGCTGCCCAAATATAAGTTATGAAATTGCAAGGTTTTTTCTTTTTAATTGAAAACTAGCTTTTTTGCTATTAATGGAACACTTTACAGATTTTTTTCAAAATTACGTAGTTTCGTGAAGCTATACACGTCAGATATTCCTATCGATGTTTTGATATGAATAAAAAGGTATCTTAAAGAACAAATTTAAAATATTACTTGATGAAGCTTAGAGAAAACATTAACTATGAAACAAATTGTTTTTAAATATTTCATACCTCCATTTCCAGTAATCACGATGACCCTCCAGTCTTTATCCTCATCATCTGAAAGCGATGATAAAGAAGAATTGGAATCTGATTTAGTGTATAAGAACTGGCGAGGTTTAGCCGGTGTTTGAGAGCCCTTTTTGCGTCCTGATTTTCCACTCCCTGGAACAGATACTTTTCTTGAAAGTTTTTTGTAATCTTGAATAACTTCAGAATCTTGCAGATCCCCATTTTCAATATCACTGCAGTCATGCAAAGTGCGATCTGGATTTAAATATAACATATGAACCTGAAACAAATTACATTTTCAGTTTAAGACATGAAAAAAAAAATTTTTACAGGAAAACAATAGCACAGAAAAAAATAAATCATAACAATTTAGTTATGTACTAAAATAACATGAAACCATTTTTGAACATGAGAATATTTCTGAAAAATAATCAACAAAATTAACAATTAAACTTTTTTTGTCCCTTTTGTATAAAGTATTCATGCACCATCTATCATTGGACTTGATGACTAAGTGTTTGAAGAAAGCATCAAGTGTTTCACAAAATAACTTTGCTAAAATAATTTTATGAGTTTAATAATCATAATATGACATCCAACGGTGGATCTAGCTTTTGTATTTGGAAGGAGCCATTTTTAGAATGGGAAGGGTTGTCATGTCACTAAGGGTATATATAGAGAGTCTGAGATAAATGTTTCAAAATATAAGTCTCAAAAATGCAAGTTCTATTATTAATCACTATTCAACTTATTAGAGATAACATGTTTACTGTAAGCATCTTAATTTGTAAAGTAATTTTTGACTTGAAACAGCATTAAAATTAAATTATTTTTTTAACCCCTAGTGATTTTTTAAACTACTGTACATAAATAAACTACAGCTAAATACAAATAAAATTTCATTCATGGATAAAAAGAAATAATAACCTTTTGAGTCAAAGCCTCTAGATTAACATCTTGATCTTCTGTTATAGTCTTAACCCAGTCCAAAACCATGTCACACAGATGCTTCATGTTTGTGGCATTCTTTTCCTCGTGGCTGTTTTGCAACAACTCAACAGGAATAGTAGGCAAAGCAAGCAACTCTTTGGATTTTGCAACTTGAACAATCTGAAAAAATTTTAAACATTACTTCAGGTTGCTGAACTTAAGCTACCATGCTGAGCTACAAAAAGAAAAAACTCAAATTTAGGTACCTTTCAAAATAATGTTGAATCAGTATTAATTACGTCATAGGTACGGGCAGAGAAACTAAAACTAAATTCTTCAGAGTAAGGAGAAATTTTTAGCAACTAGACGAATTATTCCTCAGAGTTTATAGACTGGTACAGTGTAACATGCATATGAAAAAATTGGTTGCCAAAGTGTTTTTTTTTTTTTTTTTAATTTCCTGTAAGAACTAAAGCTTTGCTTAATTGAACACTGGGTATGGGATAGTACCAACTAAGCAAATCAATTTTTACAAAAATAGCAGATTATAAATTAATAATCAAGCATAAATTATGCTATTTTATTCTACAACTATGATTTTTAATCTCCTTATAAAAGCAAATTATAATTAAACACTTTTCATGGCAAAGGTTTTACTAACGCACATAAATTCCCAAAACTCCCAAGAGTGATTGCGCAACACTTAACAAAATGAGATTGAAAACCATCCCAAATTACCCCTTCCCCCTTAAAAATTTTAACGCCGCTGTTTGGGCCACAGTAGTTAAACACAGTTACACTTTGTAGAAAAAGTTATTTTATGACATGAAGACTTTATTATAAATAGTGATTTGAATGGAGAAATTGATATTAGATTACTTAACATTTAAATTATAATTTAATATTTAATTACAAACTTACATTTTGACGAACATAGTTATCCACTTTCAAAAGAAGTTCTGGATTTGAAGCAATGCCAGGAAGCGACCTTAAACCTGAAAAAATTTCAATAGTTCATCAAACAGAATAATTATATTAATTAGTCAGAAGCCACTAATGCATAAAAAAGTACATGTATTTCTAGCAGATGCTCACCCTATCTTAAACAAAATGGATCCCTATATTAAAAGATTGCTATGACATAAATGCACAAGCTGTTACAGGTTTTCAGCAAAAACACATTTTTCAAGACTTCATATATGTATTTGACTGAAGCAGCACCTAGACATTTATGTTTTTTAGTTTAAATTCCTCTTTGCAGCATTTATGCAACTTAACAAGAGTGTTTTGTGCGTTGGGGGAGGGGGGACAGTTAGATTGAACTTCAGAAGATTGCAAATTATAAGAAAAGTATATTAAATATTTTCGTTGCTACTAAACAAATCTAGATATCATAATAATCTCAAAACAGAAAAAGATATGTTTTTTCATAGTCTTACTTTACATTGGCTTCCCTTTTAGAAACTTTTAGCAATCCAATTTAGTGGTCTGGATGGGAGGGGGGGGGGCGCTAAGGAGTTTCTTATCATTAAATTAGGCATTCTTTCAAATTTCTCAATACAGTTCACGTCTATTACAAGTAAGTATGCTAAGTTGAAAACTGAATTTTTGATTAGGACACATTTTGCAGCTGAAATTATACTATCATTTTTAAACATCCAACAATAAAATTTAATATTTTCAATGTTCCCAACTTTGTACATTTACAAACAGAAAATAAAGAAATGTTCCCGAAGAAGAGTTTAAAGAAGTTTTCTCGGTTCTGTGGTCACTATGTTTGTTATCAAATGCTTAGGGCCTGAAGTAATCAGGTACAACACAAAATCTAATTCATGAATTTTAAATTTAAAAATAGCAAACAGAACTGAATATTTTCAGAATAAAAAAAAGCAATCACTGACATGTAAAAAAAAAAAATTGGTGATGAAAAGAGTAAATAGAAAGAAAACAAATAATTTATGCAAAGAATTAAAAATATATATCTTACTAATGCAGTTATCAGGTGTCATATTTTCAAGGAGATAGTTGCCACATTGTTTTGCGGCAGAGAACATGCGAAGCTTGGTAGCAGCAACATAGGTTGCCTTAACTAGCTTTGGGGGAACTTCAAGCCTGAAAAAGAATACACCATTAATTCCTTTCATTGCAAACTAGAAAGTGTATATAGTTACATATACAAATCAAATAAAGCAACTTACTTGCCGCAGTAGGCATAATCAACTAAAATCTCAAATGCATCAAAATCTATGCTTCCGTTTAGTTTGTACTGGTTTCCAGATCCAGCAGTGAAAAGATCAAACAAATATGGGCTTGCACAAGCTAGCACAGCTCTGTGAGCATGCACTTCCTTTACATCTTGAGATGCACCAACCTTAAAATTGTAACTAATTAATATGCTTGAGAACAACTTATTAAAATCTAAATGTCATGAAAATATTTCAAGAGATGAACCAAACTTTTAAAATATTTAATGTACTAAGTATAATATTTAATGTAATAAGTACATTACAGAACATTTGATAATATCAATTTGAAACGAATAAAATGGCAATTCATCATGTGATTAAATATTAATGGCAACTTTATTTTAATAACAAACATTTGATGTAGTCTATGGGATTGATTATGAAAAGTTTTTTGCTAGCTAGCAAATGTTGAGCATTTAATATATTGAGCATTTTATAATATTAATATTATTTTAATTTCTTCTTTTCTTTTTTTTCCCCCTGTATTAATATTCTTATTTTTAAACATATCTTTCATACAGATTTAAAAAAAAATACTTCAAGACAATTCATTTACAGTTATGAATTACTATCAATTTCATCTACATCCATATAGTTAATAAAATTGTATATATTTCTACATAATCTCTGATAATTATGTATAATCATATAATGTAGAGGAAAAGAGCTTCTTGCTGTGCAAAGGAAGAATTGACTTTTGGAGCAATTTGACTTGTAATGAAAAACAGCTCGATCTTTCTTTTACTGCTTATAATAATTAACCATACTTAAGTTTTAAATACTTACTATATTATTTCAAAGAAAAAGTATATTCAGACAAAAACAAAAAATTAGCTTTAGGATTTATTTAAAGATCAGTAACTTTCTTTCAGCAAGGGTCATAAAATAAAAAAATAAGAACAAGAATAAAAATAAAGTAAATTAAATCAACTGAATGGCTGTGTATTATTATTAAATTCAGGAGGTTCTTTAAACTGAGGTTATTTTAATTTTTAATACGTTCCGTTTGTTAAGCATGAAATGTAAAATAAAAATTCCAACAATTTTTTAAATAATACCTGAAGTATAACATCACAAAACTGTCTATTTTTTCGAAGTTTGTTTAAGTTCTCAAATATTTTTTCTCTGTAGCTAACATCCTCAAAAATGCAGACATTCAATGGCTTTGGTTCTTTCTTCTTCTCTTTCACAGGCACCCCATCCATCTCCTCTACCATTGGTGACTTACTCATCAGAATGCTTTCTACTGGCAAGCTATACCTGGAAAAATCATAAAAATGCAATTAAAAACATGCATTTGAAAAGTAAATTAAATTAATTCCCATGTAATTATTCAGTCAATTACATTTCTTATGAATAAGGAAAAGTAGATAATCAAAAATTTGCAAAACTTCAGAGAAAATATCCAAATGGGAAATTTATAGTTCTTAATTGTGTGATAAAAACCACAAATTAATAAAACCTTAAGCAACATAAACTTCAGTCATTAAACAATAGTCTCAAACTAACAAAAAATTATATGTTATGAGTTATGAAACTTCTTTTAATTTCCAGACAACAACTTTATCACACAAGTTATAATCTAGAAGTGCTAATTTTCCATTTGAAGACAAACTCGACACATTAATTGAATCATATCTTCAAAGAAAATTCTAATTTTGATAGTTTTATTAAAATAAGGCATACATTGTGAAGCATGGTGTATGTTTTTTTTTTTTTTTTCCACATTCTTATTCATTATTTGAATTGGGCAGTAAATATTCTTTAACAGGGTGTGACTTAACATCCCCATTAAATAGGGTTTATTAAATTTTAAACACATAATAAATAAATCATTCTGCTCACTTATTAATCAGCTACAGACATTTCTTAAAAATTTACTAAGTTAAATTTATAATAAACATATCTCAAAGATTTGCATTTTTTATTTATTTTTATTTTTTATTTATTTTTATTTATTTATTTATTTATTTATTTTTGAAGCCAAAAGATCTTTTCTTTGGAAATACAAATAAAGATATTTGAGGGGGAGAGGGTTGAAGTTGAATTGCTACACAGCGAAGAAGAGATTCAACGCAAAACAAATAACTAATAATAATAAAAAAAATAATCAATACATAGTCAATAAATAAACAAAATATCATTTTGTACTAGTAGAAAACCGTTTTCTAATTCCTTGTTTTCTTGAACCAAAATTTTAAAAACTAGACAAAACAAAAATTTGGATCTTATTAGTAATTTATAAATCACATATGATGAGACAAATGCAAAGATATTTCAACAAATGGAAATATATTCCATAATTTTGTTAAACACTGCTTAAGATTTCAAACAAATATAGATTTTTTTTTAATTCATTGTTGGAATGCCCAATGAAAAAGTAATACCATATAACAAAACAATAATCAATTTTTGTAGTTTAAGTAAAATATAATTAACCCTACTTTTAAAAAGCAAAAAAAAAAAAATTCATTAATAGGCAATCTCATAATCAATAAATGAAGAAGATAAAAGGTTTTTAATCACGCTATTTTTCCTTTTTTTTTAAATAAAATAAATGACTTAATCTTGTCTAGATTATATTGTTTCATTTATAAAAATATATATTAATCAAAAAGAATACAACATGATTAAGAATACGATTTTTTCTTAACATAGTTTAGACGAAATAATGATATCCATAAAATAATTTCTTACCCATTAGTGGAAGGCATGATGGATTTTAAAATCCACGAAACTAAGTGAAAGAAATACACTTTGGTGGTTTTTGAAAATTATGCAGTGAAGAGATTATAGCGACATACTCATTCAGGTTAAAGGCCAGCGAATAAAATACACTCTTTAATGGATGGAGAGTTAACTGACTCCTGAACTAAATTGCTAACCGGCAGCGAAATAAAGAATCCAATCGCGGTAACTTGTCCCAATTACACGTGTTATAAGAGGAAGAGGAGTGGCACAAGAACGGCTGCCAACTATGAAGAAAAAGACATCCCGGTCTTCAGTGCTCGTTATTTGACTCGGCAACGGCGCCAAATACAGCAACTCATCTTGGCGAGATTTTGCATTATCACTGTTACCGAAGGGGAGGATGAAGATTGGAACTTACAAATTAATTTCTCTTTGAAACCGCGATATTAGAACCGAAAAATCGAATGGATACATTGACGAACAAATATATAGATAGTACTAAAGGTAACCGGGGGGGGGGGGGGCATGGTGAAGACTGCGCCACTGGGGAGGGGGGGGGAGGTCCAGGGTATTTTTCTCTTAGAAAACAGGGCCTCTAGATTTTGGGGTCCCCATGATGTTTTTGATGAACGCCTTGCTCTTAGGAAAGGGGGAACACCCATGAGTGGTCTAACATTCGAGATTTCAGGGGTCACTTTCACAGAGCTAGTATCTAACAATGAGTTTTAATTGAATATTAGCTTTGTAAGGAAATCCCATGTTCCCACTCTTCAATTAAGATATTTGTCACCCGGGGTCAAAATTTTTAGATTTTTGCCCCCATTTTTAACTGAAGATGCTAAAGTTGATTTTAAACCCCTTTTTCTTTCAATCGCATATTGCGTTGCAGAGAGAAGCATTTCACATTTTTTAAACGCAACTTTTTTTTTAAACCATGAAGAAACATCAAAAAAAGAAAGAAAAAATTAAAATAGAATTTATATGAAAAAAAAAACTTTTCCAGAGCAATCCGATCGCTGCTTAATTTTTTTTTCCTGAGAAAATCAAAATAGATTCAACTTAAATAGTATATCACGCTTAGAGCATATTTTGAAATTCATAAAAAATCATAAAATACATCAATCCTATTCATGTACTAAAAAAGCGGTTACTTTCATCAAGGTTTAATTTTCGGGAGCCCATCGTAATAGTTTCAGTTTTGTTCAAATGAAATTCGCAGAATTTTCAGTTCGCAAAATCATCGATACCTTCATTTTCGGGTAGCGGAAATAATATGTGCTTTTACAGTAATTAAACCTAGAACTCCCGCAAGGTTATTAATTCTGTACGTATTAGAGCATTATGTATTTCTACAAACATAAAACAAAATTAAAAATAAGATAAAATTGATATAGAATTAATAGATATTGATTCTGTATGAGAACAGTCTCTGAGGGACTGTTATAAGATAATCCTACTATGCCCGAGGCGACGTTACATAAGCATGATATTTATGTTCTGGTATTTTTAGGGTACGCAGGCTGCTTTACACTTTTTTTTTTTTTTTGCATACAAAATGAAGTTAAATGTGACATAAAATTATTTTCGGTTGACTCATGATTAAAAGTTTTGAAAAAGATGTTCAACAAAATTTAATTTCCATTCTATACATTGTACAGGAATAAACATTGATTTCGATTAAATTGCCCATTACTTAGAACGTAACTCGAGTTATTTTGAAGCTCAAATAAAATGAGCACAACATCCCTCTCACAACAGTGAAAACCTCTTTTCTGAATTTTGAGATCACGATCCAAGATAATAGTTCTAGGAATCCGTCTCAAAATTACGATGCATCTCATTCAGCCCAGAGGACACAAGAACTGGAATTTCGGCCATCCTCAGCTCCCTCCCCAACCCTTTCGGTCTCCCCTGCTATTATCGATCTACATCCGAAAAGGACCAATTTTAAAGGTTCACAAGACTTCAACGAATGCTCAGTTTATCAGAGTCGCATTGATTTCAGACCGTATAAGTCAGCTGTATATTTAAAACAAATTTTGAGTAAGCAGGGCGGCATGCAATGATGAATATTATTGAAAAATGGTGTACGAGCATACTTTTCGTCAGATTTAACTCTTTATACATTAAAAAGGAAAAAAAAACCTTCCCTCCATTCCTACTTAATCGCTACATTTAGATCGAAAATTTTATTCCAAATTTGTTGCTACATTGAATTTTTCGAGTTAAATATTGAAAAACATGATTTTATGATTGTATCTTAAAAAATCTGGTATGGACCCCACACTACTTCCTTTTACGTGTAAATTTCTTAGTAGTTGCCTTAAGTGTTAAAAAAGTGCTTGGAGTGAGCAAGGTAACAATTCAAATATTTACTCCCCTAATCTACCACGAAATAATGCAAAAAATATTTTACAATGGTTATTTTTCTAAATATTGCTGATTTTAATATCATTTAGTGAATTTTTCGCAAAATATCGCCAATAGCGCCAAGTTGAACCCAAATTCAAAAAATAATTTTTTCGCTAAATTTGTCGCCAACTTGGCGATATGTCGTCAAGTTGGCGTCAAACATTTGGCGACCAAAAGCTTGGTGACATGTCGCCAAGTGGTGAAGTGGTGGCGCCAATTCATATCACTTGAGTCTGTATTGAAATTAACATTGATTTACCCCAAAAAAGGGGTAAAAGACCCCTTTAGGAACATTCGAATGCAATCACAAGGGGAGGTGCACAACTAGACCCCCCTCAGAGCCTATATACCAAGCTAGAAGTTTCTACGGCATATAGTTTTTGAGTTATGCGAGCCACATACGCACATACATCCGCACATACGTACATACAGACGTCACGAGAAAACTCGTCGTAATTTACTCGGGGGTGGTCGAAATTGATTTGTTTGTATGTTGTTAGGTACATATGCACGTGCTGATAGGTCGAAAAAACTACGCGACATTCACTCAGGGGTGAGCAAAGTCAAAATTTAGACCGAAATTTGAGTGAAATTTTTTTCGTGATCACAATACTTCCTTTACTACGTAAAAGGAAGTAAAAATCAGAGATTTCACGGTGCAATCAATAAACAACGACATCAATTAACAACATTTACTAATTTAGCTTTTCACATTTAATCAGTACCAAATTAGTTTCAAAAATTCCGAGTTCGCACACTCCAAGCCAAGCCCCGTTTTGCATAAATTTTACCACAGAAATCGATAAAACTATCATCTAGCTAATTAATCGTAAATTCTTGAGAAAGCAACCTGATCTTTCTGGTATACCAGTGGTGAAATATTTTGCTAAGATTTTGCAAAAGTATTAATTAAAACAATAGGGAAGCAGCGAAGAGGCCTCTTTCGCCCCTCTCTATCTCTCTTCGAAAGAAATTTCATGTATAAAATAAAGGCTGCCCATAAATGATTTCACTTTTTTTTTCTTTTCGACATTTTTTTTCCTTTCGACTCCCTCCCTCCTCTCCTTCTCCCTTTTATGATATGTCACGCTTTTTTGCATAAACATATTCCAATAAAAAAATATAAAAAACTCGTTGTCACTTTTTTCTACTCCCTCCACTTGTCACAAATTATCACAATTTTACGAGCCCCTTCCCATCAAAGCGCGAAATCCTTTGTGGAATGTCCCTTTCCAAGTGTAGAGCGTGAGTTTGCATCCCCCAAAAATTTCTGAAACTGTCTTTTAAACATACAGAAACTCCACTTTTTACAAGTCACAAGGAAATTTATGTGATATCAAATTCGAAAATTTCCAAAACAGCGGAAATCCGCCGACGGCGAAGTTTCCTCAACCGTGAACACACAAATACAATTGCCTCTCATTTACATACATTTGAAAGGACAGATTGAAAATCGAGTATGACTGACGACTTAATAATGTTGTAATGATCAGTGTTTGGAAAAACTACATTTCTTTTGTTGCGAACTACAACTACAACTACTTTGTTATAAATGTAGTTAACTACAACTACAACTACTTTGTTAGAAATGTAATTAACTACAACTACTTTTTTTAAATGTAGCGACTACAAACTACTTTTGAATTTTAGTCGCTACTTCGCTACTCTTTTAAAAAATAAATAAATAAAAAACATGCACCGTTTGAGGATTGACCGAAAAAATTAGAAAAATGGTTTACATTAATAAATTAACTCATTTGGATATGGAATAGAACTAGGAATTATCTTTGAATTTATTTGTTACTTTTCCTTTTTGTTCCTATAATTCACCTTTCATTTTTTTTTTTTTAATTTCTTGCCAGGGAATTATTATGAACATTAAAACTTTTTGGAGGAATATAAAAATTATGATGCCAAACAAACCAATGACATCAAACAGATAGAATGTATTTCGTCAAAATGATGTATCTAAGATCAGCTCATATTTTTATGGTTCTTATTTCTCATTACATACGTTGCTGTACTCGTGCAAGAGTTGCACCAGTCAGAGTCAATTAAACCTTGTTTTTTTTCCTTCGTTCTCTTTTCAAAAATTTTTTTTCATTTATTTATTTATTTATTTAATTTAAAAGTTGTTTCTAGAAATCGCTACAAACTACTCCTTTTTTGCATCGCGCTACTCGCTACTCTACTTTTTTTTTAAGTAGTGCGCTACACTACAAACTACTAAAAAATGTAGTTACTACAGTAGTTTCGCTACTTGTAGCGCGCTACTTCCGACCACTGGAATGATACAGTGAGAAGCAAAAGGAGAGGAAGTAAGATTTTTAGAAAAAACAGGACGAATTGTAATATATTTAACTCGTTTTCTGTATATCGTTCCGCTGCCTAAAATAGTGCTGCTCTTGTGAGTTGACCTCCAACTTTGACGATGATTACCTATTTTTCAAGTAATAGAGCAGGGTAATCGGGACTGAATCGAGTTGGTTTACTTTCGTAGTTGTTTTTCAAAAGTATTCCAGATCAAATCCCCCCGCGGCAATTGTCTTTCCATACAACCCGAAAAAGAGGTACACATAGTCAATGTCGGAGGTTAACTTACCAGAGAAGAGCTGTATCTTTCCTTGTTTTCTTCATTTCAATTTGCAAACCCGGAGCATTTAATCATTGAAGTCCCACAGGGAGACGTTATTTATTAAAAAGAGTTATTATTGGAATAAGTTCGAAATTTCGCATACAGGGTCTGTATGGGGTCTACTTGTGTACCTCCTCTCTTGATTGCATTTGGATATTCCTTTTTTTTTTTTTTTTTTTCACGCTTTTAGAGGCAAATTGAGAAGGCAGACAGAAGTGATGGCATAATTTGGCAAACACTAGGCTATATATCGCCAAGAATTCAGCCAGCAAATTTTTGGTGCCAATTAATTTGGCGAAAAATTGAATTTCAAATTCTGTGTCAGTTTGAATTGGCGTTATTTCACGAGATTCCCATGCAATCAGTTAATTAAATTATCGGTATTCAGAAAATCAATCTCTAAGAGTTTTTTGCATCGGTTGACACCAAGCTAAAGGTGTAAGTATTTTCAATATATGTTCACTCTAAGGCACTCTAGTGATTAATTAATGCTTCTCTTGCTACTCTTTCCATTTAGTTTTTATTGCTCCAAACTCAAATTTTAGACGCTTTAGAAAATAATAATAAATTAAAAAAAAAAGTCGCCTTTGTTTATGTTACATTCTCTATGTTTGCCATCTTTTACAGGAGTAGAAAATGTTTGAAAAGCTATTCATTTAAGAAATATTGCTTCTAACGCGCATACATGAGTACACTTACCCATTATTTTCAGTTGTTCAAAAAAAAAAAAATATTTTTTTTAATAGACTTATAGGAAATAGTATTGGGTTCACATCATTTTTTTAAGATGGGGGAACTCATTCGAATCATATTCATGTGTGCACTGTGGGCTTCACGGGATTTTACTTTTATTTTATTTTTTTAGGTCTAATGTCATTTTTAAGCAAAATTTTTACAGAAATGTTCTGTGGGGTGGAAAAATCTCACAAGATTTGAACACAACGGGTTGAATATCGACCATAAGCAATAACACTGTCGGCGAAATATACAAAAATCAACCACCAAAAGATACAATTCTTTACAAATAAGGAAAAAAAAAGTTCAAACTGAAATGCATTTTTTTGAGAATTCAAACAATTTTTCACCATTCAGATATTTGAGGGGGAGTTGGGAGGCTTTTTCACTATATGAAATCCTATTGGCGATCATTTTGTAAGAACAGCGAAATTAGTAGCACTTAGAACGACAGGACTTCGCAACAAAAACTTCTGCATAACTTTCTGGAATGGGAAAAGGAAAAATGTTACGTAAACAAGTTTACGTAAATAACAATTTAAAAAAAATCACGACAGGAAGACAGTAGACGGAGGGAGGGGGCGGTGCAAACGTTGATGTAACGTTGGTGATTATCAATTTAGAATTAAATTAAAACAAATATATAATACGTATTACTACCCGTACTTCTCAAAATTTTCACGCAACACAGTTAAGGAACCCAAAATAGGAAATCAGAAAGAAAAATACAAAACGTTCGAGTGAACGAACGCAAAAAATATCCATTCACCTTCGGGAAGAGATGATGAAACATTTTAGGAAACTACAGCGCATTCGCCAAAAAGAGAAAAACTACGCTTTATGGCGTCGTCGCCTCCTGATGTCATCAGGCTTGTAGTGGGTGCCAAAGAAAATACCAGAGAAAAACTCACGCATCAGACGTCCTTGCGACTTCTGTAGACGGAGTGTTGCCTAGTTTTCCGACCCCTTCTCTTTTTCATCTATTCATTGTTTCTTCTCAGAGCGTGATTAACCCCCTTATTAGAAAACTATTTTTAAACGAGGTGGAAAATGCAAATTAAATCCGTGTTGAGCAACATGCAAATACGCAATATTATTTTCTTGCTCACTATAAGCATATATTTTTAAACGAGGTGGAAAATGCAAATTAAATCCGTGTTGAGCAACATGCAAATACGCAATATTATTTTCTTGCTCACTATAAAAATATTCAGGGGGAATGAAAAGGAAAAAGCATTATACCTAGCTAAAGAATTTTCATGGTCTCTCGCAATTTTATATACATTTCAATTTTAGTTACACCTGTCAACTCGTATTAAATATACTTCTTCGGGAATTCAGCAAACTTTATTCAAAAACTCAAGTCACTTCTGATTAAAATTCATTCTTCAGACTTTCGGACAGGTTACTTATTTTCCATAGAAATAACAAAATACACGCTATCGAAAATCAAGGGCAAAACTTACGAATTCCAAAACTTTTCTTATTTCATTTGGAGGAAGAGGTTGCTTAAGAGCTGTTTTTAAAGCTTATTTTTCGAATGGCTTGATTTTCGGGAAAGGAATAGACTCCGATATCCGTCCTGCAGCGCCCCCCCCCCCCCGCATGATCTCTCAGATGTCTCCTTTACAGGAGTAAATTGAGCTGTGAATGCCAAACGAAAATGGGCTCGCTAAAAAGCATTTATGCGAGTAATATTCATATTGTGAATGGTTCCAGATATTTTAAAAATATACATTCAAAATTAAACATCAATGTGTGTGTGCTTTTTATGTATTTATTTTTAAATAACTTATATTTGGTGATTATAAAATGCTATAAACTCATCTTCAGTGGCGTATTTACGTATGGGCTTAATGGGCTATAGCCCAGGGCGGCACGATTGGGGGGCGGCACTTTTTCCATGCAAGGTGAAGACTTTTTTTTTTTTAGACAGCAGGGCGGATCGGCAGCGAGAATAACCTTTTTTTCTTAGCACCAGGGCGGCAGCGGTTTTTTCCCTTGTATTGGCAGGGCGCAGCGGTGAACATGGACAAAGTTCATGGAGGTGGTGGCGTCCAAAGTCAAAGCCAAAGTACAAAGAGCTGCCCGCACTGGATCCTTTTCCACGATGATTTATTGCTCTCTTTCTCATACCCCCTCTATTCTCAGCAGTGAGCGACCTCGGGTGGTTTCGGGGGGGGGGGTAAATAGAAACAGATGGAAAACCAGTTTTTTACTGCATCGTGTGAACCGCAGGAACCGCACTGTCACTTGGATTCTGATGAGAAACTTCCAGGTAACACAAGAGTTATTTACAAGATCATTTCACTAATCACTTTCCTGTTAGAAGGATAGATGTCCACACATGTAGTAGTGCCAGAATTAATAAACTATATGATATTTTTTAACAAAAAGCAAACTTCATGTATTTCTTAGAAGTAACGTCAAAAAAATTGTGAACTTGTGTCTGTGACTGTCCTGTGTACAGGAGATCCCATAGCGCATAGCATTACCAACAGGCGTAGCGAGAAGTATTTCGTTTGGGAAATTGAAATTTTTTTTGAAATAAGGAGTGGGAAAACGCGATATGTACTTACATGTGTGTAACCTTTTTAGCTTGGGGGGGGGGGGGATTTGCACCTTCGAGCGCTTTTTTCTGTTTCTAATTACTTTTTTTATAATTAATTTTTGAGCAAAAACTTCACAAAGACTTATTGGGGGATGATAAAACTCCTGAGCCTCTTAACATTTAAAATCATCCAAAAAAAAAGAAAAATATTTTTTTTTCTTGCTCAAGACGGGGTTTGTTCTAATTTTCTCTGTTATTTGGGGCAGGAGTTATAAGCGGGCTCTTAATTAAGTCAAAAAATCAAAAGTTAAATTCAATTTAAGGACTTAACTAAAGAGCAGAATTTCACGGGAGACCTGCAGACCACGAACTTGAAAACGACATTTTAAACGTACAAAACGTCTTTTTTGCCGTGCCTAGTAGACCCTACAGCTATAGGTGCTAACCTATAGCTGTAAAATTGGGTAAAGGTTGATTTGAACCGCTGGGGAAAAGGTGCTCTTCCAGAAATTTATTTTTTTTTAAGTGCATTTATTTTTTTTTTTTTTTTTTTAAATTAATGAATTAATTTTTTTGAACTGGAAAAAGGATGTAAAGCAAGGCTTTCAAAATTACTCTCTACTCTCCTTTTTTTTTTCTTTTTTGCGTGTTTTCCTGTGTTATCTAGCAAAATTTAATTGCATTTAAAGGTTACATGTACTCTGGCTCGCGAAATTCAGCTTAATATGAGGTTATGTAATGTACCACGCAATTTATCTTCTCAGTAATTGAAATCCTTTATTACGTTCTCATCAATGTGTTCAGCTTTTTTTTTTTTTCTCTTAATCTCAAATTTCCAACAGTGCGAAAAAGTTGCCTCATGTTATTATAAGTATATGTGCAAAATTTTACTAATCTGAGTTAATATTTTCAGTTGCCTTTGGTACTACAGTCAAACTGGCTTATAACGAGCACGAAGGGACCGTAACATGTTGCTCGTTAAATCCGAGTGCTCGTAATAAACGGGTCCTTACGGTTTATTTAATACAGTGCTTACTAACGGCGATAATATTATTGTTATTTCGTTATTCGTTTACTTTATTCCAATTGCAAGTTGTTGATAAGCTCTAGTAACATTTTTTTTTTTCATTTAAATCTTTAAACAAGTTTTTTAATATTTTAAAACCATTTTTGAAACAAATATGTGAAGATTATTTATTTCAAAAACTGGTTTTAAATTTCGAAAGAAAGTTCTAAATGTAATTAAGTACTAAAAATGTTGATTTATAATAATGTAAGAGTAGATTTGTAGTAGTAAAAGTTGAGATTCGCAAAAGACGAACTTTTACCAATTGGCTGGTTGTTAACAACCAACCAATTTCATGTTTAACTAGCTGTGTGGCCGGGCTATGCACAGTTTACCTTGAGAATACATTTTATGTCAAGTAAATAATTTTTTTCTTTTTTTTTCCAACTCTGAAATTCAACACCTCAAGGGAAAGGGGCGGCCAGTTTCAAAAGCCCAGGGCGGCCTCACGTCCAAATACGCCTCTGCTCATCTTCATGGATTTTACATTTCACCTCAAAAAAATATCTGATCAAATTCGCCTTTTCCAATTTTTCAAGCACGAAACATACTGGAAAAAATAGCTTGATTTATTCCGACAAATCTTTGAATTATGTCTTGCAATCAGTGATACCTGAGCCTGAACTTAAAATCTCAAATCTTACTATATTTTTGAATTTTTTTAGTTTGTAAACTCGTTGTCTTCGTTAAGCTTGCAAACGATGCGGCGGCGGCGTCAGAGCCTGGAGCGGTTTCCTCGCTGACAGACATGGTCCGAGCATAGTGCCGCGAGCCAAGTTTAACCCGATAACTCGTATCTTATCAATTTTACGAGAAGGTTGGTCAAATTTAATATTAAAAATCACAAGTGAAGTCTATAGATTGAGCATGAAAAATTGTCTGTTAATTTTAAGAATGTGTAAATGAAAGTTGTTTGAATATACATCAATCAGGGTATATATTATTCAAAATTAATATTATTATCTGTATTATTCGTCATTTTTCCTTTATATAAAATGATGACCCGCAAAAAATACATCCGCCGTCACTGGCTGCTTGCGCCATGCCGGGTTTTACTACTCAGTCATAAAAAGGGTAGAAAAAAATCAGAAAATTTAAAGAAGAAAGTTAAAAAAAAAAAAATCAGCATTTCAAAAGACTAGAAATCTGAATTTAAAAGAAACTCTTAACACAGTGTTGAAAAGAAAAACCTTTTTGCACTCCCAAGCAAAGGAGAGAGAGAACTAGTTAAGGGTGTAGTTAAAACAATGTGCGCAACAAAATAGGAAGTTCGAGAGGAATTATCCGATAGCAGTGAACATCAGTCAAGTAAAAATAGCATCGACAAGTTCAGCGAAACAAGCTATGAATACACGAACACAAACGCCCGCCCCAGCAGAGTATACCGATACACAAACGGAAGAGGGGGAAAAGGTTGCTGGAACAAAAATAGACGCCTGTAAGGAGAAAGAAAACAGAAAATCAAAACTTCGATTCCGAACGCTCGTCATCACGTGCAGATAAATTAATTCTAAAGTGCGTGAGCAGACAACGGGGGAAATTGTTATGCAATAATGCTAAGGAAGCTTGCTGAAGTATGTCATTTCTTGTCATTGTCCACGAAATCGCGTAAACTAGCTTTAGGGCCGGATTGAAGATTTGGAAACCCATAGGCATTTGAAATGAAGGGACCCCTTCACTATATGGATTTGATAAATGAGATTTTAAATAACTGATATATATTGTGCAAATATATTTTAATCATTTAAAAATTGTTATTATAGAATACATAATCCTAATGATTGATTATGTTACAGGTATAAATAGTGTTAATGGTGAACAAGGCTTAATTTGCATAGGACGTGAAGCTCCTGCACTTGCGAAATTTTAGGCGAAATTTATGCTATTCACGCGATAATATAAGTTGTGATTACTTTTGGGCTCTTGCTACTCTTTTGGTAGAAATTATGCCCTGGTGATGAGAAAGAAGTTGGATGGAAGTATAAACGTTTACTTAAGTTATATTCGCATAGTGCATCAAATAATGTTCTTAACGTTTAGCTCAGTGCCATCGAAAGTTAAAAAGGGATATCTTCAAGATTTCTCGGGGCCCCTTTAAAACCCCGGGGCCCATAGGCAACTGCCTAGGTTGCTTATTTAGTAATCCGGCACTGACTGAGTAGCTTCTATTTTGCAGCCTTTGACAGGAAGGAAGGTGCAAAATAGCAAAAACAATGCAAAAATTCAAATTGAAAAATGTGAAAGTATGAACTGAATTTCATGTTCAATTTTTAAAAAAAGTCAAAAATGCTGAGGCATCATGCAAGAAGAGCGGGAAAAAATATTGGTCTCAAATCAATCCGGCTAAAATAAAGAAATTTTTTAAAAAGTTTTATATGCAAGGAAGTTCAGAATCTTTTTGGAACAGCGCAGCGCTTGCTTGAATTAATAAGATGCATTGAGACATTTATTAATTTGTTATGAAAAAATCCTATATGAACTATGATAAAATGGCATACAGTAAACAGTGATAGCTGTACGAAAACAATAAATGAACTTTTTAGTAGCACACATTACTTTTTATTAACGCCCCACTATCCTTCCCCAAGGAATTTTCAAAACCCATGCAGTTTTTAATTTAGTTTTTATCTGTGGAAGCCATATCGAGTTCATCAATGGGAAGCAGCGAGCCGAATTTCACACACGAAGAAAGAAAAAATAACTGATGTTTGCTTTGCCCCTATATCCTGAGGGGGTTCATACCACTTCTGGCCTGTTCAGACGTTTCGCATAGACTGTCACTATGAATGGAGCGATAAGGAACTTAACAATGAACAATAGGTATCCGGCAAGCTAAGTTGCACTGAGTTGACAGCTGATGTCTTCCCCTCTATCTCAGAAGGGGTTAGGGATTTTTCTAGGGACTTTTCTTCGACCGTTGTTGTAGAACGAGTTCTCTTTCGATCTGGCGAAACTTTTAACGAAGGGTAACGCCATATCAAAAAAAAAAAAAAAAATCACGACCAGATTTTTACGAATTTTGGCGCTCTTTGGCATCTCAAATGTGTACATTATTATTTATTTATTTATTTTTTAATTTTAACATTCGGGATTGTTCAGTATTCATTTTTTGAATTACAGTAAAAAGCCCTTTTTTAACCTTACTGGCAGACTTAAAATCCTTAACCATCCTTAAACAAAACTTCGGTCATTTTTTTAAAGCAATAACGTGAGATGCAGCATCTATATAACTTTTTAGCGTTATTTCGTTGTTAAGAAAACGAGATTTTAAAGAGCACAACCGTTGGTTAATTTTTCTGTATTGTGCTTTTTGCACTGGTGGTTCTGCAGAATCGCAAAATAGCATCATCCGCTGGGCTTGGTTTTCTGCTTCTGTGTTTTTCAACAAGTCAATCAAGCTATATACATCAGGGTGTGGCAATCTTCTTTTATTTAATTTCGAATGCCAGCCTTCGACATGATTATTTGTCCGAATGTTGTCATCTTTGTCAAAATGATTCCACACCTCTCTGTGAAACAAAACAAACTGAAAATGAAATTGACTGAATAGCTGTAAATAACAAAGCAGACATGTGAGCTGTCAAATTAATTATGCAAAATATTGATGACTAGCAAAAATACCCGGCGTTGCCTGGGTCAGTAATATTGAGAAACAATTTATATACTCACCTTTGTTTTTTTTCCCCTGAACTGAAAGAACTCAAAACACACCGCTTTGACAATTTTTAAAATGTCGCCAAATTTTTGCGTAACTGTTTTGGGATACCTAGGATAATTTTGCTCCCCTCCTTACTTTTATGAAAATACATTAAGTATTATTATGTCACTAATTTTTGTCACAGAGAAATGGAAATCAAATGTTGAGATACTATTGCTGACTATAAAATGACGTTAAAAGTTTTTATCCTAAATGATTTCGAAATTAATAGGGAACATTTAGCAATTATTTATGCAAAAATGCAAATTAATGGTAATTTTAGTCTTGTTTAAGGGTTTTATTAATTTAGTATGTGGATTACTTTACTTTTTGACATAATTTTAAAAAGGTTTTTAATGGATACATACGGGATGGGAAAACAAAAGAAAAATAATACGTAATAATACTTTACGTTTTACACGACATAACCAAAATAAAACAATTATTATCTGATATTTATCGACTGCGGCAAAATCTCAATCATCGATATGGTACTCCAACTTTTCAAATGTGGGAGTATTATATCGATGATTGAGATTTTGCCGCCAGTCGATAAATATCAGATAATAATTGTTTTATTTTGGTTATGTCGTGTAAAAAGTAAAGTATTATTACGTAGTCTTTGGCACAAAAACTGGCGTCAGTTGAAAAAGTCGAGGAGAATCTCAGTTATTGAAATCTTGCAGCAAATTTGGCAAAATTTCAATTCAGTCGGATACTAAGAAACTGCCCTATTGTAAGTACCCAGAGAAAGTGACCAATCAACGACGCAAAAATATTTAAGAAATACCGTTAAGTTGTATTTAAATCTTCATCAAATTGGAAAATAATGAACCTAATCCAGTTGCCAATCTCTTCAAGCGATTACGTTACCGATACTCTAAAACACATATTTACAAAACTCAAGAAAATAATTGATGCAGTGAACAATCTACTAATAAAGGAGTGCAATTTATTCTACAAAACAATATTTACACGTCTCAAAGCACAATAGAAAACACATTGTCTTAATGATAAATATTCTACTTACAACTGAGACTACAAAATGTTTTAAAATACAAACCATAGTAAAAGCTCGTTTGCCTGCTGGCGCGCATTCGTTTCCAATGTCTATGTAAAAGCCTTTATATTACCCATGAAGCTGGAAAAAAATTACTTTTTGATTTGACTTGAGAAAAGCCTTGAACATGTAATGCGAAAATTTAATGCGAAAAGCGGAAATGATACACGCAATTCTACCTATCGACAGAGAGTTGAGATGATGGCACTAAATACTGAATTAGTTTCCTAGAAGCCTTCGCGGATTTATGCGAAAAATGTACCTTAAATTGGAATGAAAAAGCGCTACCAATCGAACTTTTTCGAATATTGTTATAAATTATAGCCTATATGTTATTCTGATGCATAAGCCACATTATGGTAAAAGTTTCATTAAAATCCGTTCAGTAGTTTTTGCGTGAAAGAGGAACAAACATCCAAACATCCAAACTTTCGCATTTATAATAGTACTAGCAGTACCCACACGGCGATGCCCGTGCATTTAAATGGGGAGGGAGTCTACTGAATAAATTTAAATTCACTCCAACCCTCTGAAGTAAAATTACACTAGTCGACAAATTTTCACTTTTTTTCCCTAACAAAGATGAAATTAATTGTTTTTGACTAATTTTGCAATGTAGAATTCAAAAATAATAGTAAAAAAGCTGTAGCACGTACAGTTTTTTTGTTATGAATTTCTGAAAAGTACTGAACATAACTGAAAAAACATATCAAACACACCTTTTTTCAAGAGGAAAGGATCATAATATTAACTTCTAACTTTTTTTAAAGTTTCAAGAGAGACTCAAAGTTCAAAATCATGACCACTAATAGCAAAGAAGGGGTTCTTAGGGGGGTGTACCCCCTCAAAATGAGCAAAAAATCACCAAAAATGATCTTTTCATTCTTGTTTTTTTAAAGTGACGTTAAAAAAAAAAATTTCGATGTAAAATCGGAGGATAGGACCCCCTCCTATGATTCCTACGTCCGAAAAAATTTTCGCGCTGTAAAAAAAAATTAAAAAAAAATTAAAAACCGATTTTATGACTGTCGCACGCTAAATACGAGACACATCGCAGGTCTTCAGAAAGACGGTATATTCTGGCTGGTTCTTAGGTAAAATTATCTCCAAAATCCAAATATGGCCCCTTTCCTCTCCATCACTCTCCACTTTTTGCCGAAATCCCCCCCCCCCTCTGATACAAAGCCGTAAAATGAAAAAAAAAAAAAAGATCGGTTTTTTTATTTTTATTTTTTTTAATTTTATTTTACAGCGCGAAAATTTTTTTGGGCATGGGATTAATAGGAGGGGGTCTTATACTCTGATTTTACACCAGAAAAAAAATTTAAAACGTCATATTAAAGAAACCAGAATAAAAAGATACTTTTTCATGACTTTTTGCATATTTTGAGGGGATACACTCCCCTCGTCCCCCCTTTTTGTTATCGGTGGGCATGATTTCGGACTTTGAGTCTCCCTTCACTTCCAAAAAAATTTAGGAGTTAATATTTTGTTCCTTTTCCCTCCAAAAATAGGCATTTGGTGCAAAAATCATAAAAAATAGTAAAAAATTATTTTTTTTATTACGGAAAATTGAGACGTGGTGGGACTTTTTTACTTGCAGGTATTTAAATAACTATATGAATACGTAATAAAAATAATAATTTGGTTGTTGTTAGTGAACCACTGTCGACCAGTGTTATTATAGATGAAGCGGTATAGTAATTGGCCACTTTAGCGACATCGTATTTGTATGCTTGAAATAAAAAATAAATGAAATATTTCTGCATTAATAAGAAATACTTCATATGATACTATATTAATGCATTTTACTACTCATACTGTCTGAAAACACTTTTTCAGATATATTATTAGAAAAAAGTCAACGCAAAAAAAAAAAAAAAAAAATGTCAAATTGATAGTAATTGGCCATCTTATCATAGTTATTGGCCATGTAAACATTCAATGGTATACTGGATTATTCATATACAGTACAGAACCTTTTATCCGGGAACCAAAAAACCGGGAAACCAGAAAACCGGGAAATTTTGCCGATTTTTCCGCCATTTAAAAAATCCGCACTTTTGACACTTTTTAAAAAAGAAAGTTCTTTTTTTTTTTTGAAACACCTGAATGAATATGAATGGTTTCTTTATAAATACCATATTGCTTGCAAAAAGCTTAGAAATTTGTTACAAAAACAAATTTTAAAGCTGAAGTTAAAGGGTCACGCGGGGCAAAATTTCCAAAGTATTTTCCTGAATTAAACAGTACACTCGTAAATAAAACATTTTTCTATTTTATTACAGCTAAAAACTGAAGAAATAAATGTTGTCACACTCTAATGCAATTTTTAATATTGAATGACCCTAAATTAAAGAGATTTAGAATGTAAGTGACGAACGCGGAAACTGCTTCAAACGCCGAGAACCAGATTATCTGAATAGTTGATCCTGGAATTTAGAGATCGAACGTAAGACTGTAATAAGAATGCAAGAACTTAATTAATATTTATATTAATGCAACGCAAAAGCGACAATTAACAATAACTTACTTAATCGCAAAAACAAAACCTTCATAAAAAAGGAAAAGGAAAACAAAACTCGTTCATAGTAACGAATTTATTTAATGCACTAGTAGAAAAATCGCATATTCATGTTCAAAAATTTGAACATAAATGTGCGATTTCTTAATTTTCTTTCTTTTAAAAATATTTTCGAAAAGTGTGCCCCCCCCCCCTTTTTTTTAAATGTGATTGTTTTATGTCTTGTGAATAACTAAATTTTTGCGTTTTAAATTATTCTTTCACTAGTATTTTTTATTGTTCTGATATTTATAAGCAGTTCTGAATCGCTTTCTTCTTATTTTAAGAAGCCATACTATTTATTATAGCAATCTGGGTTCTAAAAACCATTGGCAAACATCGCTTCTTAGCGATTCAGAAAACCGGGAAATTCAGTTATCCGGGATAGCGATGTTCCCGAACATCCCGGATAATTGGTTCTCTACTGTACATATGAAAATATTATTCCTTTACATGAATATAGTATACCATTGTATGAAGGTATTATATCGTTAATAGAATCTATTTTCCATTCATTAAATATATTATAACATTATAGCATTCAATATCTTTCTCCATCTTTCCCTTTTCTATTTTTTGACTTCTCTTTATTTGTTTTAGTCTTCTTTAAAGCATTTCCTTCCTGTACAGCTGCTTGTCCATTCCATTTTCTTTTCTTTTCTTTATTTTTCACTTTTTTTGCTGCTTTTTTTGTTCATTGTTTTCAATAGCTGCTCTGTAACTCTCAGAAATTATAAAGAATAGTTCAATTGTCTATCCGATTAAGAAATTTTCTCCTACTTTTTGGCGCATTTCGTTGGTAATCTTAATACTATTATAAATGCGAAAGTTTGGATGTTTGGATGTTTGGATGTTTGGATGTTTGTTCCTCTTTCACGCAAAAACTACTGAATGGATTTTAATGAAACTTTTACCATAATCTTAATACTATTATAAATGCGAAAGTTTGGATGTTTGGATGTTTGGATGTTTGGATGTTTGGATGTTTGGATGTTTGTTCCTCTTTCACGCAAAAACTACTGAATGGATTTTAATGAAACTTTTACCATAATGTAGCTTATACATCAGAATAACACATAGGCTATAATTTCTAACGATATTCGAAAAAGTTTGATTGGTAGCGCTTTTTTCATTCCAATTTAAGGTCCTTTTTTCGCATAAATCCGCGAAGGCTTCCAGCAAAGTAATTCAGTATTTAGTGCATCATCTCAACTCCCTGTCGATAGCTAGAATTGCGTATATCATTTCCGCTTTTTGCATTAAATGTTCAAGGCTTTTCTCAAGTCAAATCAAAAAGTAATTTTTTTTTTCAGCTTCATGGTTTTTACATAGACATTGGAAACGAACGCGCCAGCTCTTGAACGAGCTTTTACTCTATGATTTGTATTTTAAAACATTAGTAGATTGTTCACGGCGTCAATTATTTTCTCGAATTTTGTAAATATGTGTTTTAGAGTATCGGTAACGTAACCGCTAGAAGAGATTGGCAACTAATAAATTGATTAGGTTCATTATTTTCGAATTTGATGGAGCTTTAAATACAACTTAACGGTATTTCTTAAATTTCTTTGCTTTGATTGGTCACTTTCTCTGGTACTTATAATAGGGCAGTTCTTTAGTATCCGATTGAACAGGAATTTTGCCAAATTTGCTGCAAGATTTTAATAACTGAGATTCTTGGCGAATTTTTCATTTGACGCCTATTTTTGTGCCGAAGACTACGTAATAATACTTTACTTTTTACACGACGTAACCAAAATAAACCGATTATTGTCTGATATTTATCAACTGCAGCAAAATATCCATCATCGATATAATACTCCCACATTTGAAAAGTTCAGTTTTTTTTCTTTTGTTTTCCGATTCCGAATGTATCCATTAAAAACCTTTTTAAAATTATGTCAAAGGAATCCACATACTAAATTAATAAAACCCTTAAACAAGACTAAAATTACCACTAATTTGCATCTTAATACTATTATAAATGCGAAAGTTTGGATGTTTGGATGTTTGGATGTTTGGATGTTTGTTCCTCTTTCACGCAAAAACTACTGAATGGATTTTAATGAAACTTTTACCATAATGTAGCTTATACATCAGAATAACACATAGGCTATAATTTCTAACGATATTCGAAAAAGTTTGATTGGTAGCGCTTTTTTCATTCCAATTTAAGGTCCTTTTTTCGCATAAATCCGCGAAGGCTTCCAGCAAAGTAATTCAGTATTTAGTGCATCATCTCAACTCCCTGTCGATAGCTAGAATTGCGTATATCATTTCCGCTTTTTGCATTAAATGTTCAAGGCTTTTCTCAAGTCAAATCAAAAAGTAATTTTTTTTTTCAGCTTCATGGTTTTTACATAGACATTGGAAACGAACGCGCCAGCTCTTGAACGAGCTTTTACTCTATGATTTGTATTTTAAAACATTAGTAGATTGTTCACGGCGTCAATTATTTTCTCGAATTTTGTAAATATGTGTTTTAGAGTATCGGTAACGTAACCGCTAGAAGAGATTGGCAACTAATAAATTGATTAGGTTCATTATTTTCGAATTTGATGGAGCTTTAAATACAACTTAACGGTATTTCTTAAATTTCTTTGCTTTGATTGGTCACTTTCTCTGGTACTTATAATAGGGCAGTTCTTTAGTATCCGATTGAACAGGAATTTTGCCAAATTTGCTGCAAGATTTTAATAACTAAGATTCTCGGCGATTTTTTCAACTGACGCCTATTTTTGTGCCGAAGACTACGTAATAATACTTTACTTTTTACACGACGTAACCAAAATAAACCGATTATTGTCTGATATTTATCAACTGCAGCAAAATATCCATCATCGATATAATACTCCCACATTTGAAAAGTTCAGTTTTTTTTCTTTTGTTTTCCGATTCCGAATGTATCCATTAAAAACCTTTTTAAAATTATGTCAAAGGAATCCACATACTAAATTAATAAAACCCTTAAACAAGACTAAAATTACCACTAATTTGCATTTTTGCATAAATAACTGCTAAATGTTCCCTATTAATTTCGAAATCATTTAGGACAAAAACTTTTAACGTCATTTTGTGGTCAGCAATAGTATCTCAGAATTTGACAACTATTTCTCTGTGACAAAAATTAGTGACATAATAATACTTAATGTATTTTCATAAAGTAAGTAGGGGAGCAAAATTATCCTAGGTATCCCAAAACAGTTACGCAAAAATTTGGCGACATTTTAAAAATCGCCAAGCGGTGTGTTCTGAGTTCTTTCAGTTCAGGAAAAAAAAAAACAAAGGTGAGTATATAAATTGTTTCTCAATATTATTATTGACCCAGGCAACGCCGGGTATTTTTGCTAGTCATCGATAAATTTGCTACAATGAGTTGTTTTGTTTGAAGTAGAGGTGAAAATGCGCTTTGGGTCCCTGCTTGGCGCATTTTCAAAAAATCGCCAACTGGCGCGTTTTTCCTTGTTGTCTCGCGTAGTTGAAAGCTCAGAGAGACATTACGCAGAAATGGCGTTTCTATGGCGACAAAACCGAAATCCGTGTTTGGCGAGAAAAGGGACCCAAAGCACAGATTAACCGAAGTAGATGGCGTATACAAATTTATAGGAGTTTTCAGAGGAGTTATCACAACTGTTGCTGCTGTCACATTATCTTCATTAGTCAAATTTGCATTTGTTGTTATAATTTCAGTCAGTATTGGTAGAGTAGTTTTTAGAAAAATCATTCTGGAAATAAAAGCGCCAAACTTTGTATAACAGTCATGTGTTATTTGAAACTTCCTTCTGATATTTCGGTGCTTTTATCGGATGAATGCTAGTTTAAGGTCCGGCGATAAATTCTTGTCCACTTCGCCTCCAAAAATATTTTGGAAGTCTTTTAGAGACATGAGCTTATTTAATACATTAAATTCTTCATCTGATTTTTTGTTGCTAAACATTTAGAGGGATGAATCCTAGTTTAAGGTTCTGCGATAAATTATTCAATCTGGCAACCTCAGAATTATCATTGGATGATTGGATTATTTGGCGATTTTAAGCTAAATGATTGCAACCTTAAGCTACAGTCTGAAAAAAATCGCCAAACCCGGACCCTAAAGTTGGATTTTACCCATTTAGAGTTATCAATAACGTTCTCATCATAGGGGGCCAATTACTATAATTTTCTGAAAATGTTGAGAGAGTTATTGGCCACAGCAAAACTTTAATTTTTAAGAACATATCCTTATATTTCACCTCAAATTCACTAATTAGGCATCGCAGCTATAAATCTCATAGTATTTTAAAAGCTGTAAATGCATTGAGTTTTTTTTTAAATATCGCATAGAAAGTTCTAGTCTTACCGTTTTATCCACAACCTTTTAAACTGCACTAAAAGTCCTTTTAAAGTTTAAAACAATTCGCCAAATAAATCAAAAAGACGGGAGATATACTCAAATTCAGTAAATTTTCAAGGCTTAACTCTATACGTAAATTAAAACCACGGAAGAAAGAGCAGCTTGTACGGAAAATGGATCTAGTATTTCCTTTTTGTGTAGAGTTATGCCTTGAAAATTGACTAAATTTGATTAATTAATATCTCCTGCCCTAATTAATGGACAGAAACGTGCTAAAACTTTTCTTTTTCAGGAAAAAAAACCCTTTCCACCGATATATAATGTTATGGGGTGGAGGAAGGTTTTCCTCCCTCAATTATGGCGGATACACCAAAAATGATACTAATTAATTAATTTAAAAATAACTAATTCGAAATTAAAAATTTGGCTTTCGAGGTGCATTACACGGGGATACGTTCGAATTTTTGGGCCAAGTTTCAGGTCTGTGGGTGCTGCGGGGGCTTCTGGCCAGCGGTTACAAACGTACAAACAGACAAACAAACACCGTCATCTTTATATACTGTAAAGGCCTTTTTATTCGCGAGGCCTTAATTTTCGCGATTTTCGCGAGCCCTTCGTAATCGCGAAAATTTAGGCCTCGCGAATTTTTTTTTACTTTGGACTTTTTCAACTTTCGGTTCTGTACATGCAAAATTCGCGAAATTTTCGGCCCGCGAAATCACCGAAATATTCATTTTCGCGAAAATTACGGCCCGCGAAATTAAAGGCCTTTACAGTATATAGATACTAGCAGTACCCGCACGGCGATGCCCGTGCAATAAATGTAAAGGAAGTTAACTAAATAAAGTTTAACTCACTCTTAAGACTTCTTTTCGTGTGTGTGTGTGTGTGTGTGTGTGTGACTAACTTATTTATTTTTAGCGAAACTTTTACGTTTCAATGGAACTTTTGACACAACTGTAGAGCCAAGATTTTCGAAAACTCTCAACGACCACAGCAATATTGCCCTTGAAATTTAATATAATTCACCGATTTAACCGTAATTTCAATGTAAAATTGGTCGCCAAATCTAAATTTATTAACATAGGGAACCGATTGTATCAGGTAGATTAGCCACAACCATTCTTCCATGATTTTAATGTGAACATTAAAAGGAAAGAAATATAATGTCTTTCGTACCATCTCTTTGAAGTGATTACAATCTAACAGTGACCCTCAAATAATCAAGATTTCACTGGCCGGGAAGTTGGAAAATTTTTCGGTTAACTGAACAGCGGTGTTACAGAAAATGTCAGAATGGAACTATTATTATTAAAAATTTAGTGATGGCGGCATTAAATACATGTTTTAAACATGCAATAAAATACGCTTTAAACTGCAAACAACTACTGTTCCTTCCCAGACCGTTTTATTTTTCTTTCAGTTGGAGAAAGTAGTGTTTCACTGGCTGGGAGGTTTAGTAAATTTCCTGATTGTCGCCAAACTTTACGACGCCAAATGCGAAGAGGAACTGAATAGACATCCCTAAATTTTTAACAATGATAGTTCCATTGTGACATTTTCGGGAACCCCGAATTTTGAGGAAGTCAACTTAATAAATTTAAATTCACTTTAACCTCCTCTGAAGAAAAAATATTATATCCTTTAGTTCAAATGCGCTCCACAACCTTTTAAATTCCACTTAAAGTCATGTTAAAGTTTAAATCAATTCGCCAAATAAATATAAGAGACAGAAAGTTAAGTAAGTAACAGGAGATATTAATTAATCAAATTGAATAAATTTTCAAGGCTTAAATCTATACGCAAATTTAAACCACAAAGTAACTTCAGGGACAAAAGAGCAGCTGATCAGGAAAATGGCTCTAGTGTTTCAGTTCTGCGTAGAGTTAGGCCTTGAAAATTGACTAAATTTGATTAATTAATATCTCCTGCCCTAATTAACGGACAGAAACGTGCTAAAACTTTTCTTTTTCAGAAAAAAAAACCCTTTCCAACGATATATAATGTTTTGGGGTGGGGGGAGGTTTTCCCCCCTCAATTATGGCGGATACACCAAAAATGAGACTAATTAATTAATTTAAAAATAACTAATTCGAAATTAAAAATTTGGGCTTCGAGGTGCACGAGGGCGGGGTACGTTCGAATTTTTGAGCCAAGTTTCAGGTCCGTAGGAGCTGTGGGGGCTTCTGGCCAGCGGTTACAAACGTACAAACAGACAAACGAACACCGTCATCTTTATATATATAGATTAAGATTAAGATAATCATTTTAAGTAGCATACGTTTATACAGTCGCGGCAGTGGCGAATTAATAAATCCTCTGGACGAATTAATAAATTTATATGAATTCATCTTTGACCATATGGGAAGGAGCTACACTTTGCAAAAGCAAAAAAAGCCACGTGGGTGAATGAAAATAAGTGTACGCGTAGGGAAAAGAAAACCAGATAGGGGAAAACTTCCGAGAAAATATCCCTTCATTTATCCCTAGGTTGACCACCCCTCAGTTTGATTGACACCTGACCCACCCAATGGGAGGTACCCACTCATCAAAATCTCTATGCCAGATGTCCTACAGGCCAAATGGGTTAGACACCCCTGAGGGATGCTTAGTGCGGGTCAGCTAGAATGTTTATTCGTAAATGAAGTTCTAAAAAAAAGTATTGGAGAATCGCTAGGAACGGGACAGCAGAAGAATACAACAGCGAGAGAAATAGGACACACTGCATTTTTACTTCCTTGTGATCGTGCAAAAAAAAATCACTCAAAATTGGGTCTAAATTTTGATTTTGTTCACCTCCGAATGAATGTTACTTAATTTTTTCGACTTGTCAGCACGTGCATATGTACCTGCCAATATATTACCAACCGAAAAGTATTTTTCAACCACCCTCGAATCAATTACGACGAGTTTTCTCGTGACGTCTGTATATACGTATGTATGTCGCATAACTCAAAAACTATATGCCCTAGAAACTTCTAGTTTGGTATGCAGGCTCTGAGGAGGGTCTAGTTGTGCACCTGTCCTTGTGGTTGCATTCGAATGTTTTCAAGGGGGTGGTTTCATCCCTTTTTGGGGGAAAATAAGTGTTAATTTCAATGCAGACTGAAGTGATATGAATTGGCACGACCACTTGGCGATATATAGCCAAGCATTTGGTCACCAAGTGTTTGACGTCAAATTGGCGACACATTTGGCGAAAAAATTTTTTTTTGAATTTGGGTTCAATTTGGCGCTATTTTGCGAAAAATCCACTGAATGAAAATCGGCGATCTTTAGAAAATTAATCATTGTAAAACATTTTTTGCATTGTTTCGTGGGAAACTAAGGGTGTAAATGTTTGAATTGTATATCTCGCTCACTCCAAGCACTATTTTTAACACTTAAGCATCTATTAAGAAATTTACACGTAAAAGGAAGTAGTGTGGGGTCCATACAAGATTTTTAATAACAAGTAATGCATACAACTTTCTTGCATTTTATTTCTGAATAAATGCAGCGATGACCCCTTCCTCCAGATTTGTCCCCACCGACGAAATTACACAGTCGGGAACAGCGTTACAAATGGTAAATAGTAACTTGAGTCTCTTTTTCTGAAGAATGCCTAGAAAAGACAATAAATAATCATCCAACCCCAAATCAATAAAAATTGATCATTTAGTTGCTAAACTGATACCTTATAATAAAAAAAACTAATTTAAATAGAATTTGATAGTATTTTGTAGTTACTCATTATGTAAAATTTTAAATACATAATATAACTAGCTGCGTGGCCCGGCGTTGCACGGGCTACCTCTGAACAAAAAATTAACAAAACTTGAACAAAAAATGTCCCTCGTATGTAACTGAAGTTTGAAGAGTTTTTTTTTTTTCAAACAATCGAAAAAATATGGTAACAACTGAGAACAAAGGGACATTTTCGCCTCCTACTCCATTTTTTAACAGTCGACCAAGAAAAGTTGGTAACTTCGAAGTGACAAATCGAATGTCACAAATGGAAATACTTTCGATTCCATGGACACCCACTCCGATTGTAGTTCATTGACCGTGATGAGAAACTGCCACTGCCAGACGTTGAAGATCAGACAAGGCAAACGGGAAATAAAAGTGCGTTGCAATTAATCAAAATTTAGAGCAGTTGGAAAAAGTAAGAAAAGAAGCAGAAAACACCCGTCGCGTCGCATAGCATATGAGTCTCCATCAAAAAGTAACACAGTTGATATCTTACGCAGTGACAGAAACCTTTTTAAAAGCAAATTTAAACTCGTTAAAACGGACACTGAAATTTTTAATCACTAAAAGTTGCACGAATATTACGGGGACCGGAAAGTATAATGTTTTCTTTTCCAATCAAACTTTTTTTTTTTTTTTTAAGTTTTATTTTTAATCAAACAATATAATTTACCTTTATTATCAATAACTTTTTACCCTGCACAAATTTTCAATCCCGGACCGGGTAAGAATTATCGATATCTGAGCAAAATATCTGGGAATGGCGTTTTGGATATAGGACCAATTGTTTTTCTTTTATTTTTTTCCTTCCCATATAGATCGGAATAAAAGAGAAATCTGATGGTGCAAGATCAGGTAAATATAGTGTGTAAAGTAGCTCACCACAGCTCATTATTTTTTTATGGGTTCGCCTTAAGTAGCTCCAGGACAGTCGAGAGGCCATGTCAGCCTAAACGGAAATAAGGGGCCCGGCCGGCTCCTTGGGGGTTCGCCTCAGCCTTGATCCTTTTAGTGCTTATTTAACCTGTTAACCGGGGAATTAGCTATTGCTCAACTCGTTTCACAATGGGGACTTTTTTTTCGCAGCGATAAGTAATATCACACCTCAAATAATAAATCACACCTCAGTATGTAAATAATACACCTCAATAATAAAAATATATAAAACACTGAAATTCATAATAAGAATATTCAAATCAGAAAGTTACTAACATGTAAGATACTGAAATGCAGACTAAAATGAATCCAAATTGTGGCAGCTCTAAGTATAGATCATGCAGCGCCCGTTTTCCCGTTAATAGCGCTCAAGTTACAGATTACAAGAACATGAAAATTCATGACGCATCAACAATATGATGGCATATATACAGGGTGTCCACTCCTATCGTGGACCAATAGCTAATTTCTTAACCGTTAGAGATAAGCATATAGTTTATTTGGGAAAAAATCTCTAAATTACGAAAGGAATTTTGGGTCTATTCAATGTTTTTCAAAAAATCAAATTTTGAAAAAGTTACGAAATTTAAATTTTTATACAGCCCCCCAGTCCTATCAATCATATTTAGTAAAACATTCTTGAAACTGTAATGTTTAAAACTAAAAAAAAATCACTCTTCTACCACAAAAATTGACCGAGTTATGACGTTTTGAAAAATCAAGATTTTGAAGGATTTCGCATACGGTCCCTTTAGCGATCTCTCGATGACGTCATGAAATAATGCAAAATCTTGATTTTTCAAAACGTCATAACTCGGTCAATTTTTGTCGTAGAACAGTGATTTTTTTTTAGTTTTAAACGTTACAGTGTCAAGAATGTTTTACTAAATATGATTGATAGGATTGGAAGGCTGTATAAAAATCTAAATTTCGTAACTCTTTCAAAATTTGATTTTTTGAAAAACATTGAATAGAGCCAAAATTCCTTTCGTAATTTAGAGATTTTTTCCCAAATGAACTATATGCTTATCTCTAACGGTTAAGAAATTAGCTATTGGTCCACGATAGGAGTGGACACCCTGTACACTGTAAAAAAAAACTGTAAATTTTGAAGAAATTATCCATATTTTTTACAGAAAAAATCTGTTTGTGATGAAACTAGATAAAATACAGGATTTCTCTGTTTTTTTAATCTCCGCAGCCGGTTATAAGCGCATTAACTGTTAACGGTTTCTTCACCGCGAAGCTCGATTGGTCGATTTTAACCACGTGACCCATCGTTGGATTCGAAACAATGGCGGATGTTTTGATGAAACCTGTAGCTGAGTTGCCGTAAGTGAAAGCATTTTTAACATCAAATTAATTGTTGTTTAAGTTTTAGTTGATAATTTTCCGATTATTTTATATGAAATGTAAACATTCCATGTTCTGCTGATTTAAAAAAACATTTAATAACAAGAATAATAATACAAGGGCGATTCTCTGTAAACTCGTCATTTTTCACACGAAATCTGTCCGGGCCAGTGGTTGGAAAAACTACATATTTTTCGTAGCGAACTACAACTACAACTACTTTCTTATAAATGTAGTTAACTACAGCTACAACTACTTTTTTTTAAATGTAGCGAGCTACACTACTTTTGAAATGTAGTTGCTACTTCGCTACTTAAAAAAATAAATAAATAAATAACAAGAATACACCGTTAGAAGATCGACCGAAAAAATTCGAAAAGTGGTTTAGAATAAAAAATTACCTCATTCGAATATGAAATAGAAATAGGAATTGTCTTTGAATTTATTTATTACTTTTCCTTTTTGTTCCTTTTTTTTTGCTAAAATTTCATTTTTTAGATATTTTTACAATTTTTACGAATATTCGCCACAAGAAAAACCCTGTTTTTTTCCTTCGTTCTCTTTTTTTTTTAATTTTTTTCATTTATTTATTTATTTTTTTTAATTTAAAAGTAGTTTTCAGAAATCGCTACAAACTACTATTTTTTTGTATCGCGCTACTCACTACGCTACTTTTTTTAAAAAGTAGTGCGCTACACTACAAACTACTAAAAAATGTAGCTACTACAGTAGTTTCGCTACTTGTAGCGCGCTACTTCCGACCACTGGTCCGGGCACGGTTTTTTGAAATGTTCGTATAATTATAATACTATTGCTTAGAAAATGAATCTATTACTTTGGCTTGAAAGAGGGCCAATTGAAGTTTGTGTTTTTCTGATAAATCATGATAGGGGGTAAGTCCCCGCCTAGTATACTAGGCAGGGGACTGTTTTTGCTCTTTGTTGCGTAATATCTGCAAAACTATTGGAACATAATTAGTTACGAGACTACCTACAAATTTAGGCACAAATCGTAGACATAACTACTAATATGTTTTATAATTAAATTAATTGACCTTAATAAAATCACTTTCCAGAGGACTGTTTTCGCAACGACCCTGATCCATACTTTCATCACAAATGTGGTTCTCAAACTAAGCAAAGTAGCGTTTCAACACCGTTCTCGGCGATTTCGGCAAATTCACACTGATTACTTTAAACTTCATGCCAAAAAGAATTTGCAAAAGTTATAGATTTTTCGTATTACAGCTTTGAATTTGTTGCAGGGGATTGTTTGAAAAAACTCTGGACAGAATTTACATGACAATTTTAAGTTTTAGAAATACGTAATTATACCATATTTCATAAGAAAAATATAGCTTCACTGTTCTATTTTTAGATATTAATTGCAAAATTTATGTAATGTTAATAGGTTTTTTGAAATACTATCTTTAACAGTTAGACTATGGGATTGGGACAGCCAGGGGACTGTGTTTTTGGCGCTTAGATAATTTCTAGAAAAAAAAATTAAATTGTTATCACTTCAAATACAATTGGGCCACAAAGTGTTAATGCTTTACTTGTATTAAGAGTGATAATTATTTTATTACACTTTATTATTTTTAAAATACTCAGTCCGGACAGCTAATTACCAGTTTACAGAGAATCGCCCACAATACACATGACTTATCATTGCTATAACTTTGGTTATCGATGAAGGTGAATGTCAAATAATACTTTTTAAAAATTAATTTAAATGTCTTCTCTGTAAAAAAAAGAAAAAAATCTAAAGTGCTCTCATGATATTTAATTTTTAAAAATCCCTTCACATATCTATTTGCATAAAAGTCTAAGGACTAGCCTCATAATTTGTTGATTTGAAAGGTCAGTGAAACAAAGCATGTTATACGTATCGTATCGTCTTAATTTTCTTTATCTATGTTTTAATTTAAGTTTACTTCTGTGTCATTTTCAAAATTGTATGTCATCAGGACCCCTTTTACCGTGATACAGTACATATGCTTTTTAGAACGATCACTCATTTCCTGTGACCCTGCTGTTATAGCGACCAATGCTTGTCCCATTTGCCAATGTTACTTAAACCTCTGAGCTGAATCGCTCGTTCTAATACATCGTCCAAAAAGGATTCAACATTTTTATAATTCTCAGGACTATCTATGCAAGAACTAAAATTTACCAATTTTATGCTTCTAAGCCTCAAGTATTTACATTGAAAAGAGTTATAAAATAAATGTTTTAAAAAGCAATCAAAGTGAAACACTACTATATGAAAAAAAGAAGGAATCAAAGTATTTGCTAACCATAACCTTTACTTTAAAAAAATAATTGATTTGTGTCATTTATTTTCAGCACAGTTTGTTGAAAACTAGTGCTTTAAAGTTAATATGTAATTCATGTTTATTATTGTAACTAAAAGTTTAAAAAATCTGCAATTGCTTATTTTTATCTTTTTTTAATGAAGCATGACGCGTTAAAAGTATTACAGAATTTAAAAATACTGTCAGCCCCGCTTAAACGAATACTGTCGGTTCCAAGAAATATTCGAATAAGTGGGTATTCAATTAAGTGGGGATCTTTAACATTGCGTCTAGGGATGCACCGAGTACTCGGTAAATATTCCGTACTCGGCCAATTTGCCGAGTACTCGGTACTCGGCCAAATTTGGATCAGGTACTCGGCCGATACCGAGTAGTTGTAGAAAATTGAATAGTTCAAGACACATTTTTCAAAAATTAAAAATATGCAAATATATATATAATGCAATCATTTACAATTAATATATATTTATAAAATATGACGGAATTCTACGTATAAGTTTTTAAAAAGTTATAATACCAAATCAGTATGAAAATTAACTAAGAATGCAAATGTAATTAACTTTTTCATATCGCATATTGGAGGGGAACTTACCTTTGGTCAGGAACAGTCAAAGTGTTCCTTAAGATGAATATTAATAAACTCATTAAAAAGAAACTTTCAATCATATTCCAATATATTTCTAGTCAATAAAAATTTAGATTACGAATTTTTAAAATCATGGTTTTGCAGATTCAACCTTGTGGCATAGTGATAACACAGAGAAGTAAAATTAAGTCATTTTTATTAGGGTGAGAAAAAGATGGTCTAATATTTAATGAAAAATATTTTAATAATTGAAATTGTTGTTTATCTTAAATTATGGTGCAAAAAAACTAATCTTTCAGCATTTTCTGGTGAAAGCTTATTCCTCAGACTGCTGCAAATATAACCTGCCTTGGAAAAACCCCTCTCGCTGTACACACTAGTTGAAGGTGCACTAAGAAACTTTTTTGCTAGTTTGCATAAGATAGGAAACTTTTTTTATTTTTTTTCCACCAGGCAAAAGGACTATTTGTTCTATTTAGTAATTCTCCAGAAAAGAAAGACTCCATCTCTTTCTTTAACATCTCTTCATATTCGAATTCAGTGTTGGTATTTTCACTATTGACATTTTCTTGTGCATTTGAGACTTCATCAAAGCACTGCCAGAAAATTGACGAACTTTTTTGACGAACAAGTTTAGAGAATTAGAACTAATCAATAAGAGATTAATATAATTCCAACTTAATTGATACTTTATATTTATTCATTTTAAAAATAACTTCTTTCTAAAATTTTTGACAAAATAAATAAAATATTTTAAACAATGCATAAGTTAAATTCAGTGGGATTTTTGTTCTAAGAACTATCATATAGAGGTCCATTCTAATGATCAGTTCATATGTCAGGGTTCGAATTTACTACTGGTCCATTGGTTCCAGACCAGTAAAACTCGCCTCGAATCACCATAAAAATAATAAACAATCCAAGGACCACCATTTTTTTTAAAGAAAAAAAATGTGATTAATGATTTAAGGTGGACCAGTGATGTTGTCTGTTAACCAGTATATATTCCTGTTCACTGGTCGAGAAGACCAGTAAAATTTTGTAATGATTTCTAACCCTGTACCGCTCTATGTCAATAATTTTTTAAAAAACAATTGGTACTCGGCCGAGTAGTGAAAGGCCGAGTACTCGGTACTCGGCTACTCGGTAAAATGCTACTCGGTGCATCCCTAATTGCGTCTATGACATGGGATATATATTTGGTTTTGAGATATTTTATTCGTATATAGTACAATATATATGGTACAGTTTATATAGTACAATAGAACTGTGGTCGCAGTGCTTGCGCTGCCTTAGTTGTGCCCCCTTTTCACTATTTTATTCGTATAAACGGGGTATTCGTTTATCCGTTACCCGATTAAGCGGGGCCAACAGTATAACGAAAATGTAAGCAATATCTTGCACATGTGCTTTATAGAGACCTCTTGTTACAGTGACAAATTTGGACCAATATTTAGACTATTAGAAAGCTTGAGAGATTTGAGGCATAACTTATAAAAGGCATCTGGGGCAATATTGGATCAGAACACCAGTTACAAATTTATCAAGCAGTGTTTAGAAAAGACAATTTTCTAAAGTGTTCTTTTAAGTGCTCTTTTGGAGTGTAACAGATTTAGGTGTAACTAATCCAGAAGACTTACGTTATGTTAGTGAAACTGATTTAAAGGGTGTTTTAAAACCAATTCAAGCACGAAAACTCATCTCAAGTTAGAAAAAGACTGATAAAGGTAAGTAACCATAACAAAGCCAATTCATAGAGTTGCACTGATATTACCTAATAACTCAACACTACAGGTGTTCGATACATTTTATTTGTGCATAATAATGTTTGTTGTTCATCACAATTAAAGGATTTAAATAGATTTAAAGCACAATAATGCCAAATATTTGCCTCAATGATATATTCTTATTTTATTTCTTTATTCTTTCTTAATCTTTGTAATTAATCTAATAATTATGGAATGAAAAATTATGCCAATGACTTCGCAAATTGGAATTACGCTCGGATGAATAATGTTATGAACTCAAGATACCCACAGGTAGGGAAATACAGTAATTTGAATTATTGTTTTTGACATTTTAATAAGCCAAAGTGTTTCATGAGAGAGAAAGAAAGTAATTAATGTTATATATACATCTTCAAATCTCAGAAATTTTTGTATTTAAAAGTGAACTGCATTTCAAAGAGTATTGCTTCTACTGTAGTTATTAAAAAGCACATTTAAAAAGAAAGTTAAAAACAAGCTAAATTATTAAAATATATATAAATATAAAGACTAGGTTTTTGATATCTATCTGTGCTAAAATGTGCATTTACCCCTAAAGAAGCATGTCGCACTAATAACTCTGTTTTGAAAATACTTCCTTATACATAAAAGGAAGTAAAAATGTCTGTTGTCTGGTTTTTTGAAATAATTGGTTCAATTAGAGAATCAACATAAAATTAAAACAATTGTCAGACAATACATAAATGCTTTTCTAAAGTTTTTTTTATTTCATGTGAAGATATGATCTGGTAAAGATAAAAAAATTCTTGTTGGGTTATTCCAGCGAAAATGGTACAAGTCATGTCTGAAACTCTTTACTTAAGATTATCAATTTAAATAATTTCCACCAACTAATCATATTTTTTTCATGAAGTTTCCGTTTATTTGTGTATAATAAAGTGTAAATAACTAGTACATGACTCATTTATGAAAGGATTTTAAATATTTTGATCACTTTGTGTAACAGAGTGGACAAATAAGCCTTTAAAAATATCTTTATAATCAGAAAGAAAAGTTAGAATCACAGAACAAGCATAAAGCGGAATAAACAGCCTTAAACTGTAAGTCTGTCTGCAATTTCAAGAAAAAATTTATTTTTTTCATCATGAAATCGACTGTAACAGAGTGGACATCCAACAGTTCAAATTAACTACCATAAGAAAAGAACTAGGCTCACCCTAGTTGTTGACTACATAATTCAATGTAGCAAGCTAATCACGGCAGTTATACTACCTATATTTTTAAAAAAACATATCAGATTGAATGCAATTGTCTATTTTATTTCTAAAAGGCTTGTGACAGAGTGGACAATTCGAAACATAGAAAATCTAGGGACATGGATAAATAATAGTGTTTTTTGGGGAATTTTTTTTTCATTTGCGTAATAATCTGCAGAAATGGTGTCAGAAGCATCTTTTGTGCAGTGTAGTTTAATTTATTGTGTTGTTACATTTCAGTTTAATTTTAAATCACAGTTAAAATTCTAGCAATTTGAAGTTGTGACACGTCATTTTCTCCTCCTGACAAAGACATTTTTTTTTTGTGTCCTTTCTAAAAGGATTATACCTAATCAATTGATACTTGATGGCATGAAATTAAATGGAGAACCAATAAAAATACACTTAATAGGTGGTAGTTATTAAAATTGATTATAAAAATGTCTAAAGTCTTAGGCATGATTTGTACCATTTTCGCTGGAATGACCCACATTCTCTAAAAAATATTGTATTCATAGTACTTAACTAGGGCTAAAAGTCTCAATGGTCTCTTACTTTTTATTAGCAGTTTTGAAGATCATAAAAATAGGTTAATTAAATGTTAAAGTCTAACAATTTTGGGATAAAAATTTAAAACTTATGATTTTACATCATCTGGCATTCAAACCAAAATAAGTGGTAACTTTTAATGTTCTTGCAGATACTGACTATTTTAATTTTCCAAATGTTCAGCTTGTTTATCTTTATTGTTGAAAATGTCAACTTTCTTTATAACATAATGTTTAAACCGATTCCTAAAAAATTGCTTATTGTAGGTTACTAAGACTAATACTGAAGTTGAACTGTTGAACATCCCGAGTACGCCTTGTCTAATATGCTATGGTAAGTTAATTTCCAGGGCTCGAAAATTATATTGCCCGACATGCCCAGGGCATGTAAAATTTCTGATCGGGCATGAATCTTCAACCCTTACATGCCCAGCTGGCCATGTAATTTTACGATCAAATATTTCTTTCCTAAACTTTGTTATTTCGTATTTTTGAAAAAAATTACCATATATGTTAAGATTGAAATAATTCTTAATTCAGATACAAAACTGCAAATTTAATATTTTGTCTGTTTAACATGTTGACTGCCCAAGTAGGAGATGATAATTTGTAGTATATCCTTTTAGCTGACAGAATAGAATTTGAGTTAGCTTATATGTGATTTGCTGTTTTCCTCCAGATTACAATTTGTCTTTTACAATGACATTAATATGGAAATTTGACTTCCGAGGAGATGAAAGTAAAGCTAATTGACAGGTACATTGTATTTAGCCCAGCTCATATGCTACGTATGTTTTGTAGCTTGGCAGTCAACGTCTTAACACTGTACGACAAATTCAAATGTTTTTATTTATAAACAGCAAAAATAAAACTGGGCAGGTAAAAATGTTATTTGGGCATGTACTTTTTAGACAAACATGCCCGGCAGGGCATGTAAAATATTAAAGATTTTTCGAGCCCTGTTAATTTCTTTTATATCTGCCTTTGGGTCATTCCGTATCAAGTGATCCAACGTTTTTTACCTTACATTTTTGTATTTCTTTCAAATTTGGCTCATCAATTGTACCCCTTGAGGTAATCAAAAGTATCAATTTTTGGATTTTTATCTCTATTATTTTTTGATTTATGAGACTTTGAACTTTGGAAAAACCCACGTTTTTCCATGGATAAGGGAACATAAAAGGGACCATAACTCGGCACCAAATATAGATAGAACAATTTGGTAAATGGCATTTTAAAGTACGTTAGTTGCCGCTTAATCTGATATGCAACATGACTAATTTGATAAAAATTTTCTTTTTCAAAAAATGAAATTTAAATTTCAAATTTAAATTTCTCAAAAAACATATCTGTACCTCAGAACCAGACTAACGTAAGTCCATTTTCGTCATTTTTCAGTAGAGGGGAAAAACGATGTATTCGACAATCGTTTTTCCCCTGTACCGAAAAATGACGAAAATGGACTTACGTTAGTCTGGTTCTGAGGTACAGATATAATGAATTTTTTTCAAAAAATTCTCAAAAATTCTTGTGTATTTTATCTATGTGTGTACAAATGTTTAGATTGGGATCTCAATGGGATCATATTTTTTTGAATTTTTGAATAAAACTGTATAGGAAAAAAATGATAATTTTTAGATTCTATTTATTTAAATATTAAGTTATCTTGCTTGTGATGGTCTAAAAAGTAGTAAACAAACATGAATATGTTTAAAGTGAGCTGGCATGAGCTTATAGATTTGTCAGGTTCACCCCCTCCTCCCTTCATCCCCCGCACAACCACTCTTTTTTAATTCAAAACTGTTCAAAATGTTGAAAAAAAAAAAAAAAACTCTTTGATACAAGATGAATAGTAAACTTATTTAAAGTTGGTAAATGGGTTTCCTTATAACTAGACGAAGTATCACCCTCCTCCACCCAAATATACCATTAACGCTGTACTATTATGACGTCTAACCTGGGGATTGAATTGACTATTATTTTTACTCTAGGTAAGTGAGCTAGCATTAACTTGTAGATTGGTCAACTCCCCCTCCCTTCCTTCCTGATCCAACCATTTTTCCCCCAAACTGTTTAAAATGCTAAAAAAAAGCTTCTTTGATACAAAATGAACAGTAAACTTATTTAAAGTTGGTAAATGGGCTTCCTTATAACAAGGCAAAGTACAACCCTTCCCCCACCCAAATATATCATTAATGCTATACTAATATGATGTCTCACCTGGGGATTGATTTGAGGATTATTTTCCCCTAGGTATATTTTGTTTTTCAGACGAAGTGTATATTTTTCAATCCGTCCTTCACAAAGTGTACTTCCATTCAATATCTGAATTTAAACTTATGATTCATTTCATCCCCTCCCCCAGCACCAATCTTCAATTTTGAAGAGAGGAAATAAATGGGTCGCCCCAAGATCATAGCAAACAGAAAAATAGCACTGTTTCTCCTTTTTCTCATAATGTTTTCCCATTATTTTCACACAAAACTGAAAAGAAATCAAAGTGTCACGTTATATGTCAGTCCTCATCACTGCCTTTCCTTTTTCTTATTGGACAAAGCTCATGAGCTAATAGGAAAGTAACAAACAGAACAAACTGAAACACTACCAGACATCAGTAGAGACTAAGGCTTTGAAATGGGGTTAGGCGGGATGATAAAAAAAATAAAAGTTTGGAGCGGGAAGGTAGGGTAAGGGGGGTGGGAGTAATCTGTAAAGAAGTTAAACAACATGAGAGGGTTATGATCAAAAAAGCAGTGTTTGATTAATATATGTATATAGATATGTCTTGCTGCATTACTTTCCTTTACAGCAAAATGAAAAATAACACAAACAATTAAAAAAATTAAATAACAGCTGCACACTAGATAATGTGGAAAGATAGTTATGGGGACATAGACATATGATCTGATATTTTGATTTATTTTCAGTTTTTTGCGTAAAGAACAGAAAAAACGATGAGAACAAGGAGAAACAGTGCTATTTTGCTGTATGCTATGATCTTGGGGCGACCTATTTATTTTCTCCCTTCAAAATTGAAGATTGGTGCTGGGGTAGAAGATGAAATGAATCATAAAGTTAAATTTCAGATACTGAATGGAAGTACACTTTAAAGTTCGGATCGAAAAAGAAACACTTCGTCTGAAAAACAATATATATACCTAGGGTGAAAATAATCCTCAACTCAATCCCCAGGTTGGACGTCATATTAGTATAGTGTGAATAGTATATTTGGGTGGGGAGGGGGATACTTCGTCTAGTTATAAGGAAACCCATTTACCCAATTTAAATAAGTTTACTATTCATTTTGTATCAAAGAGTTTTTGTTTTTTTTAAACATTTTGAACAGCTTTGAATAAAAAAAGAGTGGTTGTGCGGGGAAGGAAGGGGGGAGACTGACAAATCTATAAGCTCATGCCAGCTCACTTTAAACATATTCATGTTTGTTTACTACTTTTTAGACCATCACAAGCAAGAGAACTTAATATTTAAATAAATAGAATCTAAAAAATATCCTTTTTTTCCTATACAGTTTTATTCAAAAATTCAAAAAAATATGATCCCATTGAGATCCCAATCTAAAAATTTGTACAAACATAGATAAAATACACAAGAATTTTTGAGAATTTTTTGAAAAAAATTCATTATATGTTTTTTGAGAAATTTAAATTTGAAATTTAAATTTCATTTTTTGAAAAAGAAATTTTTTATCAAATTAGTCATGTTGCATATCAGATTAAGCGGCAACTAACGTACTTTAAAATGCCATTTACCAAATTGTTCTATCTATATTTGGTGCCGAGTTATGGTCCCTTTCATGTTCCCTTATCCATGGAAAAACGAGGGTTTTTCCAAAGTTCAAAGTCTCATAAATGAAAAAATAATAGAGATAAAAATCCAAAAATTGAGACTTTTGATTACCTCAAGGGGTACAATTAATGAGCCAAATGTGAAAGAAATACAAAAATGTAAGGTAAAATTTTTCTCAGATTTTGGATCACTTGACGTGGAATGACCCCTTTGCTATTTTAACGAATTCCCACTAATAAGGTTAATTAGCATCTTATGTTTAACATCTTATGTATAACATTTTCCCTAGAATGTGTTAATCCTGCTTGTGCATTATCTAATGAAATGTAATAGTAATGTACAATAAAACCTCAATATCTTGAAAACCGAAAGTGATTTGACCTGATTTTGTTTGATGGATCCCTTATTTAAGTTAAAGCTAGAAATGCCCTAAATCTTAGATAATTTTACGAAATTGCGGATATTTTGTTTTGAAAAGAAATTTGACGTATCAATGTTTTGAGTTAATGTTTTGAGTTGAAATGTGAATTGTCAAGTTAAAAAAAATTGTTCCTGATATCAAGGCACACAGCCATGGCTGCCACACTTCCATCTGACGGACGGAATTCCGTATTCTGTAAAATGTCGTATCATTTGGAAATTTGTTTTGGGAAAAAATGAAATGAAGCTTTAAAAAATATCTCATTTAGATTTTTCAAAAAAAAAAAAAAAAACAAGTAACTGCTTAATAACTTTCTCTCTAGTTGCACCTTGAAAACTAGTAATTCAATTATTTCAATCATAGCTACATTAATCCAGAAAATTATTTTAAAGCTGTTTTTTCCAGTGTTATTTTTTAGCGAAGAATCTCTTACCAGAAACTTTTTATTGTCAAGAATCTTTTAGCGTGAATTCGAAGCTTTTTTTTCTTCAGTAACTAATACAGTAATTTTTTTCGTTATCGCGTTTTCTTCCAAAAAATCTTTTCGAAAAAACTATTCTGAAAGTTTAGATTTTACTTAATTTTGCGATTTGGTTTTATTATATAGTTAATTACAACATAAAAATGCAACATATTTGTGCATTAAACTACAGACATATTACGTGCTAACATGTTGGTGTAGCAAAATGATGCCAAGTGCTTTTCAGTCTTTGTTAATTTTTAGAGTAGCACCCATGCACACAGCATTTTGTTATTATCCAGAGCAATATGGTAAATATCGAAAAGATAATGGGACTTGAGTTTATAAATTGTGTTGAAATTAAACGATTAAGATATCAAATGTTAATGAAGCTTTATTTTTTATCAATTGTTTTTTTTTTTTTTACATTAAGGTTACATTTTGAAACATAATTAATCCATCTTTCTTAACTTTCAGGAGAACATTAGGAAGCAGGAGAAGGGGACCAGCCTACGTCGCAGTTCCGAGAACTCGTTAAGGGGGAGGGTTGCCAGGAGTCTCTGACCTACCTCTCCTTCTATGTACCTTGTGTAAAACTTGCTTGAATTCAGAGCCACATTTTACACCTAGATCGGGTATTCCTCCATTTCGGGGTACCTCCCATATTCATATGTAATAGATTTTTTCCATTTCTGTATTTACACTACTCTTTGTAATTACTCTTGTGTACTTATGGCAATAAAATATTTTTTTGTTTAATTATAGTATTTTTTATAACATCCATAGATCCAAGAGATACATATTTTCAACTTTTGCCTAAGCGTGTTTCAATTAACGTGAAAGTTCAACTATACTGCCTAGGCATATTTTCTCACTTAAATTTTTGATTTTATTAATCTAAAAGACAGTTTAAAAATAGTTATTTTTTTAGCAAGTTTCTTCTGTACAACATGTTTCAGACATAAAAATTAAATTGTACAAACTTTTAGGGGTGTTAGAGGGGCCATAAGAAGCAAGAATCGCACAGGAAAATAAGGTAGCAGACGCAACGCTAACGCGCTACGTACACCCAAACTATAAAAGTTTGTGAGAATGGCTTGTTTTGCGTCACTCGGTTATTGTGTAATTTCGGGGGCATGTAAGACTGGCAGGCAGCATAATGTCAACAACCCCTTTAAACCTATCTTAAAAACTGAGAAATTGGGAAAAATCTTCGTTGTGTATTAAATTTGCTTTTTTTTTTTTTGCATCCACCTGTTTCTGGTTCGTACACTGCAAAAAAAAAATCCATCAAACTTACGGAAAAAAAAAAAATCCGTCAAATTTACGGAAAAAAACTGGCAGCCTAGGCTGCCAGTTTTTTTCCGTTTATTTAACAGAAATCTTCCGTAATTTTTTAACAGACTCTCCGTTTTTTAGCGGAATATCTCTGTAATTGCAACAGTTTTTAACCGTTTTTTTAACAGATTTTCTCCGTAAAGTGATGAAATCAACCTGTTATAAAAACGGTTAAAAACTGTTGCAATTACAGAGATATTCCGTTAAAAAACGGAGAGTCTGTTAAAAAATTACGGAAGATTTCTGTTAAATAAACGGAAAAAAACTGGCAGCCAGGCTGCCAGTTTTTTTCCGTAAATTTGACGGATTTTTTTTTACAGTGTATAACCACTCTAAGATTTAATAGATAAGAACAACGTAGAACGTGATGCGTTCAATACATTACGATTAATTTCCATGACGAAAAATTTCGTCATGCCCATTGCTGTAGGCTTTTATGTATGACGAAATATTTCGTCATACCCAGTTAACAGGTTAAAGGTTTGAAGTAAAATCAAGAAAATATTCCGATTTTCGATCGCTGTTGTGGAAAAAAATCGGAAATTCTGCTGTGCGTAAATAAAGTCAAACTTCCAATATTTATATTTATTTTTTGTTTCTATTTGCTCGAACAAAACGGAAGTATGTATGATAATTTTTATTTTTTACCATAAAATATATTATACCTTCTGAAACATTTAATGGAGAGATCGTTTAGCTACTAAACATAAATTTTTACGTCTGCAAGTTTCGATGTTGGAAATTAAAAAAAATCTCCCGCAATTGCCAAAACAAGGAATTCCATACTAAAGTAATAAAAATAGATGCAATTTTGATTGAAATCGTTTTTTTTTTTTTAAGTAGAATTATTGAAACCACAGCTATTATAGCTAAATTCCGTTTTTTGGACAGAATTTTGTAAGAAGTCAGTTTTTCCTGCCAGCATGGACTTTATTTTTTCTTTTCACTTTTCATTGAAAAAAAGTTCACAAAACTTTTTTTTTAATTTAAAAGTAAAAAGTTGAAATAATCTTGCTAAAATATTTTGGAAAAGTTTTTTTTTTTTTCAAAGAATTAATAGTTTACGACATTCTAGTGACAGTACAGTAACCAAAAACTGCTGACCCTTTCAAGCTTCCACTCAAAAAATAAATAAATAAATAAATAAATAATTAGTTCATTTATTTAAAGTACCTCAACAATGAGATATATTTTTAAAAAATTAAAAAAACTTTCTTAAAAAACTAACTTTCGTAATTTTAAAGTTCAGGGAAAAAGTTTCAAAAACCATTCTGGTTACATGTGAAATTAAAGTGCATGCAAGTATCTAAAAAGTTGTTATACAGCTCTGTTGCCCCTATACAACAGCTTGAGCAATACAATTTTAAGGGCAAATTTTGATAAAAAAATAAATTTTTGACCATTTTTGAAATCTCATGCTTAAGTGTTAATTAGAAATTAACACAAGAAGAGAAATAGCACTTAATGTCAAAACATAACAATATGATTCAGAATTGTGCAGCTTTGTAAAACAACCTTTCAGATTCAACAAAATTTGCAGCTCCTAAAAGCAATTTTCTGTACTTTCCAAAGCACTTTTCTGCAAAATAGGTTCAAAAATAGGTAAATTTTTTAGAGCAATGCGAGTTTGCTAACCATTTAAAAAAGTACTAATCCGGATTTTACTTTTCTTGTCTGATGAAATCCGAGTTCAGAATCTAGATTTTAGTAATAAAAGTATTGTTCTCTTTCTTTTTCGTTAATTTGCGTCCTGTCGTATTTTAAGGGGTAGTTAGCTTTTGTGTACTTAATTCTTTTTTTACTATTTTTAGGCACTAATTTTAATCTTTAAAGTGAAAAAAATTTGTGATTTTTTTTCTCATAAATTGATATTTTAATAACTCATATTAAAAACAAGTTGCTAGTGTAATTCACTCACACTAGGCAACAAAAAGGGCATATCCATATTTCACAAGGATGTAGGTGTCAAACCTTGCACATAAAAAGCTTCTATTTGAGAGCATTAAGCACTGTACACTTTTATAACGGTTGGAACGTGTAGAGTAATATCATAAGGAAAAATTGCAACTTCAAGTGAAGGAATATTTTTCTTAGAAAATCAAAGGAGTATAGTAATGGCAACAAAGTAACCATCCCGTGAATGATATCTGCCATTTAGAGTACAAGTCAGCTCTAATGTAAATCCTATAGTAATCCTTATATATATATACATATATACATATATATATATATATACATATATATATATATATATATATATATATATATATATATATATATATATATATATATATATACATATATATACATATATATACATATATACATATATACATATATATACATATATACATATATATATATATATATATATATATATATATATATATATATATATATATATATATATATATATATATATATATATATATATACAGGGTGTCCACTCCTATCGTGGACCAATAGCTAATTTCTAAACCGTTAGAGATACGCATATAGTTCATTTAGGAAAAAATCTCCAAATTACGAAAGGAATTTTGGGTCTATTCAATGTTTTTCAAAAAATCAAATTTTGAAAGAGTTACGAAATTTAAATTTTTATACAGCCCCCCAGTCCTATCAATCATATTTAGTAAAACATTCTTGACACTGTAACGTTTAAAACTAAAAAAAAATCACTCTTCTACCACAAAAATTGACCGAGTTATGACGTTTTGAAAAATCAAGATTTTGCATTATTTCATGACGTCATCGAGAGATCACTAAAGGGACCGTATGCGAAATTCTTCAAAATCTTGATTTTTCAAAACGTCATAACTCTGTCAATTTTTATGGTAGAACAGTGATTTTTTTTTAGTTTTGAATGTTACAGTGTCAAGAATGTTTTACTAAATATGATTGATAGGACTGGGGGGCTGTATAAAAATTTAAATTTCGTAACTCTTTCAAAATTTGATTTTTTGAAAAACATTGAATGGACCCAAAATTCCTTTCGTAATTTGGAGATTTTTTCCTAAATGAACTATATGCGTATCTCTAACGGTTTAGAAATTAGCGATTGGTCCACGATAGGAGTGGACACCCTGTATATATAAGTACAAAAGATTAAACCACATATACACAAATTTGCAAAACATTGCAGGTTGTGTTATTGTGTTAGAAAGACCCCTTTTCGGTACAGATATAATAAGCTTATGAATGAAAAGAATCTATAAAAGCTTTTGATCGATTGTTTCCTCATCAAACTTTTTTTTTTACATTGAAAAAAAAAGATTTTTTGTAACCATGAAATATGAATCTCATTTTTTTTTTTTTTTGCCCATTTGTAAATTTAATAAGAAAGTTTTGCTACCTTTTAGATTTCTGTAAAAATGTATCTATTCCTGATGAAGTATGTTTGGTTCCATTAACCTTTGGATATCCTAGGTTATGTATCTCTATGCCAGAGTTACCAATTTCACTAAGTGAAATATCAGAAGATTTTGCGGCATAAAGTCTCAGTTTTCAATCTTGTTCTGCAGAATGTAGGGATGTTGCAGGTTTTAAAAACATCAAACTGCTATGTTAAAAGACTTTGAGACACCTTGACTTTTTTTAATAGGAGAAGGCCAATATTTTATAATTCTAGTTTTAATTTTAAAATTAAAACAAGGTGAACAATAACACACACCTCATAATTTGTGGGTTTGACTATAGATTATTTCTGCAAAATGTATAAATAAATATGAAAAATATACACAAATTTGAAATGAAATGATTTAATTCTTATACTATCGTTAGCAACTGATAAAAATTCCCTACAGCTAATAAGAATAATATACAGAACCATTTTAAGAGGGTGTTTTCTTCAATGTAGGCTTAAACTTGGACTTGCGGAGTATCGAAGGAATTTTCATGTCATTCATATCTTCATCGTGGAGATTTTTGTACTTTATATAGCTGATAGCTATCCTCTAAAAATCGATGGTTCCAACAGGTTAAGTAGTTTGTGCAAGTAGAACAAAATTTTTATTGCATAACCCCCATCCAAACCCTACACATTTTATGTCATTCTTAACAATGCACATCAATAATCCCATAAGCATTTAGTTCTAACAAATACTGGTAGAAATATATCACTGGTTATTTTAAAAAATAACAACAGTTTATCATATACAGATAGGTTCAATTGTTTTCCAACACCCAATGTTTCATGTTATGAAAATGAATAGCAGAAGTTAGCAAGCTGTAGTTCAGTGGATTTGAAAGTTGACAATGCAATAACACTTTTTTTTAACTATCTGAAACACAGATTTAAAAATTCAACAAAAGTATTTACAACTCAGTAGTAAATTGGTAGATAACATACTTCAAAATGATATAGAAAACTTAAGTTTCAGCTGCTTTTTGTGGAAAGAAAAAAAAGCTACATAAATCCTGACAAAGAAAGATTTTTAAACTGATAGAATTACTTATAACTAATTGTCAGTTATTAAAAAGTTTAAACAAAACTACTTTGAATATTGGATTTAAGTTAGTATATTTTTAACTATTTTTATCACATTACCAATTATTTTAAAAGAATTAAATTTTTATTAAATTTATTAATTTAAATTTTATTTAACTTGATTGATAAGAGGATAAATTTATGTTTCATTATTTTTCAGGATGAGAAAGCTGATATGTTAATTGAAAATATCAATAGCTGCTGCATTTTAGTTTCGTTAGACATTTGATGTTTTCAGCTTCAACATGTCGTGTCAAAAACTTTTTTTTTCTTAATAATTCCAACCTTGTTTCTACCAGTGTTAAATAAAAATTTAAATTCAGATATAAGGACGTCTATGACAAGTCTTCAGGTGTAAAAATGAACAATCTAAGAGCCATTTTTAAATAATCAATACATATAATTGCACATTGTCTGCAGCATATTTTTAAAAATGTAAAGTTATTTTTAGTAAAGAGAAAATAGAGTGCATTTTAAAATACTTTTACAAAGTGACGTGAACAAAAATACTTTTACTTCATGTCAACGGTAGGTCTTATTCACTAGGTATAAGGTGGAAAAGAAGAGTTGAAAGTCAAAGATGCAAAAGCTGATGTAATCTAAATCTTTAGGTGCATGGGCGGAGTTAGACTTTTCTGTCTGGGGGGGGCTAAGCCCCCATTCTAAAAATGTCACCAAAAAAAAACCATATATATATATATATATACTAGCTGACTATATATATATATATACTAGCTGATATATATATATATACTAGCAAACGTTGTTTTGCCATATAAATAATTTCCTAGTAATTTCTAGTGTAGACAAAAAATAGCTTACTTATTGTAAGTATGTATGTATGTATGGTAGAATGTGTATATTGTATGTATGTAAGAATGTGGTATATGCGTGAAATAAGCATGGAGCGCTGTGAACGATGAGGGAATATAAAAATAACAAAAGGCAAACATTATTTTTAAGTTATTATAATTTATTCCTTAAAATTATATCTCATTAATTAAACAATTACGACAGTAACACTATTAAACAATATCAATCTCTTAATGCTATAGCGTGAACAATATTTTTTGTTAGTCCATCTTTAGCTAACATAAACAAACTGGATGGTTTACCCACTCGAGAGCATGCCACGAATAATTGTCCGTGTGAAAAACATGGTGTTCTCAAATCTAAGCCACAAACAGACATCGTTTGACCTTGGGATTTGTTGATAGTCATTGCAAATGCCAATCTAATCGGAAACTGAATACGTTTGAATTGAATTGGCACATCTGTAGGTATAATAGGAATCCGTGGTATGAGTATATTTTCACCTCTGAACTTGCCATTTAAAATCCTGGCTTCGATCACGTTTTTCATTAATTTTTGAATGACTAATCGCGTACCGTTGCACAGCCGGGGCGGGTTCAAATTACGAAGCAAGATAATTGGAGATCCAACCTTTATTTTTTAAAAATTTGCGTCACTTTAATGGTCGTTCATACCCCCCCCCCTCTCGCAGTGAAAAAAAACTTTACACAGCAGATTTTGATTAATAACTCAAAACTCATGGTGTTTGATACATTTTATTTGTTTGTAATGATGTTTTTTAGTCACAACCAATATGAAAATCACAAAAAATAGTTAATTTTTAACATATATTTATCTTCTTCAGAATTTTTGACTTTTAATTTTACCTTGAATTTGACGTAAATGCAAGGTATAAAATACAGAATTTTATAAAGGTACAAAAATTAACATAATATAATTGATAGTGTATATAATTTTTGAAAAAATAATATAAGTGCAACAAATCAAAAACCATTTATTGCCACAATCGATTCAAAGCCCCCAAAAATGGCGCAAACGTCCATAAGAAAATTCTACGGTATCGAAGGACCCCCATTGCCAATTTTAACAAAGATCCGACCAAAACTGTCATTTTGTACTTTAAAAAAATATGGGGTAGATCCCCATGAGGGGATGTACCTGCATAAGGACATTACAATCATTATAATCATTCAAAAAAAAAAACATGCAGCTGTTCGAAAAAATCCTTGCGGGCCTGGATTCGATCTCATTCCATCAGGAACTTCAACCTGACGCGCATAACCACTTGACCATCGGGTCGCTCATTGAAGTAAGGATTTACGATAAAACATATTGTTTTAAATGACATGAAACGTTTAAAAAAAATTTAGGGGTGGACTACCCCTAACATTTAGGGGGATGAAAAATAGATGCTGGCCGATTCTCATATGATACTGGATAAGCACAAAAAATTTCATCAAAATCGGTCAAGCCGTTTCGGAGGAGTATGGTAACGAAAACTGTGACACGAGAATTTTATATATTAGATAAATTAGGGTGATTCAGAAATGTATGGAAAAAAATAAACTTTGTATTTTTGTGCGTCTTACCCTCTTATTTTGTGCCACTATATACACTGATTATTTGTGCAAAATTAAGACAAAATTCATTAATATTTAGAGGTCGCGCAAACGCCTTGAAATTTCGTGATATTGATAAAAACGTGAACGTAAATGATATCTACGGAAAAAAGTAGCCTTTGTATTTTTGCTCGTCTTACCGTTATATTTAGGCCTTTATATACACTGAATTATTTGTCCAAAATTTTAGTAAACTATGTTTACCTTTAGGAGTACTTCAAATTTTGTGATAGTGGCACAAATGCGAACGTAAATAATAATAATAAAGTTACTTTATTGCTGTTTTTTCTCTGAAGAAAAAAACGTGCAATCACAAAATGAACTATATATCTGAAAAACCAATGAAATGTAGAAAAGTATGAAAACTAATCAAATACGGAAAAAATATAAAAAACAAATTTAAATACATTAAATATATAGTAGTTCGCTCATTAATTCTTGCAATACTTTTTAAGGTTACATTTTTGCAACTTTGAAACCTTTTCTGTCTTCCTGTACCACTTGAAGAAGACACTGTCTTTGTTTTTCGTCGTTAGTGATAGTCTTAACAAATGCTTCAATAAGGGCCCCGCCACGCTCCGTATTGTCATTTACAAGCCTCAGTTTCTTCGGTAGTACAAAGCCTTGTTGATAGCTATCTTGAAGATTCCAATGCTCAGGATCAAACAGCTGAGATATTTTGAGTTTCTTCTTTACATGAATAAGGAAGCTGAAAATGACCATTTCTCAGTGCTTGCACAAAAAGGGTTGCTGGGAACCCAGCTCTTAGATATTCTTTCCCATTAACGATAAGAATGTGAAATAAATCACATTCATATGTTACGAATACTTTTTCTTTGACCGGCTGCAAGTTTGAACTGGTTGTGAAATAAACTTGAAGCCATAAAGAATCTTTGACACAGATGTAACACAATGAACCGCTCCTAGGACACAAAAACATACACCAAGAGAAGGTGCTCCACTCAAGAAAATCACACTAAGCTCTAATATCTTCCTTAGACACTTCTTTTGCATGGGTCATCAGAAGTTGACTTTGCGCAACTTCCATTACTAGTTACACGTTGCTCTGAATTGGCTACCAACTCCTCAATCTCATCGTTTCTCACTCCAGGTTTAAAATTAGAATGTTTTATTCTTGACTATGATTGCTGAAACCGCTTAAAAAGCAGTATTGTTGATAAAATGGCAGTGGATGGTTCCACGCAATTGCGTGAACACCGCATTTGACATTTCACGCAATCAAATACCCCAACTCTGCCTATTTCTTGGTTTATCAGTTAAAATACCGAAAGACCAAGACTAGAATAGACTTCGGTTGTAATACTAGGCTGACATTCATCATGACCTCATTTCCTCTCGCCTTCCCTGTCGGTCCCGAATCAAAAAAGAAAAAGAAAAATAAGCTGAAAAAAAATCTGTGAATAATTATATTTTTCTTCGTCATTTCAATAGCAAACGATAAAATGATATTAGAAGCGTTGGTACTGCGACTGTAGTAAAAACAAAGTCCCTTTCCCTTGTCACTTTGACGAACTATAATCATGTCAGCAGCGCCGTAACTATGCGGTGGAGCTAATTGCGTGCATGGGGTCTCAAATGATATTTGCAGGCCGGAGTATGGGCGCCCATAAAGGAGGGCTCCAGCCCCCCCCCCCCGTTAGAAATTAGAATTTCCTCCCTTTCAGTACTATTTTTTTGGTAAAAATATAAAAACATTTCTTTTTCAGCCATTAATGAATAAGTTATTAAAAATACCAAATTTAAATAACTTTAATCTGTGCTGAAATTGCTTTGCATGAGAAAAATATCCTACTAAACCATGGGAGAAATATTTGAGCCCTCCCTTAAAATTCCGCACATGGGCGCCCATGGACCGGAGGCATGAGATAAAAACACATAGATCACTTAGTTTCCCAGCAAAATAGTTCGGTAGGAAGATTCACCGTTTGATATCGTTAACGGATGTACTATGAACAAAAATTAGTAGAGCAGAGCATAAGCTAAAGAGGAAGTCTCGTAAAATGTTCAATGCTGAGCAAAAATATATTTTAGTTCTTAGGAGGGTTTTTTTTTGAAGAGCGATGACAACTGCTAATGTTGAAAGAAAGCTTTGTCTCGTTTATATTCTTTTTTCTTCAGGTGGGGGGGGGGGGTCTAATAAGCACCATCAGCCAGGTTTCCGAATGATTGCATGATCTTCTCGGTGTTATTTGTCCTGAATGACGTGCGTATTTATTAGTTTAAAAAAAGGTATTTTTTCCTTCAGGGGGGGGGGCTAATAACCTGGCCATGGGGGCTTAGCCCCCCTAAGCCCCCCCTTAACTCCGCCCATGTTTAGGTGTCAAACTTGATGCCCAGGTATCTATGGTGTCAAAGCAAAAATTTTGATCTTAAAGTGAAACTAATAAACGCTTATTTCTAACACTGGTTCCATTAATTCTTTGTTTAGAGGAGCGACAAAAATATGACGAGATAAAAGGTCTAAAATTCTTTTATTTAATTCTGATTTTTTTAGCATTAAATCTGGTATTCAGGTACAATATTTTACAGTCTGAATAATAACATAGTCCGATCAAGTTTTAAAAGTTTTAATGCTTATAATTTAAACTTATTATTTCAAAAGATTTTTTCTGAGTCTAATGTTAAATTGGATATAACTATTAAATTATAAAAACACTGATGCCCTGTTTTATGCACACATTTTTTTCTATTCATATTAATTTTAAAATACATTTCACCACTAATTAAAGTTTTTCATCAAGATGTTTTTTTTCTCTGAAAAAGCATTGCAAACTAAACTAATACTACATCAAAATACACTTTCCCAAAAACCGCCTTTTGTGAGATGCCTATTGAGGATATTGTGTCTCAACTCAGTGACAATTACTATAAAATCAAAGTTTTCAATTAGTAACAAGTCCTTTTTACGAATTAGAAATTGAGGAGCTAAAAATTATCTTTAAAGAAAAACTAATAGTAATCTCTAAAGCTAAATATTAATAATTAACACAAATACACATGGAATATCAAGGAAATGTTTATATTTTCTGCTCTTAGGATTTAATCTACAAAAGAGTGACACAAAATCTTTTCCACATGGCTCTTTTTTTGTGAAACAAGGTATTCTTTCTACCCACCAGAAAAAAAGTTCTCCTTCAAACAGCAACCCCTCTTTCTTCCCAAAATTTCAAATATAAAAAAACATTTTTAAAAAGTTTTTATTTCTTCCTCAAGACTATAACGCTTTTCTATAGCTTATAACTATTAATAAATACAACATTTGTCAAACTACGTGTTGTAAATCTGGTCTTAATATTTTAAAAGCAACAAATGGAAATTTGTTGTCAACAATTGGTCATCTTAGATGTTTACATAATGCTCAATTGTTTACAAGTTGTAAGACATATGTTTACGAACGATTTAAAACATTCTAAAAGTTTTCTTTTGGATGAAGTAAAATTGACTAAAGGTATTGTGTGTGTGATTAAAACATACTTATACAGAATTTAATCTACGCAGTTTGTAAAACACATTCGTTTGTTTACTATATACTAGAAATATTAGGCTTAATTTAACATTATACAATAGCAACACAACAATAGCCATAGATATGTCAAACTGGGTTTTCTTCTTTTTTACACAAACACAGGTTTCAAATAAAATATTGTCCCATGCAACAAGTGAGAGAAGTGGAATTTTTTACCTGGTGAAAATAATAGCCAGCTAAGCCAGCTGATAAACCTGGGTCAAGCATTCATCATAGTACGCTGATAGTAGGACGTTAGTACGCAGTTCGCAATTTTGACAGTTTTAGAAAATTTCTTCACGGATATTGGATCAATCGTAAATTTTCGAAACAGGTAAAAGTCTACAAGTTATGAAGTGAAGCGTAAAATCACAACAGTATTTAAAGTCAAAGTAATAATCCGGTTAAAACCGCTCTCCGTGACTCAAAGTTGCTCAGAAACCGGCGCCGATTTTGGCGACTCATTTATTGATTTTTCGAACTTCATATATTGCGCGCCTATTCCCCCGCTAGATGGCTTACCTTATGGAAGTCCTTGGCGCGCTGCCAAAGCAGTTCCGATCCCGACTATCTCTCAACTGAATAAATCAGAAAGTAATTAGGGGAGTATTGGTATATTTTTTCAGAAATTTTAACCAAAGAAAGCGTAAATTTAAGTTGTAGTGCGTCGCAAGTGACAACTGTCTTTTGTTTTTTCCCATTTGTTTTTTGCTGTTTACGTTTTCGAAAAATATATCTTGAATGACAATTTTTCGAAGAGGGTTTGGGGGTTCAACAGGACAGCAATGACGCAGCCCCCCCCCCACCACCCAAAAAAAAGAGAAAAATACCAACGCCACCTAGAAGCGCTGTTTTCAACACCATTAAACAACCTTCCGAAAAATTTCAATGGCGCAACTCACAATGGCGCGCCCCTTCTTGGTGAGCACCATTAACCATGGGCGCCGCCAGGAACCCCCTAACTTTTTTTAGGGGGGGGGGGGGTAAAGTTTTTTTAGAAATTAAATAAAAACTGATTTTTTTTTACACATTTCTTTCTTTCTTTTTTTTTTTTTTTTTTTTGCACAATTTTTTAGTAAAATGATATTTTACTCATTTTTTACGTTAATTTTTCTTTCTTTTTTAGGTGAAGGGTTTTTTTTTTCATAATTTTTTGTAAAAAAAAATTTTATTCGGGTGCACCCTCTTGCCAATGATTCTGCCAGTGCTCATGCACATGGCTTTAGACGTACGAAGGTACAAAGACACGGTTCTAAAGGCGTTTATTTATTTATTTTTTTTTTTTTAACACCATGCGTCATGAATACGTTTTTTTTTTCCTGGTCATTTTCCTTTGAAAATTCGTTTTTTAACAACAAAATATTTTTTTCCAATCAGCATAAAACTTGTATTTCGACGGGAATCAACAAAAAAAAAAACATAATTATTTTCAAAGCCATACAAGATCAATCGCAAAGGGTTATATCCTCATTACTTTTTACATGGAAAAAACAGCAAAATACATACATAAATGCATAATTATATTATGTCTCTAAAAGCTGTTGAGGGGGAGGGAGCCAGGGAGCAATTATCATTTCCTGATGTCAAAAAAGACGGGCCTACTGGTGCTTCTAATATGTAGTTTCTTGATTTAATTTAGAACGTGTTTGTGATAGATATTTCTTTTCTCTAAAGCTTGAAACATAAATGCTAAAATTGTTTTATCATTGATTCAAATCTTGAAGATGGACATTCCTAAACCGAAATAATGAGCTTTTGCCGGTAGCTGCTAGAGTTCTTGCGAGGTCCTGAGCAATTTGTGTCCACGGGGCCCTCCTTTCTACAGAAAAAAATTACTATACAACAATTTTTGATAATATTAATTGTGAATAAAATGTATGTACTCTGAAAAATCAAAATAGTCCGTCATTTAAGGAGTTTAGAAGAGGTGTCAATCAGTGGCGTATATATGTTTGAATTTTGGAGGGGGCCGAAGTAACCAAGCATAGCCAAGCTTATTTCAGACTTTAGAGAAAAGAAGGTGGCTCGGGATGCCTCTACTGGAGATGTTTTAAAATTGATGTCTTGAAAACCCATTTTAGGCTTCCTAAAACGACGTTAGGAAAAAAGTATGGATTCAGAAGCTGCCCCCACAAATTTTGTGACATTGAAGTTTTAAATTCGCAATTTTATGCAAAAATTTTTTGAAAGAAAACGAGGTGGTAAGGTGCTCTCTCTCAGAAAATTTTCGAAACTTCAATGATAGAAAAGGGTTTTGAGAGCTCTCCTGGAAATTTTTCAGCGTTGAGGTTCTTAACTGCAATTTCAAATTATCTTTGTTGATGTCTGGCAAAAGGGGGAGAAATTTGGAAACTTTCTTTCTTGAAAACACATTTTAAAATTATTTTGGGACAATATTCGTTCATTTTGGGAGGGGCCCTGGCCCCCTGGGCCCACACCTAATATACACCCATGGGTCAATTCTCACCTTCCTACCAAGGGCGTAGCTAGGGGGGTGCAGGGGCTGCACCCCCTAGATCAGAGCCAATGGGAGGTCACCGTGACCTCCCATTTTATTTATTTGTCTTTTATGCTAATTTTTGGGAGCTTTATATAAACTGCGTTATCATATCTAGTATTAATTACTTTTCAGAAAATGATAGTAAGCTTGTCTGTTTTTGAAAAGAAAATTTTTAATTTACCGAATGAAACTCAGAACTTTACTGAATGATTAAAAAATAAATAAATAAAATACAAGAATGCATACTTATCTATGTCTACCAAAAGAGACGTGAGGCATCACGAAAATAAATTAATTAATTAAAGAAAAAAATAATAAATAAAATAAAGAAGTTCAGCCTTGCAATACTGTCTCACTGTTTTCAAATTTCATCAGACAATTTGTATCGGATTAGAACTTTTTGGGAGGTCACAGTGACCTCCTATTGGGGTTCCACTGCTTGCACCAGCACCCCCCTAACGTGAATACTGGCTACGCCCTTGCTTCCTACTTTTGGAAATCAATGTTTTTACATGTAAGTGGCTATGGTTTTTGCTGTTTTTTTGTGTGTAATTTGTTATGAGTACACACAATTTACCCCCCCCCCCAACCCTTTAGGTTAATCCTTATAGCTTTTGATAACTGTTTCTCATGAAGTCAGTAATAATTGAGTCAACGCGGAGTCCCACCAATCCCGGGGCCATTTACCGCACAGGCGGCTGGTGCACAGAAAAGTGGGGGGTCATATAAAATGGGGTTGGAGCAGCAGCTCCAAAAACTTTTTTTTTTTTTTTTATAGCAACATTTTGTTATGATTGAATTTTAACGTTTCTGATTAAATGACCTGTAAAAAATGTCCGTGAAGTGAATCAAAAATTATGACCGAAGGCCCCATTCCGATTCAAAGCTCCATTTTTATGAAGTAACATGAAAAAAAAAGTCGATTTTGAGGAATATTCAGCTTTTTTTTTGTGTGTGTGTGAAATAAATCCATTGAGTAAAAAAAATCATTTTTTCATTGAACATTACTTTTTAACTCTGAAAAGTGTGGGGGCAAGGTCCCTTTACATTTGGAAGTGAGGGGGCAGTCGCCTCCCTTGCCCCCTGTCTGTGCATGGACGGTTTCCCGGATTACCCGGCCATGAAGTCGCCACGGTGCGCCCCTTGTCAGTTTAGTCGCTGGGCCCCCTCCCACATGAAATGTAAAAAATTTTACACTATTCTGAGCTCGAGCCGGACCTCTAGTTTCCGACGAGGATGACATGGCCTCCCGTCGGCCCAGTGAGCCGCCCCTAAGCTTAGAACCACCGTCTACTGTGAGCGTTCACTAAAGGTTCAACGACACAGACATCATTCTTGGCATCGATCCAACGCATCCACTTTCACTCCGGACGAAGGCGTGATGATTAATCGAAGGAAAAACTTCGCGGCTAAAGTTTTTAAAGCAATTTTGTTCAGAAAGGACAAAGGAGGAATTAAAATCTGCCTAAGAAAAATTCGTTAAGTGAAAGTCTTCTGTCGAGTAGCATTGCTAACAGGGTGAATACAGGGACTTACAAATGACGGAATTTACTGATCTAGGATAGGGGAGCCCAAGTGAAAATTTTTGGGAGGAGGGAAATTGACAATTTTCCGAATGAAATTCAATTTTTTTTTCAATGGTATAACAATGATGCATACATACAGCATACAGTGGCGTACACAGCGGCCCCGCAGCTCCGGAAGCGCAGTGGGGGAGCACGGGGTTTTCGGGGCGCGCGATCCAGAGAAATAGCACTATGAGGGGGAAAATATTTTTTGTATTTGAATGGGGAGATGGATGTGCACTTACAAATCTTTCAAGGAGAGGTGCACCTAAATCTATGTACGCTAATGCATGCATATCTAATGAGAAGGAAATTAGGCATTTAAAGAATCTCAGTGTTGCAATGTTGTCTCCAAATTTTTCGAATCGCCATCAAAATTGCGATTGCAGGTGGAGTGCTTGCAGGGGGAGGGGGGTAACGAGTACTGGGTACTGCACAGTGTACCCTAATTTGGTTTGAAGTCCGACTTCCACAGAACACACATGAAATAAGCAGGGCCGCCACTACCAGCGATGGGGCCCGGTACCAATTTTAATGCCGGGCCCCCCATGCACCCCGCTCCCCAAATTGCATATTTTTTTGCCTTCGTTTCAGCACATTTGCAATTGTAAAAAAAAAGAGAGAGAAAAAACTGTTTTCGGTTAAACTTTTTTTTTTTAGTTGCGAAAGTGTGCACCTGATTTTATTTTCACGTTATTTGTATCGTCAGATGATTTTAAAAAGCGGTGCAATTTCCTTTGCGCAAGCGTGTTTCATTCATTAGTGTTTGTACTAGCAATTGTTTCATATTGAGAATCGGTAATGGAAAGCGAGATTTTTTTTTTTTTTTTTTTTTTGAAAAACAGCTTTTTTTTTTTGATGAAATTATTGACACTAAAACTGGAAAAACATGTTCATAACCTTACGGGCCCCCCAAAAGCTCCGGGCCCCGGTACTAGAGGTCCAGTATCCCCCCCCCCCAAACGGCTGCCCTGGAAATAAGGATCCGTTTTGTAGAGCAGACAAGCATTCACAGCACAACACATTCACACAAAGAAAGGACAAGGACAGAGGAGAGTACATCTATGCCCGAGCCGGGATTAGAACCCGGAACCTCCCCATCCATGTCCACTATGACAACTAGACAAGGTGGCCGTCGAACTAGTTCGAGAACCCAACAAAAGCTTTTTCTTTTGGAAAAAAGGCGTTAAATCTTTTTTTTTTTTGAAAAATAACTTAAATAAAAATTAATCCAAGAGTACTTTTCGGTAACTAAACTGCATTCTGTATATAGTGCCACGTTCTCAACTTATAGATTGAAATAAAGACGCAATATTTCTGTATTTGGTTTTATTTTTATTGAGATTTTTATCATTTTTCATCAGCGTTAACACCTACAATGTGGGCAAATGTTATCGACCCTCGCTTTACATCTTCAAGTCAGCTTTTATAGTGCTCAGTTTTCTCTTTATTTTTATATTTTTGTTATATTCAAGAACAAAAGTCTTAATAGTTCTCTATATACACAAAAAATAATAAAATATTTACAATGTAGAGAGCTTAAGAAGCTGTCTATATAAAAGCAATTTAGCTCACTAAAATCCAGATTCCATCTTAGCGTCAAGCTGTCTCCGCTTTTAGACATAGTGTTCAGGTTCAGCTGTTCAAATGGTGAATCAGTCATTTCACTTAAGATACCAGGAAACGACCTCCAAGAAATTCAGCGCGACAGGTGGTTATGCACGGCAACAAAAAATATCAACTTTTATGTGTGTGTATAAACATCCAAGGATACAACTAAGAGGAATGACATAAACGGTTTTATCGTAAAGTGTTTCAACCAAGACCTCACAAGATTCGTCAAACGAAGGAGAATGAGATCCTTCCTTATAAATACTTTATCCAGTTGAATCTCAAGAAAATCCATATTCAAATGAGTTAATTCATTAATGTAAACCACTATTTGAATTTCTTCGGTTAATCCTCAAACGGTGTATGCATTTTATTTATTTTTTAAAAAGTAGTGAAGTAGTGACTATAATTCAAAAGTAGTTTGTAGTCGCTACTAGGGATGCACCGATTAATCGGCAATACCGATTAATCGGCCATAATCGGCCACCTTACCGATTATTAATAATCGGCAAAATCTTGCCGATTAATCGGCAAAAAAAATTTTTTTTAATATTACTTTTTAAAGTATACCTTCACCAAGAATCTATGATAAACAGTTGTGTAACAGTAAATAAATGTAATTTTCTAGAATAACATGCAGTATGAAAGTGAACAAAGTAGAAACAAAATAAATACTCCATACAACGCGTAAAACTGATTGGAAAAAAAAGGATGATTGGAAAAAAATTTTGACAACATTGCAGCATTTTTGCAATATTGTCAAAATGTGTGTCATTACTTTTCTCCTTAGCTTAATGCTTTTAGATACGCTCTAATTTTCAAAGAATTAAAGACTTGAAATAAATAGCAACTTATAATTGAAAAATTAATTTTAAATTAAGAAGTCCCCTAAATTATAGTGCTCACCACACACACAGCTCCCCCCTATTTTTTTAAAATAGTTTTCATATCTAGGCTCTTAATGCTATTTTATTCACAAAAATATTATGATTGGTTCAAAGAAATTTGACAAACTTTTGATATTATGAATTTTTAGAAAATTAGAAAAATGGAGAAAAACAAATCTTCTCTCATTAAGAAATAAGTAGCTATTTCTGAAATCCGAATTGCAAAAGAAAGGGGGAAAACAGTGAGGGCGAGTTCTGTAATATTAAAAAAAAATAATCTTAATAAATAATCGGCTCTACCGATTAATCGGCCGATTATCATTAGCCGATTAATCGGTAATCGGTAATCGGCCAATTTGCTTATCGGTGCATCCCTAGTCGCTACATTAAAAAAAAAGTAGTTGTAGTCGTAGTTAACTACATTTCTCACAAAGTAGTTGTAGTTGTAGTTCGCTACAAAAGAAATATAGTTTTTCCAACCACTGATTTGCCGTTACTTACTTTTTTTGACGTTACTTACGTTTCTGTACAAACTCCAAGTATAAATATTTTTAATTTTTTTTCTCCACATTCATATCATTAAAATAACAAAATATAATTAAGACGAAATAATGCTAAAAGTTTTTAAAAGAAAAATACATCCACCAGAAAAAAATTCTGATAGAAATATCACGTCAGAAAAGAGGTGTTTTGCGCGATTTGTTGAAAATGCTTGTTTGATGAATTTTGGTGAGAAATGCAAGAACTAACTTCTTTGCGGAGTTTGTGTTGTTGCAGAGAAACTCAGCAGAAGGTAGAAAAGTTTGCAAATTGTTCTAATACATAGAAGTTGGTGAGTGTGCAATTAACGAAATAACTGCAACACCAAAATCAACATGAAAAACTAAACGGGTAGTTTTTCTGAGCAAATAAAAATACGTGATCAACTTTGGAAATAAATCAAAAGGAGACTGAGAATACGAGTTCAGGAAAAGCTTTTCTTAATTAAAAAAAAAATTAATTTTTTTTTAAATTAAAATTATTTACAGATTTTTTAATAAAAATTATTCATTAATTTATTTATTTTTATTTAAATTATTTCTTTTATTAATTTATTAAGATTTATTTATTTATTTTTCCTTGTGTGTGTGTGTGTGTGTGTGTTTGGAATGTCTGGAAAAAGAGAAAAAAAGCGATTCTATTCTGCGCATAATTCGAACTTAAAAAAAAAATAATAATTAAAAAATAAATAAATAAATAAATAACATAAAATAAAAAGAGGGATAAAAATAAAAAGCATCAGAGTGTTGTTAAAAAATGGGTGGGGGGGGGGGTTGCGCCATTGAGCTTGAGGGGTATGGGAACCCCTGCATTTGGTTATGTATTTTAAAAGGCATTTTTCCAAATTATATGTTTTTAGTTGTATGTACCCCCCCCCCCCGCCCGATTGCCTGGAAGATGAGCTTGTTCTTTTGCAGCATACTATCCAGCAAACAATTTTCATTGGAGAGAAAGCTGTTTTTGCAATTTTATAAACATTAATAGTATATCTTTAACAACTATCTATCTGCACGTAGAAGAATTATAAAAATTCACAACTATCGTGTGAAAATTCAAGATGATAGAATTCTTCCGTGTCATCTGTGCGCACGATAATGATCTCAAGTTCGATGGGTAATAAGAACTCAACGATGGACAAGAAATCATTTCTGTCATGCAGCAGCAGCAACCTCGCTCTTCCCATGGCCAGTAGCAAAGTAAAGGTTTACATATGAAAAAAAGAGTAAAAGATTGCAAGAAAAGGTCACCTTCGAGACTACTGACGTCATAACATATGCAACCTTGATTTCACATACCGATATCCAAGTTGAAGGCACAAGTTAACTTCAAAAAAAGAGAAGCGCATAATGGGGGTTGGACCTCAACCTTGACATCTTCGTTTCTTTTATTCTGTTTGGAATATAAATTATAAGCAGGTTTTTTTTTTCTTTTAAAATAGCGATTATCTTAATAAAGATTTCTAAAAATAACTATTTAAATAGGCGTTGCGAATCAAGAATAATAATTTTCTGCGCTTCAATAGAAAAATATTTACTAAAAGTCGTTCACGCTTTAAAATTAAAGCGATAAGTAAAACAGAATAGATCTTGGAAAAAAAACTTCAAACCTAAACACTGAAAGAAAGAAAAAAAAAAACCTCACAAAAATGGGAGGAATCATATTTGTGGAGGGATTTTAAAAATTTACTCTGTGAATGATATGCAGAATAGTAACATATGAATCAGCCTTTTTTACCCTGTTACATAATAAAAAAAAGTATTGGTTTAAAATCACATTATTTGAATGTCTTAGAAAGGAAAATCATGAATGTGAATAGGCGTATATATGTACACCCAGAGTTTTAAAACTATACTAGACCCACGACTCAGGAATTTAAGGGTTAAGATCAGTATTCCTCTGTCTTTTTTGTACTGGTGAACTTTATTATTTGTCAAAAGATTTCACAGACCAATCAGCGACATCAGAATCAGCGACAAGATTCACGAACAAATTATTTTT